>CM038678.1:203234423-203641434 GCA_021605205.1 Aegilops longissima | reverse complement strand
CTGCCCGGCCTGCACACACACATACACACATGCATAGACACACATACACACACACACACACTACACACACATATGTACACACGCATACACACACAGTACTACACACACATATTTTCTGTTTTTTATTAGTTAGAAAAGTTGTTAGCTAGATGAATATAGGACTAGTTTATTTTAGAAAAATTGTTAGGTATATGAGATTAGTTGAACTAGTTGAATTAATATAACTAGTTTATTTTAGTAAATGCTTAGTCTAACTAGTTGAATGAATATAACTAGTTTATTTTTAGTAAGAAAATTTAGGTATATGAGATTATTTGAACTAGTTGAATTAATATAACTAGTTTATTTTAGTAAATGCTTAGTTGAACTAGTTGAATTAATATAACTAGTTTATTATTAGTAAGAAAATTTAGGTATATGAGATTATTTGTACTAATTGAATTAATATAACTAGTTTATTTTTAGTAAGAAAATTTAGGTATATGAGATTATTTGAACTAGTTGAATTAATATAACTAGTTTATTTTAGTAATAAAATTTAGGTATATGAGATTATTTGAACTAGTTGAATTAATATAACTAGTTTATTTTTAGTAAATGCTTAGTTGAACTAGTTGAATTAATATAACTAGTTTATTTTAGTAAGAAAATTTAGGTATATGAGATTATTTGAATTAGTTGAATTAATATAACTAGTTTATTTTTGTAAGAAATTTAGATATATGAGATTTTAATAGAAGTAGTTGAATTAATTGAATTAGTAAGTGTTTAATGTTTCGCTTAATATGAACATAGGAAATGTCATTCATTTACGGAAAATATTTCATTATGTGCTAATCATCGTGAAGACCAAAGAATGCTGCCATGGCATGTAAATTTCCTTGTTGATGATAGGCGTATTCAGATCAAGTGGATGAGAACTTCAATTCGACACAAGAAGTCACAACGACAAGTCTATTTTCGTTATTAAGCATGACTTATATATGCTTCATTTGCCTCGACTTATAATTTTAATTTTCACTATTCTACTAGCGCATCCCCGCCATGCAAGAATTTTTGTCTTGGATAAGGTAGGTTTCAATGATATGGAAACTATGGAGGTAAAGAGAGTTTACCTAAAATGAGCATGGTTATACTTTCAACGCCAAAGTATATAATGCAAACACGCACACCTATTTTGAATGCAAAACTTGGCAAGCACTATGCAAGGCTTATGCATTTGAGCCTGGTATGGTTATCACCTTTGATATTCGTCCAAAGATGATATTGAAGGTAATAGAGACATATGGGTCGATGTGCGACGCTCCAATTCTACCATTATGTGAGTTCTTCTCAACCATATTTTTGTCTTTGATATTGCTTATTCATAAATAATTGACAACTAATTTCTATTGACATTTTATCTCCATTCACAAACATGTCCCAAGGCTTGGTAGATAGGACCTACTAACGTCCGGAGCTGAACTAAATCTGAGGAGATAAGTCATTATGTTTCATGGCTTGAGGATCTTCATACTGTCAAGAAAAATTATTTTCCTGAACTTAGAAATGTTAGTACTCAAAACGCATGTAACCAATAGTGATCGATTGAACTACGGTCACATCTATTTACTTAAAGATGGTAATATTTTTACTATTTGTCCTTAGTGCATCTTTTGCATACATTTTTTGGCTAAACTTTCATTGCTAAGTATATTAATTACTATACGATGTTCTTCAACAGGACTCCGATGACAGTTGTGCCTCAAAGGATCGACACTAAAGGTGACATGTCAATGGTTAGCTTACGGTCAAGATATCCTACATTGCACATGAGTGCATTCAGGTTTCTAAAAGCGATGAATGCTTAATAGTGAAAGATTGGAGCAAAATTGTTAACGATCGCAGAGAAGTACTAGGGGCAGCAATGAGAAGTGCACCCCACGCATTAGGGAGACAAAGTTCATCTGCATGCTCTAGTATGATGAATCAGAGAGCTATACATGTTCTATGCTATTTTGCCAGAGAGAGATTAGCTAAAGGAGTGATTTAGCTAGTTCATGCTGCTCTTAGTACTTGTCCTTTCATGTCCGTGTTCTTCGCTCAACTTAATCTCAAAGAGTGATTATTTGCTTTGTGGTGTTATATATGAACGCTTATAATATCATGACAATCATGTTGAACTCAATGATATTTTTGCTTCGCACAAGTGAATGTTTCTTCTTTAAGCCATCGTTGTTGGTGGTGATTAGATAGCGTATATAATGACTACGATGATGATTAAATAGTGATAATGACGACTACGATGTTTTTAGCTAGCTAGCCGAGTACGCTGATGATATGTGATGCAAGAGTTTTATATTAATGTAAAACAATCACTAAATTAAATTGAAAACACAAGACTAAAGCAAAATTTTAAAAAATCACCCAAATATTTAGTATCGGTTGGTGTTACCAACCGTACTAAAGCCCCACGCGCACATCGGCTGGCTCGTACACGTGGTGGTTTTAGCGCCGGTTCGTGATTTAACCGGTATTAAAGGGGGGACCTTTAGTCCTCATTTTAGTGCCGGTTCGTGAACCGCACTAAAGGTCGCCACTTAACCGCACTAAAGGCCATTTCTGCACTAGTGCTCCTATCCTTTCTAGTTTACATATAAGTTTTATGTGTAGTCAAAGTATCTCTACTTTGATAAAAAAGTATCAACATTCAACAACGTCCAATCAATATTGTTAGATTCGTACGCACTCCTAGATTTGTACTCGAGATGGTTTCCAATTTGTTTTCAACCACGTGAATGTGCTTGTTCTCACGCATGCTCTTCCTACTAGGATTTCGCCATGTATAACCAGTCCAATAGTAACTTTTTAAAGCTCCCTGTCCAATAGTACTAGTGGAGTACTGACAACATTTGTACTAGAGTATGCAGTGCTCATAGTAGTACTCCCTCCTTCCATTTATATAGGGCCTATGTGGAGGAGAGAGATGTGAAAAAGTAAGGGGAGTGATCTCTCATGCAAGAGCCTAGCTATATACACATTCCTAGTTAAATACAATAAATATGAAGAAAGAGATTGAGAGTAGATGGAAAAAAGTACTAATACAATAGCCAACCTTATATATTTTTTTGCGGGAAATAGCCAACCTTATAGCCCACACTCATCAGATAAGTGCATATAATAGATGATGGCTATAGATGACATGGTAGTTCCTTATAGCCATCGACCGGCTATATTATTAACTATGTTTAATGCGCTTTTCAAAACCGCATTTGACTAACGACAAGATTAATAGTACATGACATGTATAATGTGAAAATTATATCATTGGAAGCTCCTTTCACATACTAATTTGACTGTATGCTTTGTGTAAGTTGCATGTCATATATTATTACTCTAACATTTGGTCAAAGTTAGCCTCAAAAACGATTAGGGCCCTGATAGTAAATGGAAGGAGGGAGTAGTGGAAGTGGATCCTCTAACGTAGGTATCCCTGCC
Source organism: Aegilops longissima (assembly GCA_021605205.1). Classification (NCBI taxonomy): domain Eukaryota; kingdom Viridiplantae; phylum Streptophyta; class Magnoliopsida; order Poales; family Poaceae; genus Aegilops; species Aegilops longissima. Next base: position 203,637,957 of record CM038678.1, on the reverse strand, counting down.
TTACCCTCCTTTCGGTCACTTATCGTGGACCCCATGCTTGCTAGGCCCCGCATGTCGCTTACTCAATGGGTTCGCCATATCGGGATCCTCATCCATAGTATACTCCCTCTGTTTTTATTTACTCTGCATAAAACGGAGGGAGTGGTAGTATAAATGACGCGGACGGGGGAGGGGGAGGGACGTCGATTTGCTCTCAACTTCGGTCCCACAAGCGAGCGAAAACGCAAGACAAAGCGCATTCCATTCGGTGAGCGACGTGGAGGGTCCAGCGTGCCGGGCTGCAACGTGAACGCGACAAGAGCGATGTACAGTCAAAACCGATAGACCGGTCATCACCGGAACCACTATTCACACGAGAACCTTCGCTGCTCGGCCTACGCCAGCCACTGCCCTAAAACCACACCTAATCTCCAGCCCCTTCCCCCACCTTTCGATTACCTAGCCCGCATCAAGCGTCCCCTAGTTCGCTGGAAAGCCATGGTGCGCCGCAAGATCACGATATAAGATGCCGACGCCGAGCGCCACGCAGAAATTGCGGCGGCGGGTCGGCGCCACGGACTCGCTCCCAAGCTCGCTTGGCGGCGGCCAATCCTCGAAGTTCTCGGAGCCAAGCTACGAGGAGGAGGAAGCTGATCCAATGTTCATGGCGGAGGTCGCGCGCAGAAGTCCCCAATGGGTATTAGATGATGGACGCCGACTTCGTGCCGCCCGAAGTCCCCATGGTGCAAAGCGGACCAGCGGTTCAACTCCGGACGATACTAAAGGAGGACCGGAGGCGAGGCTCAACTCGACGCTGAGCGCTGCGCATGCCACTACCATCGAGGCTCTCCTGTAGGCGGAACCGGATGTCATGGATGTGAACTGGGCGGCGGAGGCTCAACTTGAGGCGGAGCGCGCGGATGCTGCTGCCATCGAGGCCCTCCTGCAGGCGGAACCGGACGTCAACCGGGCGGCAGAGGCTCAAGTCGACGGGGAGCGCGCTGATGCCGCTCTCATCGAGGCCCTCGTATAGGCGGAACCGGACGTCCTGGACTTGAACCGGGCGGCGGAGGCTCGACTCGACGCGGAGCGCGCGGATGCCGCTGCCATCGAGGCCCTCCTGTAGGCGGAACAGGACGTCCTCGACTTGAACCGGGCGGTGCTCTCGTCCGTCCAGAGTGCCCGCACGCTCCGCGTGAATGAGTAGCTGGAGGCCGAGGACAACCACGGTGCGGAGACACATGTCGGCAGCTACGGCTGGTTCGCGCCGATAGCCAAAGACGATGAGGCCGTCTTGTTCCGAGAGTAGTGATAGTTTTTCTTTATGTTGTTGTTTTTATGGATCTTTTGCTGTGTAAAAGCATATATTGTTATGCAAGTCGCCTGACTTGGGTCAGTCTACCATTTCAGGCGGTTGTATGAATATCCTACGTCTCCTAACCCTTCTTCCTCACCTCTTCTTCTTCCCCAACATACCACCGCACGGGCCGTACGGATACTCCCCAACATGCGGTTGGATAAACATACTCTATGAATGAAAATTATGTGTCAGCGGTAGGATGGCTGAGTTTGGTTTGTTCACATGCGACAACACGTGTCGCTGAGGGTGCTGCCCTTGGTTGGGTTTATGGCGCGGCAGGAGCGACTATGTGAGGGTGTGGTGCACTGCGCATGCAGCGTGAGCGACTGTGTGAGGGTGCGGGAAGCATCGCGATACTGCAAGCGCAAGTGTACTTCCTTTTCATTTTGAAAACTTTAGGCAAGCTTGGCAAAAATGTGTGGCGAAGTATGGCAATGCAAGGCCTGGACCCAAATAGGATAAGTACGTACTCCCTCTATTTCTTTTTATTCCGCATATAACTTTTGTTTGAAGTCAAAGTATCTTTACTTTGACCAAAGTTATAGAAAAAAGTATCAATATTTACAACGCCAAAGGATATCTTTAGATTCATTATGGAATGTAGTTTCATATTATGTATATTTGATATTGTAGGTGTTGATATTTTTTATACAAATTTGGTGAAAGTTGGTGAAGTTTGACTCTACACAAATCTTATATGCAGAGTAAAAAGGAACGGAGGGAGTACTACGTACTAGGAGTACTAGTGTTAAAAAAGAAAGGCGGGGTTTTCCTTCGCGGGATTAATCGATACAAATCCTCGTTTCACGGTCAATTAATGCGATTTTTTCTCCAAAGCCCAAAGAGCTAACCATCTCACCTCATCGCTGATTAATGCAACGCCATGCAAACCAACCTTCTCACTTCTGCATGCATGCAGGGATATTAATATCCTAGGTTGCTAGTACGAAGCAAACCCCATCAATTTTGCCTCGATTAGTGTTAGTGGCCTTTTGCAAATTGTAATTTTGATATACCGGACTTGTGTACAAAAAATGGAGGTAGTATCTATATTTGACTTCCTTCCCCATTGCGGTGATGTCGATTTATATCTCTAACGCTGTGGTTTGGCGAAGTGCGTCATGGAGAATACCATTGAGGGAGACCATGGTAAGTCGCTCGAAGTGTCACCGCAAGCCGAGACAACCGCTTTATTTGCATCTAGGAAGTCCGCTGAACCAAAGGACGGTAAATGTACTAGTACTACTAGTACACAATAGCGTCGTCTGGCCCAGCTTAGTGCGGTGAGATGGTTTCAAGAAGACTATGGAGAAGCGGAGTCAACGAAGAGTGAAATGATGGTTGCTTCGTCTGCTTTGTGATTTGACGCCTCACCGCTTTGTGATTTGTGATAGAAGGGACATGGAGTAGACTCGTGCTCTATATCGTATATGCGCCCAAGCACGGGAGAAAGAGGAGAGACGTTGCATTTTCTATTCCTTCAATCAATCAATCAATTAGGAAGCTTCAGCCCATCCTTTGGCTTTGGCAACACCGCCCACAATGGTTCCCACGATGCCAAAAGCTATTTTCACATTTGGCTACACATTGTGGATTCCTTAACCGCACTCACTTGGTTTTGCTCCTGTGTGCTATCTATACAAATCTCAATTATATTGATCTAAAAAATATAGAATCAAGATTAGTAAAAGGAGGTGATTTTTCCACGCTGGATGGCGGGAAGGTTTTTTTTAGAGGACGTTGTCCTGGCGGTTTGCTAACATGCAGTCCCACGGTCGTTGCTTTACCAAGCCGATCCACGCCCCACATGAGGCGTAACAACGGCAGTAAGCAACACGTGGTTAACTTGAAGAAGATGAGGGAGAAGCGGATTCAACAATGAGTGAAATGATGGTTGCTTCGCCCTCCAACTTCTTTTTTAGCATTATTAATTGCCCCTCCAACTTAACAGCAGGAAAGGTGCGGTTTTGTGATTTGACGCCTCATTGCTCATTACTACGCCGGGCGCCATGACCTGGTGTTTCACCCCGCTGCTCAAGATCGTATTCCAACATGGCACGTGGACCCAGTAGCTTGATGTCCCACATGTCGGCGAAAGGGACTAGAAGATTTACGAAAGCGAGCGCTCCACTCTTACGACGGAGGAGTACACGACACTGCCGCCCAAAGGAACTGCCACTTATATCAGATAGTACTATAGTTTTGCTGTTTTGCACGATCCATCGATACAAACCCGATTAAACAGGGAAGGGCGGGATTTTTCCTGCGCGGTATATGTTGGAAATATGCCCTAGAGGCAATAATAAAAGCATTATTATTATATTTCCTTGTTCATGATAATTGTCTTTTATTCATGCTATAATTGTATTATCCGGAAATCGTAATACACGTGTGAATACATAGACCACAACATGTCCCTAGTGAGCCCCTAGTTGACTAGCTCGTTGGTCAACAGATAGTCACGGTTTCCTGACTATGGATATTGGATGTCATTGACGACGGGATCACATCATTAGGAGAATGACGTGATGGACAAGACCCAATCCTAAGCATAGCACAAGATCGTGTAGTTTGTTTTGCTAGAGCTTTTTCAATGTCAAGTATCTCTTCCTTAGACCATGAGATCGTAACTCCCGGATACCGTAGGAGTGCTTTGGTGTACCAAACGCCACAACGAATCGGGTGACTATAAAGGTGCACTACATGTATTTCCGAAAGTGTCTCTGGGTTGACACCGATCGAGACTGGATTTGTCACTCCGCATGACGGAGAGGTATCTCGGGCCCACTCGGTAATGCATCATCATAATGAGCTCAAAGTGACCAAGTGTTTGGTCACGGATCATGCATTACGGCACGAGTAAAGTGACTTGCCGGTAACGAGATTGAATGAGGTATTGGGATACCGGCGATCGAAGTCTCGGGCTTGTAACGCATCGATTGACAAAGGGAATAGTATACGGGTTGCTTGAATCCTCGACATCGTGGTTCATCCGATGACATCATCGAGGAGCATATGGGAGCCAACATGGGTATCCAGATCCCGCTGTTGGTTATTGACCGAGAGCCGCCTCGGTCATGTTCAGATGTCTCCAACCCGTAGGGTCTACACACTTAAGGTTCGTGACGCTTAGGGTTATTAGGAAGGCTTGTATGTGATTACCGAATGTTGTTCGGAGTCCTGGATGAGATCCCGGACGTCACGAGGAGTTCCGGAATAGTCCGGAGGTAAAGATTTATATATGGGAAGTTGTCATACGGACACCGGAAGGTTTCGGGGGCATATCGGTATTGTATCGGGGCCACCGGAAGGGTTCCGGGGGTCCGCCGGGAGGGACCACCCCTCCCGGGGGGGCCACATGGGCTGCGTGGGGCAGGAGCCAGCCCCTGGTGGGCTGGGCGCGCCCCCTGGGCCCATGCGCCTAGGGTTGGGGGGAACCCAGAGGGCGCCCTTGCTTGGGGGGCAAGTCCCTCCCTCGCCGCCGCCTCTAGATCCCATCTAGAGGGGCCGCCCCCTGCCCCTTCCCTATAAATAGAGGGGTGAGGGAGGGCTGAACACCCAAGCCAAGGCGCAGCCCTCCCTCCCCAACACCTCTCCACCTCCTCAGACGTGCTTGGTGAAGCCCTCGCGAGTATCGCTGCACCAACAACACCACGCCGCAGGCTGCCGCTGGAGCTGTCTTCCTCAACCTCTCCTTCCTCCTTGCTGGATCAAGACAGAGGAGACGCCGTCTGCACTGCACGGTGTTGAACGCGGAGGTGCTGTCCGTTCAGCACTTGGTCATTGGTGATCTGAATCACGGCGAGTACGACTCCATCATCACCATCCCCTTGAACGCTTCCGCATTCGATCTACAAGTGGTATGTAGATGCAAGCTCACTCCCTTGACTCGTTGCTTAGATGAACTCATAGATGGATCCTGGTCAAACCGTAGGAAATTTTTTTAATTTTCTACAACGTTCCCCAACAGTGGCATCATGAGCTATGTCTATGTGTGGTTCTCTATTGCACGAGTAGAACACAATTTTGTTGTGGGCGTAGATCTTGTCAACTTGCTTGCCGCTACTAGTCTTATCTTGCTTCAGCGGTATTGTGGGATGAAGCGGCCCGGACCAACCTTACACGTACGCTTACGTGAGACCAGTTCCACCGACTAACATGCACTAGTTGCATAAGGTGGTGGCGGGTGTCCGCTCTCCCACTTTAGTTGGAGCGGATTCGATGAAAAGGGTCCTTATGAAGGGTAAATAGAAGTTGACAAAATCACGCTAGGTTATTCGTAGGTAAGAAAACGTTTTGCTAGAACCCAATTGCAGCCACGTAAAAGATGCAACAACAATTAGAGGACGCCTAACTTGTTTTTGCAGCAATTGTCATGTGATGTGATATGGCCAAGTTGTGATGAATGATGAATGACATATTGTGATGTATGAGATCATGTTCTTGTAATAGGAATCACGACTTGCATGTCAATGAGTATGACAACCGGCAGGAGCCATAGGAGTTGTCTTTATTTTTTGTATGACCTGCATGTCATTGAAGAACGCCATGTAAATTACTTTACTTTATTGCTAAACACGTTAGCCATAGAAGTAGAAGTAGTCGTTGGCGTGACAACTTCATGAAGACACGATGATGGAGATCATGGTGTCATGCCGGTGACAAGATGATCATGGAGCCCCGAAGATGGAGATCAATGGAGCTTTATGATATTGGCCATATCATGTCACTACTATATAATTGCATGTGATGTTTATTATGTTTATGAATCTTGTTTACTTAGAACGACGGTAGTAAATAAGATGATCCCTTACAAAAATTTCAAGAAGTGTTCTCCCTAACTCGCACCGCTGCTAAAGTTCGTCATTTCAAGCACCACGTGATGATCGGGTGTGATAGATCCTTACGCTCACATACAACGGTGTAAGACAGTTTTACACATGCAAAACACTTAGGGTTAACTTGACGAGCCTAGCATGTACAGACATGGCCTCGAACACGGAGACCGAAAGGTCGAACACGAGTCGTATGGAAGATACGATCAACATGAGAATGTTCACCGACGATGACTAGTCCATTTCACGTGATGATCGGACACGGCCTAGTCGACTCGGATCGTAACACTTAGATGACTAGAGGGATGTCTAATCTGAGTGGGAGTTCATTAAAATAATTTGATTAGATGAACTTAATTATCATGAACTTAGTCTAAAACTTTTGCATAATATGTCTTGTAGATCAAATGGCCAACGCCATGTCAACATGAACTTCAACGCGCTCCTAGAGAAAACCAAGCTGAAAGATGATGGCAGCAACTATACGGACTGGGTCCGAACCCGAGGATCATCCTCATAGCTGCTCGAAACAATATGTCCTAGAAGGACCACTAGGTGACGCCCTGCCCCTGCAGAACCAAGACATTATGAATGCTTGGCACTCTCGGCTGATGATTACCCTCGCTCAAAGGCGGCATGCTTTACAGCTTAGAACCGGGCTCCAAAAGCGTTTTGAGCAACACGAAGCATATGAGATGTTCGAGGAAACTAGTTTTCCAAGCTCATGCCCGGTCGAGAGATATGAAGTTCCGACAAGTTCTATAGTTGTAAGATGGAGGAAAATAGTTCTCAAGTGAGCACATACTCAAAATGTCCGGGTTGCACAACCGCCTGTCCCACTGGACATTAACCTCCGGATGAGGCGGTCATTGATGAATCCTTCGCCGCTCCCACCAAGCTACAAGAGCTTTGTGATGAACTACAATATGCGTGGGATGGTGAAGACCATTCTGAAGTATTTTCAATGCTGAAGTCAACAGAGGTTGAAATCAAGAAAGAACATCAAGTGTTGATGGTCAATAAGACCACTAAGTTCAAGAAGGGCAAGGGTAAGAAGAACTTCAAGAAGGACGGCAAAGATGTTGCCGCGCCTGAAGCCAGCTTGCCGGAAGAAGTCAAAGAATGGACCCAAGCCCGAGACTCGAGTGCTTTTATTGCAAGGGAAGGGTCACCGAAGCGGAACTGCCCCAAATACATAGCGGATAAGAAGGCCGCAACACCAAAGGTATATTTGATATACATGTAATTGATGTGTACCTTAACAAGACTGTAGTAACTCCCGGTATTTGATACCGTGTCGCTGCTCATATTTGTAACTCACAGCAGGAGCTGCGGAATAAGCGAAGACCGGCGAAGGACGAGGTGACGGCGCGCGAGGGAATGGTTCCAGAGTTGATGTGATCGCCGCCGCACGCTACCTCTACATTTACCTACGGGATTAGTTTTGAACCTTAATAATTGTTATTTGGTGCCAAGTTTGAGCATGAACATTGTATCCGGATCTCTTTTGATACGAGATGGCTACTCATTTAAACCGAGAATAATGGTTGTTCTATTTATATGAGAGATATGTTTTATGGTCATGTCCGATGGTCAATGGTTTATTCTTAATGAATCTCGAACGTAATGTTACACATATTCATAGCGTGAATACCAAAAGATGTAAAGTTGATAACGATAGTCCCACATACTTGTGGCATTGCCGCCTTGGTCACATTGGTGTGAAGCGCATGAAGAAGCTCCATGCCAATGGACTTTTAGAGTCTCTCGATTATGAATCATTTGACACATGCTAACCATGCCTCATGGGCAAATGACCAAGACTCCATTCTCCGAACAATGGAGCGAGCAACCAACTTGTTGGAAATCATACATACCGATGTGTGCGGTCCAATGAGTGTTGAGGCTCATGGAGGATATCGTTATGTTCTCACTCTCACAGATGACTTGAGTAGATATGGGTATGTCTACTTGATGAAACACAAGTCCGAGACCTTGAAAAGTTCAAGGAATTTCAGAATGAAGTAGAGAATCAACGTGACCGAAAGATAAAATTCTTACGATCGGATCGTGGAGGAGAATATTTAAGTCACGAATTTGGTACACACTTAAGAAAATGTGGAATCGTTTCACAACTCACGCTACCGAACACCTCAGCAGAACGGTGTGTCCGAACGTCGAATCGCACTCTATTGGATATGGTGCGATCCATGATGTCTCTTACCGATTTACCGCTATCATTTTGGGGATATGCTCTAGAGACAGCTACATTCACTTTAAATAGGGCACCGCCTAAACCGCTGAGACGACACCGTATGAATTATGGTTTGGGAAGAAACCTAAGCTGTCGCTTCTAAAAGTTTGGGGATGCGATGCTTATGTCAAGAAACTTCAACCTGAAAAGCTCGAACCCAAGTCGGAAAAATGCATCTTCATAGGATACCCTAAAGAAACCATTGGGTATACCTTCTACTTAAGATCCGAGGGCAAGATCTTTGTTGCCAAGAACGGATCCTTTTCGAAAAGAGTTTTCTCGAAAGAAGTAAGTGGGAGGAAAGTAGAACTCGATGAAGTACTACCTCTTGAACGGGAAAGTAGTGCAGCTCAGAAAATGTTCTGTGATGCCTACACCAACCAAGAGGAAAATAATGATGATGATCAAGGTACTTCGGATCAAGTTGCTACTGAACTTCGAGGTCCACAAGGACATGTTCCGCACTGCAGTGGTACGGCAACCCTGTCCCGGAAATCATGTTGTTAGACAACGGTGAACCTTCAACTATGAAGAAGCGATGGCGGCCCAGATTCCAACAAATGGCTTGAAGCCATGCAATCCGAGATAGGATCCATGTATGAAAACAAAGTGTGGACTTTGACAGATTTGCCCGATGATCGGCGAGCGATAGAAAACAAATGGATCTTTAAGAAGAAGACGGACGCGATGGTAATGTCACCATCTATAAAGCTCGACTTGTCGCTAAGGGTTATTGGCAAGTTCAAGGGATTGACTACGATGAGACTTTTCTCCCGTAGCTAAGCTTAAGTCCGTCTCAATCATGTTAGCAATTGCCGCATACTATGATTATGAGATATGGCGATGGACGCCAAAACGGCATTCCTTAACGGCATCTTAAGGAAGAACTGTATATGATGTAGCCGAGGGTTTTGTCGATCCTAAGAATGCTAACAAAGTATGCAAGCTCCAGCGATCCATTTATGGGCTGGTGCAAGCATCTCGAGTTAGAACATTCGCTTGATGAAATGATCAAAGCGCTTAGTTTATGCACTTATGGAGAAGCCTCGCTACAAGAAAGTGAGTGGGAGCTCAGAGCATTTCTCATATTATATGTAGATGACATACTTTTGATGGGAAATGATATAGAATTCTTGGACAGCATTAAGGCCTACTTGAATAAGTGTTTTCAATGAAGGACCTTGGAGAAGCTGATTATATATTAGGCATCAAGATCTATAGAGATAGATCAAGACGCCTCATAGGTCTTTCACAAAGCACATACCATGATAAGATTTTGAAGAAGTTCAAATGGATCAGTCCAAGAAGGGTTCTTGCCTATATTGCAAGGTGTGAGATTGAGCTCGGCTCAATGCCCCACCACGGCAAAAGATAAAGAAGAGATGAGTGTCATCCCTATGCTTCAGCCATAGGATCTATTATGTATGCCATGCTGTGTACCGACCTGATGTAAACCTTGCCGTAAGTTTGGTAGGAAGGTACCAAAGTAATCCCGCAAGGAACACCGGACAGCGGTCAAGAATATCCTAAAGTACCGAAAAGGACGAAGGACATGTTTCGTTTATGGAGGTGACGAAGAGCTCGTCAGAAGGGTTACGCCGACGCTTAGCTTCGACACAGATCCGATGACTCTAAGTCACAAACCGGATACGTGTATATGTTGAATGGTGGAGCAAGAAGCTGGTGCAGCTGCAAGCGAGCGCCGTGGCGGGATCTACATGTGAAGCGGAGTACATGGCAGCCTCGGAGGCAGCGATGAAGCAATTTGGGTGAAGGAGTTCATCACCGACCTAGGAGTCATACCCAATGCGTCGGGCCGATCAAACTCTTCGGACAACACCGAGCTATTGCACTTGCCAAGGAGCCCAGGTTTCACAAGTAGACCAGGCACATCAAGTTGCCGCTCAACTCCATCCGTGAAAATGTTCAAGATGGAGACATAGAAATTTGCAAAGTACATACGGATCTGAATGTCGCAGATCCGCTGACTAAACTCTCTCATGAAAGCAAAACATGATCAACACCGTAACTCTATGGGTGTTCGATTCATCACAATGTAACTAGATTATTGACTCTAGTGCAAGTGGGAGACTGTTGGAAATATGCCCTAGAGGCAATAATAAAAGCATTATTATTATATTTCCTTGTTCATGATAATTATCTTTTATTCATGCTATAATTGTATTATCCGGAAATCGTAATACACGTGTGAATACATAGACCACAACATGTCCCTAGTGAGCCTCTAGTTGACTAGCTCGTTGGTCAACAGATAGTCACGGTTTCCTGACTATGGACATTGGATGTCATTGACAACGAGACCACATCATTAGGAGAATGACGTGATGGACAAGACCCAATCCTAAGCATAGCACAAGATCGTGTAGTTCGTTTTGCTAGAGCTTTTTCAATGTCAAGTATCTCTTCCTTAGACCATGAGATCTTGTAACTCCCGGATACCATAGGAGTGCTTTGGGTGTACCAAACATCACAACGTAACTGGGTGACTATAAAGGTGCACTACAGGTATTTCCGAAAGTGTCTGTTGGGTTGACACGGATCGAGACTGGGATTTGTCACTTCGTATGACGGAGAGGTATCTCTGGGCCCACTCGGTAATGCATCATCATAATGAGCTCAAAGTGACCAAGTGTTTGGTCACGGATCATGCATTACGGCACGAGTAAAGTGACTTGCCGGTAACGAGATTGAATGAGGTATTGGGATACCGACGATCGAAGTCTCGGGCTTGTAACGCATCGATTGACAAAGGGAATAGTATACGGGTTGCTTGAATCCTCGACATCGTGGTTCATCCGATGACATCATCAAGGAGCATGTGGGAGCCAACATGGGTATCCAGATCCCGCTGTTGGTTATTGACCGAGAGCCGCCTCGGTCATGTTCAGATGTCTCCGAACCCGTAGGGTCTACACACTTAAGGTTCGGTGACGCTAGGGTTATTAGGAAGGCTTGTATGTGATTACCGAATGTTGTTCGGAGTCCCGGATGAGATCCCGGATGTCATGAGGAGTTCCGGAATAGTCCGGAGGTAAAGATTTATATATGGGAAGTTGTCATACAGACACCGGAAGGTTTCGGGGGCATATCGGTATTGTACCGGGGCCACCGGAAGGGTTCCGGGGGTCCACCGAGGGACCACCCTCCGGGGGCCACATGGGCTGCGTGGGGCAGGAGCCAGCCTCGGTGGCTGGGCGCCCCTTGGGCCCATGCGCCTAGGGTTGGGGGGACCCAGAGGGGCGCCTGCTTGGGGGCAAGTCCCTCCTCGCCGCCGCCCCTCTAGATCCCATCTAGAGGGGCCGCCCCCTGCCCCTTCCCCTATAAATAGAGGGGTGAGGGAGGCTGAACACCCAAGCCAAGGCGCAGCCCTCCCTCCCCAACACCTCTCCTCCTCCGCACGTGCTTGGCGAAGCCCTCGCCGAGATCGCTGCACCAACAACACCACGCCGCCGTCGGCTGCCGCTGGAGCTGTCTTCCTCAACCTCTCCTTCCTCCTTGCTGGATCAAGACAGAGGAGACGTCGTCTGTACCATACGTGTGTTGAACGCGGAGGTGCTGTCCGTTCAACACTTGGTCATTGGTGATCTGAATCACGGCGAGTACGACTCCATCATCACCATCCCCTTGAACGCTTCCGCATTCGATCTACAAGTGGTATGTAGATGCAAACTCACTCCCTTGACTCGTTGCTTAGATGAACTCATAGATGGATCTTGGTGAAACCGTAGGAAATTTTTTTAATTTTCTGCAACGTTCCGCAACAGTATATGATAATGGCCATACATTTCAAATGCAATTTTAATGTATGCAAACTGAATAATTAAGTAACGATATGATATCTAGTAAAACTAAAAACACATATTATTTATTGTGTTAGAGTGTAGTAGTAGTGCTGTATTGCATAGTTGTTAGATGTAACATGCGAGAACGTGTAGAGATGTAGTTTTGGAGGGCCCACAGAGAGAAAAGCGTAATACGGTCACCAAACTTCGGAATAAGCTGATTATGGTCACTATATACGTTTTGCATTGATTATACTGTCACTTGCTCACGGTTCAGCATCGGATTCCACTCTGTTGACCGGCCAAATAGTCTGCGTGGCACCATGTTGACTAGTTAAATTGACCAAGTTCCTTGTGGGTCCCACCTATCAGTTCGCATAGGGAAAAGGTCAGATAAACACAAATTTATGCAGGAGCGACAAGCCTCCAACCTGTGCGCGGGAATCACCTGGTTTGTCTATGTGTCTGTTAGGGCCTGATGTGTGCACATGCACATGTAGGTTGAGCACTTGAGCGTGAGAGTGTGTGTTGGTCGTGTGGTGTACTGGTGTGTGCATGCATGCGTGCGTGTGAGTGTTGCGTGCATGTGTGGCTGCGTGTGTACGTGTGAGTGTTGCGTGCGTGCGTGGGTGCATGTGTTCATGTGAGTGTTGCGTGCATGCAGTTCGTGTGTGATACGTCTCCAACGTATCTATAATTTTTGATTGCTCCATGCTATATTATCTACTGTTTTAGGCAATATTGGGCTTTAATATCCACTTTTATATTATTTTTGGGATTAACCTATTAACCGGAGGACCGTCCCAGATTTGCTGTTTTATGCCTATTTCATTGTTTCGAAGAAAAGGAATATCAAATGGAGTCGAAACGGAACGAAATCAACTGGAGAAGTTATTTTTGGAAGGAAACCTACCGGATAGACTTGGACCCTACGTCAGAAGATGAAGGAGGTGCTCACGAGGGTAGGGGGCGCGCCCACCCCCCTGGGGCGCGCCCCCCTACCTCGTGCCCCCTCCCTTCGGTCCACCGACGTACTTGTTCCGCCTATATAACTCCACATACCCTCAAACTTCCAGAACAGGGATTAGATCGGGAGTTCCGCCGCCGCAAGCCTCTCAGAGCCACCAAAACCAATCGGACCCCTGCTCGCACCCGCATGAGGGGGGAACCTCACCGATGGCCATCTTCATCATCCCGCACTCACCATGACGAGGAGGGAGTAGTTCACCCCGGGCTGAGGGTATGTACCAGAGCTATGTGTTTGATCTCTCTCTCTCTCGTGTTCTTGATTTGGCACGATCTTGATGTATCACGAGCTTTGCTATTATAGTTGGATCTTATGTTTCTTCTCCCCCTACTCTCTTGTAATGGATTGAGTTTTCCCTTGAAGTAATCTTATCGGATTGAGTCTTTAAAGATTTGAGAACACTTGATGTATGTCTTGCCGCATGCGATCTGTGGTGACAATAGGATATCACGTGATTCACTTGATGTATGTTTTGGTGATCAACTTGCGGGTTCCGCCCATGAACCTATGCATAGGGGTTGGCACACGTTTTCGTCGTGATTCTCCGGTAGAAACTTTGGGGCACTCTTTGAGGTTCTATGTGTTGGTTTGAATAGATGAATTGAGATTGTGTGATGCATATCGTATAATCATGCCCACGGATAATTGAGGTGACAATGGAGTATCTAGGTGACATTAGGGTTTTGGTAGATTTGTGTCTTAAGGTGTTATTCTAGTACGAACTCTAGGGCTGTTTGTGACACTTATAGGAATAGCCCAATGGATTGATTGGAAAGAATAACTTTGAGGTGGTTTCGTACCCTACCATAATTTCTTCATTTGTTCTCCGCTATTAGTGACTTTGGAGTGACTCTTTCTTGCATGTTGAGGGATAGTTATATGATCCAATTATGTTATTATTGTTGAGAGAACTTGCACTAGTGAAAGTATGAACCCTAGGCCTTGTTTCCTAGCATCGCTCACTTTTACCACTTGCTACCTTGCTGTTTTTATATTTTCAGTTTACAAAAACCTATATCTACCATCCATATTGCACTTGTGTCTCCATCTCTTCGTTGAACTAGTGCACCTATACAATTTACCATTGTATTGGGTGTGTTGGGGACACAAGAGACTCTTTGTTATTTGGTTGCAGGGTTGCTTGAGAGAGACCATCTTCATCCTACGCCTCCCACGTATTGATAAACCTTAGGTCATACACTTGAGGGAAATTTGCTACTGTCCTACAAACCTCTGCACTTGGAGGCCCAACGTCTACAAGAAGAAGGTTGTGTAGTAGACATCAGTGTGCATGCGTGCGTGTGTGTATAATCACCACACCAGCTCTTGTGTGTTAAAACAGACGGCTCAGCATACCAATACAAGGCCACCTTGTCCGCTATGCCCGCGGTCATGACTTCGAACCACCGTCCAATATTTTTTTGTCGTTTGTTTTCATTCTTACTAGTAAGATGCTCGTATGCTGCACGTAACATCAAGATGCATTTGTATGACTAGTTTATCTTGTGAGAGAAAAGGATGAACGAGGGAAGGCCTTATTTGCAAATATGGAGAGGTGTGTGGGTACCTTTTTGCAAAATTGCCATAGTTTCTTTCCTATCCATCAGATATAAATCAGACGGCCTATATTGCAGGATGGCAGGCACACCATCATCACCAACTCTATTTTTTATAAGAGTGTATTTTATAAGAGTGTAGATGTAGAGTAGATACAAGCCGACAGGTGGGCCCGATGGTAGTGAGATAATGTGATGCAACACTAGAGGTGCCACGTGGAATGTTTAACTGGTCAACTAGTCGTGTCTCGAGCAAATACAGAGTTTTATGGTGAGCCCGTGACTGTATAATAACCACAAAACATAAATGGTGACTGTAATGAGTGGATTCCGAAGTCCAATGTACGTATCATGCTTTCGCTTCAAATACAATGATAGTCACTATATATATCGCGAGAGAAAGATGAAACATGTGTGACTGTGCTGTGGGCTTACTTTTAGAGGACCTGCAGATAGTTTATGTGCGTACGTGAAAGGGGCGTAGAGGGGGGTATGCAATGGAGATAGAGATGCTCTTCGTTTCTCTTTATTATGACTAACTTTATATATAGTATAAAAATATACAAATTCACAGTGCGGAATAAATATCATTGTGGGCACCATGCAATGCAAATTAGCGTTCATACTCCTCCATATAACTTTGTAATTTTGTATATATGTAGAAATTCTAAAATAATTTTTTGGCCACACTTTATTCAAAAGGAATGTTGTATGCGAAATAAACGTGAAGAGAGAGCTTTTTAGATCAATGGGGTACATGATGTAACATGTGTGAATGTGTAGTTGATGCATTTGGCAGGGCCTAGAGAGGTACGTGTGTGTATTACGTATTCGAGAGAGGCATGGATAGAGGGGCCGACAGGGGGGCGGGGGAGAGATAGCACGACAAATGAGAGTGGTCTAGAGAGAAAGACGAATATGACGTCACGGCGAGAAATTCCCTTGACTGTGTATATGCAAGGGGGGAGTGGATAGAGGCACCAGGAGAATATTTTTTGTGTGTGTGGTGTCTGTGTTGGTATGTGTGGGTGTGGGAAGATAACGAGACGTGGGGGCAGAGGGTGTTTCACCGCGTGAGGTCCGGTGGGTCGAGGTGAGTGAGGGAGTCCTGGACTAAGGGGTCCTCGGGCGTCCGGCCTATTATCCGTGGGCCGGACTGATGGGCTGTGAAGACATGAAGGCCGAAGTCTGTACCTGTGTCCGGATTGGACTCTACATGGCGTGGAAGGCAAGCTTGGCAACCGATTATGAAGATTCCTTCTTATGTAACCGACTCCATGTAAACCCAAGATCCCCCCGATGTCTATATAAACTGGAGGGGTTAGTCCGGAAAGGACACACACATTACCATAGTCATATAGGCTAGACTTCTAGGGTTTAGCCATTACGATCTCGTGGTAGATCAACTCTTGTAATACTCATATTCATCAAGATCAATCAAGCAGGAAGTAGGGTATTGCCTCCATAGAGAGGGCCCGAACCTGGGTAAACATCGTGTCCCCCGTCTCCTGTTACCATCAATCCTAGACGCATAGTTCGGGACCCCTACCCGAGATCCGCCGGTTTTGACACCGACAGTGAGGCCCTTCGTTCGGTTCCGTCCTGCACCACATTGGACGGCCCGTGACGCATTTAGGGAGACCCATGGATGAATAGTCGTACAAGACAAAGATAGCATAATTGTGAAGGACTCTGTGTCCACTAACGAAGCCGGCTAGGATTTGTAACCCTAGGTTCTCGGACTAAGGTAACCCTTTATCTCCGATATTACTATTCATCCAACCTAACTTTAAGGGCATCCTACAGAATGCTCGCTAGAATCATACTCATCGATTAGGAAGAGAGGTGTGAGACAATGCGTGAGAGACAGGCCTAAAGATAATGTGTGTACATGAGACACGTAGGCAGGTCTACGTATATAGAAAGGGTCGATGGGGATTGTGCGTGTGTATGCTTGCGAGAGGAAGAGTGCTTGTGATAAAGGTTAGTGAAAATAGTCGTAAATGGTTATGAGAGGGAGGGGGGTTATATCGAGAGCATGTGTGCGAGAAAGACACCTCGGGAGAGAGTGTGTGAGCATGTGTGAGAGACCACTTATGGAGAGTGAAACTACACGTAAAAGACTGCTATACACATTGATTAAAGATATAAATTGTATCCAAATATTAGGATGGGATCATGATATTTGCAATTCGTGTAAGGAACGGTCATTGATCCATCAGACATATAGATTCTATTGAATTTAAGCATGTCTATGTTATTATTCGACACAATTGATCCACATAGTTAGTATTTTGAACTCCAGACAATGCATCGCTTTACCAATCGAATATAAACGTGAGTATAGTTCATGTTGTGTGTGTAAAGCACATTATACATACGAAAGTTACACAATGAACATTATAAATAGCTACCTATGAACTAGCATACATTTGAATTCAACTTGAGGTGGTATTAAAAAAATCGAATTCAACATGAAGTCCATTCAATTATTTGAATTTGATATCATGCCATTGGTAAATCATACCTAAATTTTGGGGGCACCAATCTTTGCTCTGATTTTGTACGTAATAGCATATGTAGTCGTGTACAAAATAGATTCAAATTTAGCTCCTCCATTCCAAAATAATCATAGTTATAGGATTTTCAAGTGTCAAAATTTCAAAAAGGAGATAATTTAATGAGGTTTTCAAACATACAAGGTCATATTTAACGTTGTCTATTTAGGTCAATCCTCAAAGTTCAAGAGTACTCTAAACGTGAATGCTTGTGTTTCAAAATTTCTAACGAAGCGCCAAAAGAGCCTCTACTCGCCCGAAACCGCGTGAGACCAATGTTTGGTAGTACAAGGAAATTACTTTTCTAATAAATCCAACCCGTGAAACCTACCGACCCGACGTCCAAAGGTCTAAACCGGGGTAGGTTTGTAGCTTCATCTAGACAACACGCAACCGCCTCCAAAAAACATTTATACACAATGGCCGCCTAAGCACACATGCGCGTGGCCGAAATCGCTCACGCCCACTATTTGGGACACCTGGGATTACCACCCTACCCCCGACCCGCAGTAGGTCCGAAATTTAAGAGGGGGCAAAGTTTGTACTTTCCCCAAATTTCAAACAAGAGCGTCCCATCTTCTGTTCAAAAAAGCCAAAAACAAGCGTGTCCCAGACCAAAACATGGTTCACCCCCTCCCCTCGCCCACCCGTCCAATTCCCTATTCGTACTCCGTGGGCACAAAAACTACCTCTCCACCAGCCGTGAAACCCGGCGTCCTCCGTCCGCCACCCCATCCCACCCATCAACCGCCGCCCTCCTCCATCACGTCGGAGCTGATACCCCGACGTCGTCGTCCACCGCAACCTCAACCGCAACGCCCTCCATGGCTAGTAGTTGAAGCCGAGGCCGAGCCGTCCGTAACCAAGCCAGTTCAACCATGCCGTCCTGCGCCTCACCGCTGCCGCTCCAACTTCGCCACCCTCCACCGCATCGGAGTTGTTCCTGCTATGTCCTCCTTCGCCGCCTCGGATCTGCTTCCCCTCCGTCGATATACGGCCATGGAAACACAGTCAACAATTTGGCCATGGGTTTGTCAAAGGATCCACGGTTCTCCAAAACGTCGGCTCCCCGGGAGAAAAAAGAAGATCGCTGCTACATATGGAGGAGACCACACTGGCAACCGATAAGGTTACTCCTCTTTCCTTATTCGTGCAAATCTTACGTGTCTGCTTGCACAGTATTCATCCGACAGAAGACACTAGTTGACCGCTTCTTCTTGATACTAGATGTTCCTAGTAACTCGCGATGCACAAGGTTTCTCCTCATATACTATTTCACCTTAGCTAGAGGTTCGTCGCCCCCCTGAATTTCAATTCCTGGTTAGTTGATTCCCAATTAACGGAAGCATTCCCCGGCATAACCGGCGCAAGTCCGCCTATTACATCGGGGAAGCAGCGCCTCAGTGTTTATCTTAGGAGCGTGTGGGGCCTAGAGCTACTAGCGCCCGATCTGGAGGTCGGCCGGGATTAAACGGATGGCCTGGGGGCGCTGCCAGGCACGACGGTGGTGTGAGGTCAAGGGGAGGGGGGTGGCGGAGGCAGGGGTCTGGGCTGGTGGTCGCTGGCGGTTCGAGAAAGATCGTCAACAGTGACTGGCGGGAGTTAGACGAAGGCCATCTGCCCGTTCCTTTATAGATCGGACGGTGCATTAAAAAATTGACTGACCTATTTATTTTCAGTCGACTGTTATCTTGATATGACCACATGTGGTGGTGCGCTGGAGGAGTACCTACATTTCCTGTGCTCATATATTACAGAATCATACGGAGCAGAATCTAATTTTGTTTGCCATGCAATGTTGTAGAGCTATCATATGTCTCCTATCATTTATTTTTCAGCCACCTGCTATCTGCTACTTTTACAGTGCATTAGTTCTGCACACACTTCACCCATACTCTCACTATTGTGTTTTTATGCAAGGGTATTTCAGAGTCTGCCTCGAGAGAAGCAGAAAAGAAAAGAGAGAAGTTGCTCCAGCTTTCTACGTGGGTAAGCATGGCACGTTACAGCGCTATAAAGGGTGCAGTGTCAGCAGATGGAGACGGTAAACGTATCTCTAGAGTTGATGACCTCGTTCGCAATGAACCACCATCCCAGGTGAGGGAGTCCTGGACTAAGGGGTCCTCGGGCGTCTGGCCTATTATCCATGGGTCGTACTAATGGGCAGTGAAGACATGAAGGCCGAAGACTGTATCAGTGTCCGGATTGGACTCTACTTGGCATGGAAGGCAAGCTTGGCGACCGATTATAAAGATTCCTTCTTATGTAACCGACTCTATGTAAACCCTAGATCCCCCAGGTGTCTATATAAACTGGAGGGGTTAGTCCAGAAAGGATACACACATTACCGTAGTCATATAAGCTAGACTTCTAGGGTTTAGCCATTACGATCTCGTGGTAGATCAACTCTTGTAATACTCATATTCATCAAGATCAATCAAGAAGGAAGTAGGGTATTACCTCCATAGAGAGGGCCCGAACCTGGGTAAACATCGTGTCCCCTGTCTCCTGTTACCATCGATCCTAGACGCACAGTTCGGGACACGAGATCCGCCGGTTTTGACACCGACATTGGTGGTTTCATTGAGAGTTCCACTGGGCCATCGATGAAAGGCTCGATGGCTCGCCTTTTCCTTAAAGACAACATCACCGCCGGGGTAGCTCTGGCCCCGGGCCAAACCCTCCGGCTGGGCGACTTTACTATGATCGCCCGTTCGGCCGTTGAGCTGATGATGACCTCTCGGGCCATCGAAAACCCCATTCGCATCAATTCCGAGCACTCCAAGCAGATGGATCTGGTTGAGTTTTCGTCCTTAAACGAGCTCCTAGATCGCATCGCCGCTTTGGGAATCGCCACATATTATGATCGGATCGGGCCTAAAACCGATCAGGGAGAAACCGAAACTCCACCGGTCACCCACCAAATTGCGGTGGTCGTGGAGCAGGACGGCGAGTCTTCTTGTATATCAAAGACGGACTATGTTCGGATCGTCGTTCATGAAGAACCGGATACTCACCCGCAAAAGGATGCGACCAGCCCTCCGAACATAGCATCGGACGGCGGTGTCAAACAATCAGAAGACATTCCGGAACCCGGGCTGTCAAGCCCGGAAGGTCGTCAGACTCCGGATATTCGGTCAGGTCGGGGTTCGGATTTAATTCCACCCACCCAACCGGACATAGACGATCTCATGAGCATAAAATAGCAGTCTCAGGAAAAGGTCCACCACTTCTGGGCCAGATTCCTCCTTGTCAAGGACAAGGTAAAAGATTGCCGTGACGAGGACGCAATATCAGCGTTCTGCAAAAATTGCACGGACAAAGGAATCCTCAACGCCATCAATCCCCGCCGCATACTAAAATTTGTTGACTTAGCAACCATCGTACAAAAGTATAGCGTGATGGAGAGCGCCTGGGAAACTCGGGCAGCTCGCTGGGAATTGTCAGTCCCAACCCAGCTCCCCCTACAGGCGAAAAGGGCGCACCCTCGTGGCACGCCCAGCCCAACAGTCAAGAAACACAAAGCCGCTATACGGCACGGCGCCGTTCTGGAGGGATGGCTCAATGGCCCATGCAAAATACATACAACAACAGATACCGTGGCAACCCACAGCCTTAGAGCATGTTGGATACTACGACAGGTAACCAAGAGCGGCGAGGACATCCTTATCAAGAATGCCCCGGAACAACATCCCCCAGAAGACAACGACTCAAGAGTATTGACAGTCTTTGAGACATTCGCTTCAAACAACAAGAGCAAAAGGGCATTTTGCGAGCTCGACAAAGTCTGCCAAATTGTTTTAATAAACCCATGGAAGGACACGGCGATAACATTCAACACCGGTGACGAACCAAAGTACAGAACAGTACGAGCGCCAGCCGCGTTAGTTCTCAGTCCCATCATGGATGGGTTTCGACTCACCAAGGTCCTCATGGACGGTGGCAGCAGACTAAATCTCATTTATGAGGATACACTCCATAAAATGGAAATAGACAGGAGCCGCATCGAGCAAAGTAACACAACCTACTAGGGAATTATTCCTAGTCGGGAGGCGCGGTGCGCGGGTAAAATCACACTTGACATGGTATTCGGCACGCCGGAGAACTATCGGTCCGAAGAAATAACTTTCCAATTGGCCTCTTTCAGCAGCGGATATCACGCCCTGTTGGGGCGGGATGCTTTTACACGCTTCCAATCTATACCTCATTACGGGTATATGAAGCTCAAAATGCCCGGACCAAACGGTATAATCACTCTCGTAAGTGATCCGGACATAGCACTCCGCGCTGAAAGCAAAACCGCATCCCTGGCCCTGGAGGCGCTATCCGAAGCCCTCGCGGCCGAAGAATTAACCGCACTACGCTCCACGGTGGACAGGGATGATGTGATCCTTGACAAACGCCCCAAATCCACCTCATTCAAACCAGCAGAAGAAATAGTCAAATTCCAGGTCCACCCAACGGACCCCAAGAAGACAGCATCTATCGAAGCTCAACTGAACCCAACAGTTGATGCCGCACTACGAGAATTCCTGCGCGAATACTGGGACATATTTTCTTGGCACCCTTCGGATATGCCAGGGATCCCACGCAAGTTGGCCGATCATAGCCTCAACATATTAAAGGGATTTAAACCAGTCAAGCAAACACTACGACGCTTTTCCGAACCCAAATGACAAGCCATGGGGGGAGCTGGCCAAGCTCATCGAGGCCAGATTCATTAGAGAAATCAAGCATTCGGACTGGCTGGCAAACCTGGTGATGGTACCAAAGAAGGATAAATCCTGGCGCATATGTGTCAATTTCAAGGATCTCAACAAGGCTTGCCCTAAGGATCCTTTTCCCCTTCCCCGCATTGATCAAATCATTGACGCCACCGCAGGACATGACTCACTGTGTTTCCTCGATGCATATTCCGGATACCACCAAATCAAAATGAAGCAATCCTATCAAGCTGCAACATCATTTATTACCCCATACGGGCCATTCTGCTTCAACACTATGCCCTTCGGGCTCAAGAACGCCGGCGCGACATACCAACGCATGATTCAAACATGCCTGGAGAAACAGATCGGCAAAACGGTAGAAGCTTACGTCAATGACGTCATCATCAAAACTAGGCATGTCGAAACACTAATAGATGACTTACGTCTTACATTTGAAAACCTCCGGGCATATGACATTAAGCTCAACCCAGAAAAGTGTGTCTTCGGCGTCCCCGCTGGAAAATTGCTGGGCTTCATCGTTTCCAATAGAGGAATCGAATCAAATCTGGCTAAAATCCAAGCTCTGTCACAGTTGGCTACACCAACAGACCTGAAACAGGTCCAAAAACTGGCGGGATGCATGGCAGCACTAAGCCGATTTATGTCCAGACTAGGAGAAAAGGCACTACCACTCTATCGCCTCTTACGGCGCACTGATAACTTCGAATGGACAGACGCGGCGACTGCCGGACAGGAGGAAATAAAGACCCTCCTAGCAAGCAATCCAATCCTGGCCGCACCAAACGCGGGTAAACCCATGTTGCTATACATATCGGCAACACATCAGGTGGTGAGCGCCGTGCTCGTCGTCGAACGAGAACAGGACAGACCATGCAAATCTACTGTCCTCACACCATGCAAATCTCGGTACCCCCACTACCAAAAGATAGCATACGCGGTCTTCATGGCATCCCGCAAGCTATGACACTACTTCCAGGAGTGTTCAATCACAGTGGCTTCTAAGGTCCCACTCAATGACATAATAAAAAATCGCGATGCCACGGGATGTATCGCCAAATGGGCCATAGAGCTACTTCCATTCGACATAACATACAAGCCACGCCGAGCCATCAAATTGGCATCGTCGACTTGTGCCGAATGGACAGAGGTCAACTCCCTAAAGAGTATGGCGCATACTCCAACTAGGTCATGTATTTTGACGGCTCCAAAATGTTGGCAGGACTAGGAGCAGGAGTCGTATTAACATCCCCCACTAGAGACGTCGTCCAGTATGTACTCCAGATATTATACACAGACTCCAATAACGCAGCCGAATACGAGGCCCTACTGCATGGTCTTCGGATGGCCACATCCATGGGCACACAACGCCTGGAGGTGCACAGGGACTCGAACCTCGCGATATCTCAAATAAACAGCGACTTTGACGCCAAAGATCCAAAGATGGAAGCTTGTCGCAATGCCATATTAAAAATGTCGGCTCGGTTCGAGGGGCTTGAATTCCATCACGTTTCCCGAGAAAGCAATCAACCAGCGGACGTCCTGGCTCGCATCGGTGTTAAGCGTGACCCCATCCCACCTAACATCTTCCTGGAAAGGCTCTTCAAGCCATCGGTGGTGTGGCAAGGGGAGGGCGGCAACCACAGTACCTAAAATGCCGAACATACAGACAGTGCCGGGGGCTCAGCCACCGAAGTAACACCGTCGGCCCATCTCATTATGGCAGTCATTGCCCCATGGACCGAACCCTTCTTTGCCTACATTAATAGGAAGGAGCTTCCTGACGACCAGAATGAGGCTCGCCGCTTTGTCAGGCGTTCGAAGGCCTACAAGGTTCATGACGGAAAGCTCTACAAGAAAAGCACTACCGGAGTACTTCAAAGATGTATCTCTGAAGAAGAGGGGCGTAAGCTTTTAGCGGAAATTCACGCTGGCCTCGGCAGACACCACGCCGCAGCTCGGGCCCTCGTTACCAAAGCCTTTCGCACGGGGTTTTATTGGCCGAGAGCCCGAGCAGATGTGCAGGACCTTGTCCAACGCTGCGTCGGATGCCAGCTCTTCGCCAACCAAAGCCACATGCCCCCAACTGTCTTGCAAACTATCCCCATTACTTGGCCTTTTGTAGTCTGGGGCCTAGATATGGTTGGACCCCTTAAAGGGGGAAGCCATAAGAAAAAATATCTGCTTGTTATGGTGGACAAATTCACTAAGTGGATAGAGGCTAAACCGGTCAAAACGGCTGAGTCCAGCCCGATGATTGACTTCATATCCGGTGTTGTGCATCGTTATGGTGTCCCACACAGCATCATCACCGACAACGGATCTAATTTCACAGCCGACAAGGTAAAGACCCGGTGTACTAATCTGGGTATTAAACTCGATTACGCCTCCGTCTACCACCCACAAACCAACGGTCAAGTCGAACGAGCCAACGGTCTTATTATGAGCGACATCAAGCCTGCACTAGTGCGGTCTTTGAAAGAATCGCATAAGCACCGGGTTGAGGAGCTCGACCAGACTGGGGCTGCGGACCACGCCCAACCGTACTACCGGATACACACCTTTCTTCATGGTGTATGGTGCAGAGGCCGTATTGCCCTGTGATATTATTCACGACTCACCTCAAGTGCGTATGTATGAAGAGAGAGAAGCCGAGCTTGATCGGCAGGACAGCCTAGGTGCCCTGGAGGAGGAACGCGACGTTGCAAAAGCCCGTTCAGCATTCTACCAATAGCAGGCTCGAAGATACCAAAGCAGAGAAGTACGGGCCAAGACTTACAATGTTGGCGAACTCGTTCTACGCCCGCCGAAGAATAAAAAAGACAAACTCAAGCCCAAATGGGAGGGTACCTTCATAATTAATGAAGTTCTCACCGGAGGAGCGTACCGTCTTCGTGATGCATCAGACAATCGCCTTTGAGCCGACCTCGAACGCGCCGCACTCAAGATTCTATGCCTAGCGCCGAACTCCTTGTTCGTCTCCTTCTCCCCTGTGGTTTCCATTATTTTTTCTCTCTTTTCCGATTACTTTTTCATTCTTCAGTTTAAAGTTTTGGTATGGCTAGACCGCACACCGCTAACACATACATATTTAAAATATGTATGTCCATTATACCTGGGGGCTTCTTGGACAGAAGCTTTTTATCATTATTCCTCGAGCATCAAGCTCTTCACATATGAGTTCTTCCATATGTACCTTTTCTTCGTCACTATATGCATCGATATGACTTAAGTTTTGGCCAAGCTGGGTTGCCTGGCTCATGTGCTTATGCCCTACATTCCCGTTAGTTCGGCTAGGTCATAAAGGGAGCACCTCTGCGATTGTTAATGCCGGGTCATCCGGATGTGTACCTCAGACTGGGTGAAGCCGAAAGCTAGCGTTCTTAAGGGAATATTCGGTCGGTGAATTAAAGACGTTTTGCAATTAGTCCATTGGTAACCCCAGAAGTTACATACACTGTGATTTTTCCATCACAATTCGGACATGCACATTAATACATGCACACCCAGGGAAAGAAACCCTTAACGGAACTATTCTCTCTGGAAGATGTTTCTTACGATTTCAATGTAATATAACATAACTAGCAGAATACAACTTGTCTGTTCAAGCAACTATGACCCCTACACCTAGTTTTCCAGGCATACCCGGGCCTATTCGGCCGTGAGAGTATTCGAAAACACTCCGCACCCTTGGGTCCGGAGGTTGAAGCGAAAAGGCCTGCCATGACAAATGCTATACAATTCGGCTAGAATTACATAGGGTAAGGAAAGTACATAGTCACTTGGACTCAAACACTTCACCCTGTATACCGTCCAACAGGCGGTCCAACTTACAATCCTGTTGGGAATATCTGGTGGCCACCTCTACTTGGTCATATACTAAACTAACGGGAATTTCTTCCCCATTTGACCCTAGCGGTCCAACTCGTGCCATGTGATTCGGATCCAGCTTGGTATATCGCGTTTTCACCATGGCCTAGGCCTCTCGTGCACCCTCTCGGCAGGCTGATATCTTCCATAGTCGGATACGCCACCGCGCTCCCTTGAATAGCTCTACAAGCTCCTCCATACTTCCTGGAGGGGAGGCGGACGACCATAAGGCCTTGGCCACGCTCTGCATGGCTAGCCGAGCATGCTCGTGCACTTGTGACAGCCTTTGCAGCAGATCACTTGATGATCCGAACACCTCCTCTTCAGGACAGCCCATCAATATACCTACAAACATGACTATATCAGTCCCATTTATCTCTGAGCTACTTCAAAAATAGATCAGACACATACTGAAGATACCGCCCCACAGTTTTCTGTTTTCCTTCACGGAATCAGCTAGCTGGGCTCGAACATCTTTCAACTCTTCACCCAATGCAGTGTTGGAATCCTGTAGCTTGTTTTTCTCATCTCTGACGCGGGTTAGCACACGCTCGCCTGCGGCGTGTTGCCTTTTCGCCTCTTTTTCTCCCTCTTGGGCGACGTTCAACTTCTCTTCAAGTTGATCAGACGGCCCTATAATGCGAAATCAGCAGCAGCATTAGCGTAGTGGGTACACAATTATTGTTCCTCGGTGGAGGGGAACAATACCAGAGGACGGCTTCTTCAAGTTTCCCAGTTCGGCGGTAGCAGCTTTTAGCTGCGCTCGACACTTCTCCAGCTCTTGGGCTAGCAGGCCATTCTTCTCTGCATGGACCTGGCTGTTCAACAATCCTTAAATGAGTTGTGCCAATTGCTTTCAGTCTCGGGGGCTATGGGCATATGGTTATCCTTTTTTTACAAAGAAAACTTACCTGCACATCTGTTAGATATTGCCTTGTGGCTTTTCTAAGCCCGTCTCGAGCAGCTTGGATGTATGCATCGCCCGAGCTAAAGGCATTGAATGCCTCTTTCGAGAACTTGGAGTCTCGTAAAACAGCCCTGCAGCACCGATGATTCATGGCGCTCTCTACCTCCGAGTTGGTGACGGACATATTGTCCGAACCCTCGGCCGAAGGACAGTCCGGCGTTGTTCCTACATCGGCCCCCATCTCCCCGACTGGATCTAAATCCTGGTTGTTGGGAGCGCGGCCGACCGTGCCCCCGGATATAGTTCGGCGAACCTTTTTCCTGTATCCAAACAAACGCACAAGTCACAGACGGGTATGGTCGCTGAAAAACATATTTTTCCATACGTCCTCAATGAAGGCCCGACTGCGTTTTCACGGGCCTTCCTCTTTGAAGGCTTGCCCGACGCAGGAACCGATCTCTTCGGAATCGCCGAACGCCTCCCCTGTGGAGCATGATACAATGCGGCGGGTGAGGTAGGATAAAAGCACCATTGTAGAGAAGGCGTTTCTGGATCACTTACATGTGAAGCAGGGAGAAGGCCAGGGTAGTCGGCGGTGATGGCCACTTCTGTGTCATCATAGCTCGCCTGGTAAAATACCCCCTTTGGGAGTATCACGAATATGTCCGGATCCTCTTCAAACCCGGGATCAAGCTCCCGGTTGTGGTTCTCCGGCTGTGGGGCGGGACTATAAAGTCCTTCGGTGACCTTCTGCCCGTGCTATCATAACAGACGGATTTGAAATTTATCAAAAATAATCCGAAAGCGAAATGAGTGAAACAGAGGGGTTGAGGCTTACCCAACTGGGAGGATTATACATAGAATACCCATCTCTGCGCTTAATGCGAAGAAATTCCTCTTCTTCTCCTTTAAACAACTCGACCAATATCTTGGCCAGAGCGGCGGAGGTGTCCGAGCCTTTCCGGCCACAGCGGGAGGCGTCATCCTCTCTGTTATAGTGCCACATTGGCAGCCCTCTGTATTGAAGTGGCTGAACCCCTCGCACTATGGAAATCGCCATAACTTCGACTATTGTAAGTCCAGACTGAGCGACCGTCTTTATCTTGTTCAGGAGCTGACGAACTTCCACGCTGTCATCCTCTTCAAGACTCCGGGGACGCCAACTGTGGCGTTTCTTCAGCGGAACACTCGTGAATTCATGAAGACCCTTTCGAACTGGGTCAGGAAGTGTGACGTCCTCAATATAGAACCATTCGGAAGGCCATTCTTCAGATGCCTTCCTTGGTGTGCTGGACGGATATCCGGTATCGGCGATACGCCACACTTCGGCTCCGCCCACCTTAAATATCGACCCCTCATGATTGTGTGGGACAAGATAGAACAATTTCCTCCACAGCTCAAAATGGGCTTCAATGCCCAGGAATAATTCGCATAAAGCGACATAACCCGCAATGTGCAGAATGGAGGCAAGGGTGAAGTTGTGCAGCTGGAGGCCATAGTATTCCAGAAGCCCTCGGAGGAACGGATGGATGGGAAATCCGATGCCTCTTAGCAGGTAGGGGATGAAACATATTCGCTCTCCCCCGGATGGATTGGGAAAGTCCTCTGCCTGAGTCTCACCGTTGAAGAAGTCTAGCCCCGCTCGGACAGGGACTAGATCTGCAGGATGAAGAAATCCCTGCATTTGCAACTTCGTCAACTGGATGTGGGACACTGAACACCTCTCCCACTCGCCTCTCTCTGGGCTGGAACGGGTGGAGGAGCTGGGAACGCTAGCCATCTGGAATGGTTTCTCTTGAACAGTCTCCGGGGATTTTCTCTGCGTGGTGCCTGATGGATCTAGGATCCAATCTCTTTAATAGGCGCTCTTCCTTGCATGGACGGGATGTTATCTGCAAAAATACCCTAACCTTCCACCTTCGCTCGACACGTGTAAGACGAAGTTATTTAACGCACAGAAGCCGAGGGGAGCGACATTGGATCAATGGTCGAATACTTTACTTGGAGATCATTAAAGGAGGAACCCGCCTTGCAATGCTGAAGACAATTTGTGTGCCGAACACCTCGCTATTTAAGACTGGTTCGGGGGCTACTGAGGGAGTCCTGGACTAAGGGGTCCTCGGGCGTCTGGCCTATTATCCATGGGCCGGACTGATGGGCTGTGAGGACATGAAGGCCGAAGACTGTACCCTTGTCTGGATTGGACTCTACTTGGTGTGGAAGGCAATCTTGGCGACCGATTATAAAGATTCCTTCTTATGTAACCGACTCTATGTAAACCCTAGATCCCCCCGGTGTCTATATAAACCGGAGGGGTTAGTCCGGAAAGGATACACACATTACCATAGTCATATAGGCTAGACTTCTAGGGTTTAGCCATTACGATCTCGTGGTAGATCAACTCTTGTAATACTCATATTCATCAAGATCAATC
The DNA here is from genome assembly GCA_021605205.1 of Aegilops longissima. Lineage (NCBI taxonomy): Eukaryota > Viridiplantae > Streptophyta > Magnoliopsida > Poales > Poaceae > Aegilops > Aegilops longissima. The sequence goes on along the minus strand of CM038678.1, from coordinate 203,608,650 downwards.
AAGCAGGAAGTAGGGTATTACCTCCATAGAGAGGGCCCGAACCTGGGTAAACATCGTGTCCCCTGTCTCCTGTTACCATCGATCCTAGACGCACAGTTCGAGACCCCCTACCCGAGATCCGCCGGTTTTGATACCGACACCAGGTGCTTGCTTTAACTTCGCGGTGTCATATGTGGTTGCATGTTCCATATGGTGTCTAGCTTGTATTCGAAAGGCCAAAGTCGGTCTTTATTAAGATAAGGAAAGATATTTTTTACATGAACCACCATCCCGTGAGCACCAGAAGACAAATAGCTAGTAAGGGCACTGGCCGAGCCAGTGACAAGCCCAGCAAAGACAGGCATCACCTGGAAGCCAACTAAAAAGACGTGACGGTGGCGAAGCAGCCCGCCTCCCACCAGGCTCTCAGGTCCTAGATGATCATGCTCACCACTCCAGCCGGATGTCTAGCTTGTATTGCTTCCAATTTGGTTAAACTGCATCTGCTTAGATTAGACATTATACCTTTGAATATGACATGCCTTTCTGTTTTTGGTACATACTAGTACATTTGTGTATTAACCATGTTCTTACATCAAACTAATGTTCTTGTGTATCCCTCATCAATCACTTATGATGAGGCAGTCAGGCAAGTGGACTACTCCTCATTTAAAGAATGCAACGTCAGCCTCCCGACATGATTCTCAAGAAACAGCAAGGCTAGATGAAGATAGTGAATGTAGCTCTGTAGTTGATTACCGCATTTCCCCTACACTAGCATCGCAGGTGCTTGCTCTAACTTGGCAGCGTGATATGTGGTTGCATGTTGCATATGGTGTCTAGATTTTAATTCTTCCAATCTGGTTAAATTGCATGTGCTATTCTGCTTAGCTTATACATTATACCTATTAATGTGACATGCCTTCCTGTATTTAGTACATAGTACATTTGTCTATTAAGCATGTCCCTACATAAAACTATTGTTTTTTTGTATCCCGCATCAATCAATATGACGAGACACCTTTAGTATATGCAGTGTGATATTAGTTGCATCTTTCATATGATTTATAGCATGCGCTTATTCTAATTTGTTGAAATTCCATTTATGATGGGACGCTTTTAACTTGGCAGAGTCATATTGGTTGCATCTTTCATGTGGTGTCTAGCTTGCATTTCTTCTTATTTGTTGGAATGGTTTCTGCTTAGTTTACACAAAAAGTTGTGAACATGCCATGCCGTCCTATTTTTCGTACATATTCCATCCTGGTATCATGAGTTTGGCTTACATCAAAGTAGTTATTGTCAGTATCATGCATGAATGAGTTCTGAAGAGAGAATTTTATTGCTTTTTCTTGTCGGTTTTACTTGACAATTCAAAATCAAAAAAGCGGAAGGAAGTTAGCAAGGCAGCGAATAAAGGTGCCCCTTCCAAATGGAGGGCCTCTACAGTTTCTACTCCTCCATCCCCCCCAAGATTATTTCCAAGACAACACATGCATAGACACTCAACGTAGTAAATGATGAGCACGTCTCCCCTAGTGCACCATCACCGGTGCTCCCTCTAACTTGGCACTGTTATATGTGGTTGCATGTTATGTGTGATGTCTATCTTGTATTGCTTCTAATTTTGTTGAATTCCACCTGCTTACTTTACACATTATACTTGAATAAGACACGTGTTCCTGTTTCTAGAACATACAATATCTGTCTATCACACCATGTTCTTACATCAAATTACTATTGTTTTGTAACCTACAACAATCACTTATCATAAGACACGTTTGACTTCAGAGTGTGATATAGGTTACATCTCACATTCTTTTCTAGCTTGTACTACTAATTTGTTGAAATGGCACTTTTGACGAGACAGTTTTAACTTGCTAGAGTGATATTCGTTGCATCTTTCATATGGTGTCTAGCTTTCATTGCTTCTAACTTGTTGAAATGCCTTCTCCTTAGTTTACACAACATAAGCTGTGAATATGCAATGGCACTATTGACGAGAGACCTCTAACTTGGTAGTGTGATGTTGTTTGCATCTTGCATATGATTTATTTCTTGTACTGCTTCACATTTGTTTAAACGCCATTTATGATGAGACACTATTAACTTGGCAGAGCGATATTTGTAGCATCTTTCATATGGTGTCTACCTTCCATTGCATTGCTTATAATTTAGTGAAATGTCTTCTGATTAGTTTACACATCATAGTTCTGGTTATCTCTTCCGTCCTGTTTTTCGTACATATTACATCCTCCTATCATGTGGTTGTCTAACATCAAAGTTCAGTTCGTCTGTATCACACATCAATTTGTTCTGAAGAACTAAATTGTTATTTGTTTTTCTTGTCGGCTTGACTTAACTTGGCACACAGAAAGAGGAAGAAACACAGAATGGCAGGGAATGGGAACCAGAAGAAACACAGATTCTGCTGGTACTGATGGTGCAATAGAAGGTCAAAGTCCAGCGGAAAATTCTACAAACAGGGTATCCCATGCTACACGAGCTGCAGAAAAAGCCAAACAGAAACAAATAGCTGCCACCAAACAAGCAGAGACAGCCCTAGTTCTTGCAACACCTTCCACGGTACTACCAGTTGCACGAGTTACTCGTGCGTCAACTAAGCTAGCAGCAAGTTCCCAAGCTCCCTTGCCACCTGACACTACTTCCCAAGCACTCTTGACACAAGACGAGTTGGGAAGATCAGATGAACCTTGTGAGCTTCAATAGCAAGAAGGTAGTTGCTGGAGTCAAGTTACAGTTGCATGCTTCTTTATATGTAGTCTCATAGTTTGATGTACACTAACACTTCCTATGTTCGTTGTTGGACTAGCACCTAGGCGCAAGAGGAAACAAACATCAGGGATAATGCTCGATAGGTTAACTAAATCTAGAGGAGGAAGAATGGAGATCCATTTTGAGGCAGGTTTAAAAAGGCCACGTGATGCTACAGAGTCAGCCAAGTTAGTATCAGAGGCAGCGGTTGTTGTTAGGTGTCATGTACGTACCCTCCCAACATGGATTCAGTACAGGAATGACAAAGACGAAACCCAGTTCAACACCTTCCTCGACCATTTATCAATAAGTATGGTTATGTATGGAAAGTAGTAATATCGTCTTGCTCTGTCCCATACTTTCTAGGTTGCTGATAATGAGACTCCCATAATTTTCAACAGATGAGGTTCAAGTTGGATAGCCAAGATGGTGCAACCATACAAGCTTGCACCCATGTTTTCAAGTCTGCTCTGCGACAGTATCAGTATAACTTGAGGAAAACTCACTTTGAAGGCAAGGCTAACAGTGAACTTTCCCAAACATCTCAAGTGGAAAATATATCGGATGAAGACTGGAGGGGCCTCGTTAAACACTGGTCTGATTCGAAGTATCAGGTACATTATATATATATGTGATCGGATCACATGTTGATGTCCTATTTACGCATGTGCCACACAAATATATCTTCTTGTAGGTGAACTGTTCAAAGAACAAGGCCAACCGTACGAAAGTCAAATTCCAACAGATGACAGGATCTCGTAGCTATATTGCACATTGCGAGGCTTTTGTAATTAGCTGTTGTTTCACTCTTTTCGCTGTATGTCGGTGGGAACGACACCTATGGGATCACAAGAATCCCTACTACGGTTAGCGGGGCGCGGGCTCGCGAGAAGAGCGGATCAAACAGATAGCACACGGTTCGTTTATCCAGGTTCGGGCCGCGAGGATGCGTAAAACCCTACTCCTGCTTTGGTGGATTGTATATCTGTGTTCTTGAGCTAGCTATGGGGCGTGAGGAGCTCCAAAAAGCCAAATCCTCCTCCTGGTCGCCTCGGGCATCCTTTTATATAAAAACGGGTTGCCACAGTGGCACACAGGAGGTGGAAAGGGTACAGTGATGCGAGGTTATCCCTCGCATTACATGACAAGGCGCATTTAATGCGTCTTGCTTAGGTGTCCTTGCTTTATCGGGGACGGGGGAGAGATATGTCTTGTCCGTCGCCGCTCCTTCTTGTGTCGACACACACCCTGGCCAGCGATGCCTGAGATGCCATGTAGGTAGGCACGCAGCTGAGGTGGCGCAATGGTGGGTATTCACGAAGATCTGCATGCCGCCACGCAGGAGCTTGCCCAGCTGGTTGGGTCGGCAGCAGCATGCATACGGCGGTGGAAGTTTAGTCGGCGTGGGCCTAGTGGTGGCCCTGCGGATGTCCTTAGCAAGGGCCTTGCCGGGGCCCCGGCAAGGGTCTTGCCGCGGCGCCTGCTGCCATCCCCGGAAAGGCGCTTGCCGGAGGTCTTGTGGTCTTCCTCGGCTGGGATCCCGCCAAGGGTCGTCATCTTCTTAGTGCGTATCTGATCTTGAATGTCTTCACAAAGATCTGCATGCCACTACGGGGATGTCTCCCGAATCCTTGCCCCATGGGGCAGCGGACTCAAGGGTGATTTGCTCCGTAGGCGTGGGGCGAGTTGCCGCGGCAAGGGTCTTGCCGGGGCTGCTAAAGCCGGCCCCGGCAAGGATCTTGCCGGGGGAGCCCGCCTCGTCCCTTGGTTCTTCGTGGTCTTGGCTTTGGTGTTGCTCCAGTTCCATCGAGCTTCGGTCTTACCCTGGCTCACCTCCCTTGCCTTGCTTGGTGTGGTCGTGGGCGCGGCTCTGACTGCCCGTGCACAGTTATAGGGGTACAAAAAAGTGTACCCCCCTTTTTGTACACCGACAGGAGCCCCCGGGCCTGGGCCACACATAAGCGCAACGTGTTGTTGGGCTAGGCCAAAAGAAACGGTGCGCGGGCAGGCGGGGCGGTTTTTACCGTGGTAAGATTTTTTGCGCGCTGCGCTTCCCACGACTCCCGCGCGTGGCGCGGTGTGGGGAAATGCGTGTGACGTGGGCGTCATGCGTGGGGTTGGTCTCTGCACGCATGCGTCACGTCGTAGTAAAGGGGCGGTTCACGCCTTCCCCATAAACGGAGGGAGGCGTGGAGGCGCGGCCCATTTACTGAATGGGGCTGAGGCGCGGTCCTCAAGGCGTCCACTCCCCACGATCACGGGGTGGGGAGAGGTCGCTTCACCCGTCCACTCGGTTCTGCACGTCCGCCACGTGTCTCCCATGCGCTTGGGGTGGCAAACGGTGGAGGCGGGAAACCGGGCCGTCGCGGGCTGGGGCAGCGGTTCGGTCCTGGCTCCTTGCGCCTTCCGTGTCTTGATTGGCCGAGCGGGGCGGCCGAGCCCCAACCCCGTTCCTTTATAAAGAGCGGGAGGGGGGGATGGCGTCCCACATTATTCCATCTTCTTCCTCCTTCAGCTTCTGCTGCCCTCTTCCATTCGTTATGGAGAGAGGAAATCCCGGTCCTTCAACGGTGGCGGCGATGGTCGCCTCTCGACAACGCGTCCCTCCTTCTCTTGCGCCTGTGGTGGTAGAGCCGGCCGCAAGGGGAAGGGGGAGGGGGCGAGGCCGTGGGCAAGGCCGGGGCACACGGGGAAGAGGAGGATGGGGTGGCGCGTCAGCCTCGCCCCCGCCAACAGCTCCTCCTCCAATGGAGGGCCATGTTGGGGATGACCCTTGTGAGTTTTTCATCAGGCTGCGCCGGCCGCCGCGCCGTCGCCTTCGTCTCCCGACTCCATTTGCGCGGGAGATGGAGCTGGATCCGCCGGAGTCATTGCGGTCTTCATTTTAAGCTGATGGAGGGTGGCCTTCTCTCCGTCAAGGTCTTCTGGCACTTTGGGACTCGTACAAGGTGTTGTGTGGAGAGCTCTTCTGATAGTGAAGATTCCTCCTCGAGCGAGAGTGACGAGGAGGACAGCGGCAGCGACAACGAGGGCGGTAGGCGGCAGGATGACGTGTCCGACTAGGTGTCGGGTGCCGCTCCGTGTGGCACCGGCGACCCCATCATCCGTGTCGCCGGCTCCTTGAACTTCTCTGGGTCGTCTCCTTGGGCGGCTGGCGTTGGGAGGCTGCGGAATAGGAAGAGGTCAGGCGGCAAGGCCGTCAAGTCAGAGTACGCGGGCACCGACGCCTTCGACGCGTACTGACGTCCTGCCGCCTCGTCTTCGAGCTCTGCTTCCGGCGCCGCCATCACCATCCAGCCGTTGGACGGCCACCAAGATGTTCTCTCGGCGCCTTCTGCCACCCGTAGCTCGCCTAGGCACTCCTTTTGTCCTTCTCGCCTCCTTGACCTGCCTCCTGAGGAGAGGGACAAGAAAGGGATTACGGGCACCTTATCTCTTTTTAGTTTGTAAGCCTTCGGGCCTTCGTTGAATTTAAAACTTGTAATCCTCTCATTCATGTTTTTCATTCCCTATGGACTGTACCTGAGTGGAATGTTTTTAATGAAAAAGGGATGTTTGCCGAGTCATTCGTTTGTGGGTGAAACCCACGACAAGGAAAAAAATCCTTGATATCTTTAAGATAAACATTTCCTTGCCCGGCAACAGGCCTCGCCATCTCCCCACTTCGCTCGATCTTCCTCACGCCTTTGGCGGAGGCCGGGATGAAGTGGGTTTAGGCTCCTCGTTCTATCCTTTTGTTGCCGCGACTACGACCAAAACTTGGTCCTAGGAACGGGCCCTAGGGCCTAGAGTTAGGGGAGCACGGTAGTTTGAGGATAAAACGAGGTTTCACATACCTTAGTCCGTAAGGAAATGCATGATAAGGGATGAAAAACTTATCTGAATCTGCAGCTCCCGGCAACCCTGGTTTGCCGTGGGTGAATCTTTGCTCTTGCAGCCCCCGGCCATACTGGCTTGCCGGGGCCTAGATGCTGGTCTGTTCCTCCCTTTTTTTTCAAGTGGTTTGGCAAGAATATCTGTGTGTCCTGCGAACCAAAGAAGACAAAAGAAAGATAAAGAGACGCAAACTCGACCTCTAAGCTAGGGGTTAGCCGCCGCTAAGCACTATCAACCCTAACTACGGACGAGACTCGACCTAGCATGCATGCTATAACTTAGGGCGCCAGCGCTTCATTTATTTATGCTCAGGGTCTGCGCCTGGCTTTGTACAAAGGGTTACATGCCTTGTCGGCAAGGCTTGTACAAAAGGTGGCTTGCCGGGGGGCCCGGCAAGCCGCGCCTCACGGGTAAAACTTGCGAAGATGCTCAATGTTCCAGGAGTTGCACACCGGAACGGCATCTTCGGTCTCCAGGCGGACTGCGCCAGGCCTGGTGACTCGTATTACCTGATAAGGGCCTTCCCACTTTGGCGTCAACTTGTTTGTATTCTTGGTCGATTGAACGCGCCGAAGAACAAGGTCGCCTTCCTCAAAGCTTCGGGCACGGACCTTGCGGCTATGGTAGTGGCGCAAGGCTTGCTGGTAGCATGCTGCTCTCACAGCCGCCCGAAGACGATCTTCCTCAAGGAGCGTTGCGTCATCTTGCCGCAAATGCTCTTGCTCAAGCTCATCATAAGCGAGCACTCGAGGTGACCCGTATATGAGTTCAGTGGGGAGAACTGCTTCTGCCCCGTATACTAGGGCAAAGGGTGTCTGGCCGGTGGCTCGATTTGGCGTCGTTCTGATCGACCAAAGAACCGTTGGCAACTCATCAATCCAGCGCCTTCCACTCTTGCGCAGCCTGTCAAAGGTCTTTGTCCTTAAGCCTCACAGTACTTCAATGTTTGCCCTCTCAGCTTGACCATTGCTTCGTGGGTGAGCAACGGAAGCGAAACAGACTTTGCTGCCGAGGTGTTGGGTATATTGCATGAAGGTGCGGCTTGTGAACTGTTTGCCGTTGTCGGTGATGACCCTGTTGGGTACACCAAAACGGCACACTAGTCCCTTGAAGAATTTGACGGTGATCGAGCTGTGACCTTCCTCCTTGCCTCCACCTCGGCCACTTTGTGAACTTGTCGATTCATGACGTACAAGTACTCAAAGCCCCGACAGCTGGGGAAAGGGCCCAATATAAGCGAGCCCCTGGACGAGAAGGGCCAGGAGAGAGGAATGGTTTGAAGGGCTTGAGCTGGCTGATGAAGTTTGTTTTAATGGAACTGACACGCTTCACACCTGGTGACTAGTGTCGTCGCATCCTAGAGGGCACTGGGCCAAAAGAAGCCTTGCCGAAATGCCTTGCCGGCAAGGGCTCTTGACCCTATGTGGGATCCACATATGCCTCCATGTATCTCTGCCAACAGCCCCAGTCCTTCCTCTCGAGGGATACACTTCAATTTCACGCCGTTCGGTCTCTTTCTGTACAGGACGTCATCGACGAACTGGTACATAGCAGATCGACGGGCTACTTTTTTCGCTTCTTCCTGCTCCTCAGGAAGTTCCCCAGTTTGGAGGAATCGGATGGTATGCTGTGCCCATGCTGGAGCCTGGGGCTCGACGGCGAGGACTAAAGGCATTTCCTCCGCTATAGGAGCGGCTGTCTCGACGGCAAGAGCTTGACGCTCCGCCGGAGCTAGCCGTCCCGTGGCGGGCTCAGTGTCCCCGGCAACATCCTTGCCGGCGGCTCCGGGGAGCTCGGCGGGAAAGTACTTGCCGGGCCCTGATTTCCTCCTCTTGTTTTGCTCTGTTGATGGATCAACGGATGGCTGAGTTAGCTGAAGCACAAAGGTACCTGGTTCCACAGGTAGCTTGAGGGCAGCGCACTTTGACAGGTAATCGGCAATGTCGTTCTCTGCTCGGGGAACGTGCTCCGCCTGTATACCATCAAAACGCTCTTCCAGCTTTCTCACTTCATCGATGTAGGCCTTTATCAACGGGCTATGGTAATCTTTGTTGATTTGTTTGACGACAAGTTGCGAGTCGCCCCTGACAATGATTTTTTTGATTTCGAGGTCTGCCGCGATCCTAAGACCAGCAAGCAACCCCTCATATTCAGCAGTATTGTTCGTTGATACCTCCCTGGGGAAGTGCATCTGGACCACGTACTTGAGGTGCTCTCCGGTGGGCGCGACAAGCAGTACGACAGCCCCGGCGCCCTGTAAGGAGAAAGCTCCATCAAAGTACATGAGCCAGTCGCAACTTGCCTCTTTGCCGGGCTTCTTCATCAGGCGTCGCGGTCCATTCTGCAACGAACTCTGCTAGGACTTGGCTTTGAATCGTCGAGGTACTTTCAAACTTGAGTCCAAAGCTGGACAGTTCCAGCGCCCACTCTACAATTCTTCCCATGCATCTGGATTGTGCAATATCCATTGCGAAGGGAGGCGAGTGACGACAGTGATCTCGTGTGCCTGGAAGTAGTGACGCAGCTTCCTCGAGGCCATAAGAAGGCCGAAGAGCAATTTCTGCACACCAGAGTACCTTGATCTAGCCCCCTGCAAGAGGGAGCTAACAAAGTAGACCGGGTGCTTCATCATTTTCTTCCTTGGCGTCACTCCAACCGGCCGTGTCATCTCTGCACCAACGGTATCAGGCTCTGTCGCTGCTATCACCACATCATCAATTTCTCTCTGCGCCACTAGCGCGGCGCTGACCACCTGGTTCATTGCCGCCAGGTATAGCAGCAACGGTTCTTGCGGCCTAGGCGCAACTAGTACTGGCGTGGAGGAGAGATACCTCTTCAAATCTTGCAATGCTGCTTCGGCTTCTGGCGTCCATTCCATCGGGCCCGCCTTTTTCAAAATCTTGAAAAAGGGAAGGGCGCGCTCGGCGGACTTGGAAATGAACCTGCTCATGGTGGCAATGCAACCAACAAGCCGACGTACATCCTTGACCCGCTTGGGCACTTCAATCTGTTCCATAGCTTTGATCTTGTCCGGATTGGCCTCTATCCCACGCTGTGACACAAAGAACCCGAGAAGTTTGCCGGACGGGACGTGGAAGACGCACTTCTCAGGGTTCAGCTTGAGATTGATCTTGCGTAGGTTTGCAAATGTTTCTTGTAAATCCGGTATAAGGGTTGCCCTGTTCTTGGTTTGACCACTATATCATCCATATAAGCTTCCATATTTCTATGGAGCTGGGGTTCAAAGCCAATCTGGACCGCCCTTGCAAACGTTGAACCAGCAATCTTCAACCCGAAAGGCATCCGTATGAAACAATATGTACCACATGGGGTGATGAATGTCGGTTTCTCTTCGTCTTCTCTTGTCATGAAGATCTGGTGGTAGCCGGAGTAGGCATCGAGGAATGATAACAGATCACACCCAGTCGTGGAGTCAACAATCTGGTCGATGCGCGGCAACGGGAAGGGGTCTTTGGGACAAGCCTTATTGATATCTGTGTAATCAATACACAGCCTCCACTTCCCATTTGCCTTGCGCACTACCACTGGATTGGCCAACCACGTTGGATGGAGCACTCCTCTTACCAAACCCGCTGCTTCCAGTTTCCGGATCTCCTCTGTGATGAACACTTGTCGTTCCAAGGCTTGTTTTCTGACCTTCTGCTTGACGGGCCGCGCATGGGGACAGACAGCAAGGTGGTGCTTAATCACCTCCCTGGGAACGCCGGGGATGTTGGATGCTTGCCATGCAAACACATCGACATTTGCCCGCAGGAAGGTGACGAGCGCGTCTTCCTATTTGTCGTCAAGGGTGGAGCTTATGGTGAAAGCCCCTCCTGTGTCGTCCTCCTTGACAGAAACCTTCTTGGTTCCCGGCGGTGTGGCCCTGGACTTCTTGTTTCTGCCGGTGGAGCTCTCTGGCACGTCCTCGATGGGAGCACTACACTCCGAAGAGGTGCGCTTGCCGGAGTGGGTGTCCGAGGTCTCACCGGTCTTCTTCTTCTTCTTCCCTCCCGGGGCTCCAGTGGCAGGAGCAAGTGCCCTAGTGGCGGCAGCTGCTGCAACTGCTTGTTGGTAGAGTTGGTCAGCGCAAATCAGCGCATCTTTCTTATCGGAGGGGATGGTGATCATCGTCACAGGTCCTGGCATCTTCGTGGTGTTGTAGGCGAGTGTGGCGCGCCATGAACAGCTATTTGGCGTGCCAAGGATCCGTTGTAGGGCAAGGGATCTTGGCAACATCGAACACGATCCTTTCTGTCCTGTAGTTCAGGTCACTTCCAAAAGTCACGGGCAGCGTGACCTTCCCCTTTGGTTGACTTCTTCCCGGGTTGACCCCCTGAAATGTGCCCATTTCCTCGAGGTCTCCGTCAGGAATCTGCAACTTCTCGATCACGGTAGGTGAGATTAAGTTCAGACCGGCCCCGCCATCGACTAGCATCTTTGTCACCTTGAGGTTGCGTATTGTTGGTGAAACCAACAATGGCAAGCGCCCGACCACAGTAGTGCGGTTGGGGTGATCCTCGGTGTCAAAAATGATAGGCGTGCTGGACCACTTCAGCGGCTTTTGGGCACCAGACGACGGCTCCGCCGCTGCAATCTCACGCGCCCACTGTTTAAGCTGGCGGTGAGAAGTATGCAGCGAGGCGCCGCCATCGACGCACATGGCCTCCGTGGCTTTCTGAAACTCTTGGTCGCAAGACTCGTCGTCCTCTTCGTGATCGTCGTCTTCTGGCTTTCTGTCACGGCCCCGGGCGGGCCTCTCATGCTGTTTATCCTTGCCGTGACGGCCTGCTTGGCCGTCACGCTTCTTGCCGGACCCCTCAGCACCGTCCTGGCCCTTCTCCTTGTCCCGCCTCTCATATTCAGCCCTCTGCTTCTCAGCAAGGAGCTCAACCTGTCGGCAGTTCTTGAGCTCATGGCCTTTGGTGCGATGGATCTTGCAGTACTGCTTGTCGAAGTTTCTTGGCTTCTCAGCAGCCGCCAAGGCCCGGCAGGCGACACACCCGGCAATTTCCTTGCCAGGGTCATCTGCCTTGGTTTTCTTGGCGGAGCCGGCGTCATCAGATCCCTCGACGGCAAGCACGGCTTTACCTTTGCCCTTCCTGTTGCGGCGCCGGCTTTTATTTGCCGGGGCGGCAACATCCTCATCTGAAGAGTCGGTTTCCGCGCCGACATCTTTGCCGGGGTATTTCCTTTCCTCTTCAGCCTGGGCACATCTGTCAGCAAGAACATAGAGTTCTGCCACGTCTTTCAACTTGTTCATTGCCAGCTCTTCGCGCATCTTGCGGTTATGCACGTTCTGATGAAACGCGCTGATGATGGCGGCAGGGTGAACATCAGGGATATTGTACTGTACCCGGCTGAACCTCTGTATATACTTGCGCAGACTCTCGCCTCCCAACTGGGGAATGACATGCAGGTCACTTGCTTGGACATGGGCTTGGTGACCTCCAGTAAAGGCGCCAACAAACTCATGGCACAAATCCGACCAGGAGGAAATAGAGTCTACCGGCAAGTGCATCAACCACGACATGGCGTTGGGTTTAAGAGCCAATGGAAAGTAATTCGCAAGCACCTTATCGTTGTGGGCTCCGGCAGCTTGCATCGCGATGGTGTAGATGCTGAGGAACTCAGACGGGTGGGTCTTGCCGTTGTACTTCCCGCCAACGTCAGGTTTGAAGGTGCGGTGAGTGGGCCACTGGAACCGCCGCAGCTCACGGGTAAAAGCCGGACAGCCTACCTCGTAAGGTAGGCCTCCAGGGCTCTCTGGGGCCGGGTGGTTCGCAGCAGGCCCTGCTCGCCTGTCTGAATGGTGGCGCGCTCCGCGCCGGCGCTCGATAGTGGTTCGAGCGTCTTCATGGGCTCGTTCCCGAAGAACTTGGCGCTGGTCACAGTGGGTCCGCGGGTCAGACGACGCTATGGAGATTTCGTCGCCCGTGACGTCACGACAAGCTGGCGTCCGCGGTACAGGGCGAGGAGGAGGCGAGTGCACCGTGGTCACGACGCCGCCGGCTTTTCCGGCACTGGTGCGTGGGACTCCATCGGAGCGTCGACCCGGGGGCTCCATCGGACTCGGTTCGTCTTTGTTGGCCACCGCAACAAGGCTTCAGATAGTGGCTCTCCATTCGTCGAGTTTCCCTGTAGTGGGAGGAAAGTCGAGGAGCAACTGCGCGCGCGCCAGGGCCTCTGCTTGCGTTGGTGGCAGCAAAACCTGCATGGATCGCGACGTGCTTCGACTTCTGACTATGTCAGATGGAGCTCTATCACGATCCTGCGGTCGCATGCCGTTTTCACCAGCGCTTCGGCGAGCGGGCATGTCTTCTACGTCCCAGGGGCGGTGCTCGGGGCTCTTCCCGTAGCGACGCCCGGGATCTTCGGCGTGATGACGCCGTTCGTCGCGGGCTGCCTGAGAGGAGCGCGCTGTTGGCGCCGGCGTGGGTGTCTTGGAGGCCCTTGCGTCGCCTTCGGATGGGGCGGCAGTGACCTTGGAAGGTCCCGCTCCACCCGCGGAGGGCCTGGCTCCGCCTTTGGATTTGGCGATGTGTGGCCCGTTACCAGGCGCACAAACATCGCCGCCTCCCAAACTCCGGCTGCTGGGATGGTGTTGGTGTTCGCGAGCAGCGCCCCTGGTCCTTTCTGCGACCGGTCCGCTGCTCGCCCGCGTCGGGACGGGCTGTCCAGCTTCCGACTGGCCAACCACCACCGTCGTCTTCTTCTTGGGCGCCATGATGATGAAGAAGCATCGAACTAACTGCTAAAGCCGATTCTCACTGGCTGCGCCCCTACAGCGCGCCAAAGATGTCGGTGGGAACGACACCTATGGGATCACAAGAATCCCTACTACGGTTAGCGGCGCGGTCGTGAGAAGAGCGGATCAAGCAGATAGCACACGGTTCGTTTATCGAGTTCGGGACGCGAGGATCGTAAAACCCTACTCCTGCTTTGGTGGATTGTATATCTGTGTTCTTGAGCTAGCTATGGGGCGTGAGGACCTCCAAAAAGCAGAATCCTCCTCCTGGTCACCTCGGGCCTCCTTTTATAGAAAAAGGGGTTGCCATGGTGGCACACAGGAGGTGGAAAGGGTACAGTGATGCGAGGTTATCCCTCGCATTACATGACAAGGCGCATTTAATGCGTCTTGCTTAGGTGTCCTTGCTTTATCGGGGACGGGGGAGAGATCTGTCTTGTCCGTCGCCACTCCTTCTTGTGTCGACACGTGCCCTGGCCAGCGATGCCTGAGATGCCATGTAGGTAGGCAGGCAGCTGAGGTGGCGCAATGGTGGGTCTTCACGAAGATCTGCATGCCGCCACGCAGGCGCTTGCCCAGCTGGTTGGGTCGGCAGCTGCATGCATACGGCGGTGGAAGTTTAGTCGGCGTGGGCCTGGTGGTGGCCCTGCGGATGTCCTTGGCAAGGGCCTTGCCGGGGCCCCGGCAAGGGTCTTGCCACGGCGCCTGCTGCCATCCCCGGCAAGGCGCTTGCCGGAGGTCTTGTGGTCTTCCTCGGCTGGGATCCCGCCAAGGGTCGTCATCTTCTTAGTGTGTATCTGATCTTGAATGTCTTCTCAAAGATCTGCATGCCACTACGGGGATGTCTCCCGAATCCTTGCCCCATGGGGGCAGCGGACTCAAGGGTGATTTGCTCCGTAGGCGTGGGGCGAGTTGCCGAGGAAAGGGTCTTGCCGGGGCTGCTAAAGCCGGCCCCGGCAAGGATCTTGCCGGGGGAGCCCGCCTCGTCCCTTGGTTCTTCGTGGTCTTGGCTTTGGTGTTGCTCCAGTTCCATCGAGCTTCGGTCTTACCCTGGCTCACCTCCCTTGCCTTGCTTGGTGTGGTCGTGGGCGCGGCTCTGACTGCCCGTGCACAGTTATAGGGGTACAAAAAGGTGTACCCCTCTTTTTGTACACCGACACTATACTATATTATCAGATCTATATTGACTTGTTCCAAATGCAGAGGAAAGCCCGCAAGGACCAAAAAGTACCTGAACCAAATGTTGTGGAAATCTTCAAGGACTGTCACACCAGCAAGAAGAAGCGCATGACTACACCAATCAAAGCCACTATTGTAAGTCCTTTATCCTCATGCCTTTTAACTACTACTTACTCTGACTTGTGCCTTGAACTGTATGGTTTGCAGCCAATGTCTATTACTCTTTTCAATTTTATACACAATTGTCTTAGCGTATCATTGCACCTTAAAAGGTTTAAAAGAGAGGAGTGATGTTCCTTTGATCTTGACCTGTAATCTACTTCCGTGCTGGACTTGCCCACACAACGTTACAATTGCATGTTTTTCTGTTCTCAGTTGTTTTGTGATATGAATGATGTCATACTATGCTTACCGTATTATAAACTTCGTCTCTTTATCCTTAGCCCTCAATACAATGTGAAGAAATAGACAATACATGAGCGATGGTACATGGTCATATGTTTGGAACCTGGTTTTATTATGTACTTTGCAATAAAATACAACTAATATTTTACATGGGTTCACCAGAATAAGTTCTGTATATAGACCAAAGCTATTTTGTTTGGTTTTGTTGCCTCCTTAATATCTTCTGTTCTTGTACTACTAATGTAAAACCTCAACTTTTCAGCGAGCTATGGAAAAAATGGTGGAACCGCCACCTTCTGAAGGTGGTGAGGCAACTATAACCGCAATGTCAGCTCTTGCTACAGTGGGTCAGTACATGTCCACTAACAGTGCCAAAAGCACGTTCCTGCGTAATATTGGGTTGGTTGTTAAGGCAATCTCGTCCAAACTGCCTCATGATCAAGATATGCAAGCTCAAAACAATGTTGTATCTGCGCTCCAGACACAAGTCCATTCCCTAACAAAGACCCTTTGTGAAACAAGGAGAGACATTGTTCGATGATGTCAAGATATGCATGGTTTTGAAACTAGACTATCAGACATTTGCTATGTTGTTCAGGAGCCTAGGAGAACTAAAGGCGAAGGTTATGGTGCTCCATCGGACAATACAACATGAAAATGTAACAGTCAGGTCAAATGAACTGAGCTTCTGAACTTCTGGTGGTGCATTTATCTGCTAGACTGTTAACTTTTATGCCAACCTTCCTTTTGTTTTATAGTTATCATTTGTTTTGCTGCGATACAAAATTTGTTCTTAACGTGCAGCCACCGGCTGAAGAAAACAACAAGCCATTTTTGTATAGTGTAGGGTGTTCCCTATATTTGCACTGGTGGCGAACTTTGATGCCTAGTGGATGTAATATGTGTAATAGCCGTGATAGCCTAGCGTAAGTTGCTTGCTTATTTATTTCCTTATTGTCTTGTTTATTTGTTTTCTTGTAGTCAGTGCAGTTCTTTTTCTGCTGTTTGCTAGTGGCCGCAATAACCTATTTTTTAAAACTAGGCCACAATAACCATGGGCTACATATTTACTGTAGTTAACATGGGCCTCCTACGGGCCGTAGAAACAATGGGCCTTCTAAGGGCCGTAGAAACAATGGCCCCCCTGCAGGGCATAGAAACAATGGGCCTTATACGGGCCGTAGACACAATGGGCCTTCTACGGGCCGTATCATCAATGGGCCTTCTACGGGCCGTATGATCGGTTGGCCAAACATGGGCCAATAACAGACCACGTTATGGCTGTAAATGGGCTAGAGTTGAAATCGTCCATTCATGGGCCGACCATAACGGGTCGTCGTTAATCGGCCGTAGTTGATGACGCTATGAAAGCATTAGCGATAACGGGTCACAAACGGGCCGACTGTAACCACAGGCAGAATTTGGCCCACAAGCAAAAAATGACAGTAACGGGCCGTAAGTAAACGAATGCTGGAAATGAGCCCAAGAATAAATGAGCCCAAGAATAAATGGGCCCTAAGAAGGCCGAAAGATAACATGGGCTGGAAACGGCCCAACGGAATAATGGGCCGGTTAATGGGTATAAAGTGATACACTATTCATTACGGGCCAGTTTCACCATGTGTCGTTAATGGGTATAAAGTGATACACTGTTCATTACGAGCCAGTTTTACCACGGGCTGTTAATGGGCCGAGAGTTACTAAGGGCCTCATATGGGCTGAAAGACGTCATGGGCCATACATGGGCCGGAAGTTAAAATGGGCTGGAATTATATTGGACGGCCCAGATGACGCTACTAGGCCTAATTCGGATAGGCCGTAAACGGGCCTTGTAGCGGGCTGTAAATGGGCTATATGCGAACAGGCCGTTAATAGGCTTGCCGTGGGCCGGCCCGCCACCTTTTGACCAAGTCAAACGGGTTGGCCTTTTCATAGGAATGGGACTCTGTTGGGCCGTGCCACGTGTCAACGTATCATAGGCGCTTTGGGTCCAATGAGTGGATGACATCTGTCTCAACGGTGAGCCGACACGTGTTTCTTCCAGCCAATGATGATTTTACACGTGGAAAATCCCCATTGGTCGGGGCTGTTAACGGGTTATCGGATCCAAAACCAGACCCAATAGCTTAACAGTGTTCCGTTACGGTGGATGCCACGTGTCGGTCACCCTTGACAAAAGCACTTCTGTGACGCGTGATTTATCGTCATGGAAGTTGACACTTCTGTGATGATAATTTTGGTAATGTCATGGAACACTTCTACGACAACACAGGTATGACTATCTTGATTTTGTCATAAAATCGTCATGGATGTACATGCATGACAGAAAATGTGACCTACTGTGACAAACACGTATCATCACGGAAGTGTATTTTTTGTAGTGCATGTAGCAGCACAACTTCCCTGAAAAACAGATCAGCAATGTGTGAAGCATCATCGCTCTTATGACATGAGATAAAATGTGCCATGTTGCTGAAACGATCAACTACCACAAACACCGAGTCACTCCCCCTCTTAGTCCATGGTAAACCAACAACAATATCCATAGAAATATCTTCCCATGGAGTATTCGGGATAGATAGAGGAGTATATACACCATGAGGATTCAAGCAGGACTTAGCTTTGTGACAAATCTCGCATCTCATCACGTAGCGTTCCACGTCACATCTCATGCGCGGCCAAAAGAATTGATCACCGAGCACACTTTCAGTTTTCTTGGCTCCAAAATGTCCCATGAGACCACCAGCGTGAGCCTCCTGCAAGAGCAACAAACGAACAGAACAATCTGGGATGCACAATTTGTTAGCTCGAAATAGAAATCCATCATGCAAGTGAAACTTCTCCCATCCTTTTCCCTTGTTACACTTTGAAAATGGTTCATTAAAGTATGAGTCGGTAGCATACAATTCTTTGATGCTTTCTAAACCAAGGATTTTAACATCAAGTTGGGAAAGTAAAATGTGATGCATAGACAATGCATCGGGAACAACAGTATCCTTCCCTTTCTTGTACTTGACAATATAAGGAAAATACTCTATGAAATCACTCCATTTTGCATGTCTACGGTTCAGTTTTAGTTGGCCCTTTAAATGTTTTAAAGATTCATGGTCAGAATGTATTGCAAACTCTTTTGGCCACAAGTAATGCTGCCATGTTTCCAAAGATCGAACAAGTGCATACAATTCTTTATCATAGACAGAATAATTAAGAGTTGGACCATTAAGCTTCTCACAAAAATAGGCGATGGGTTTACCTTCTTGCATGAGTACTCCACCAATGCCAACACCACTTGCATCCATTCAATCTCAAATGTCTTACCAAAATCAGGAAGTGAAAGCAATGGGGTTGATGTCAATCTCATCTTCAATTCTTGGAAGGACTTGTCTTGGGCATCACCCCATTGGAATGGAGTGTCTTTCTTCCTTAACTCATTCATTGGTGCAGCAATGGTGCTGAAATCCTTCACGAACCGGCGGAAGAAACATGCATGTCCGAGGAAGCTACGTACTTGGCTCACATTTTGTGGAGGCATCTACTCACGAATAGCCTTGATCTTCTCTTCATCGACCTCCACACCTTTTGCTGAAACAACGAAGCCAAGAAACACAACCTTGTTTGTGCAACATGTGCACTTTTCCATGTTAGCATACAACTTTTCCTCCCCTAGGGCAGCAAGCACACATTTTATATGTACAACATGATCCTCCAAAGTTTTGCTATAAATCAATATGTCATCAAAGTAAACCACTACTGAGCTAGGTCGGCTCTCTGGAAAATGCTTACTGCAAACTGTGACACTGAAGAGACTATCTTATTCCATATACGTGACAAACCTGCTACCTCACAGGCTCCAAGTTGTAAAGAAATCATGCTGGGTCTAGGAAAGGAAAATGAGGGTATAAGTCCTGCTGCTCACTCCTCTAGTGGAGCTGGAAGTCCACTCCAGCAAGTATCCCCCAATAAAGTCATACAATTGTCACTAGGTGAAGCTGTCTCAAGGAAAAGAAGGGACAAAGAGCCACTTGTGGAGACCCAGGTGAGAAGGAGTGATCGAATTAAGAAAGACAACAACGGGTATAGGAGGAAATCATGTGATGCTAGCTCTTGCTTACCTTGTAATGCTATTCCACCCATTGTGCATAATAAAGTGGTCAAAAATCTGACAAAAACTTTTTGCAAGGTGTCTGAGGATGAGGCACAGGACATGCTTTCTAAAAGGCCCAAGAAGAAGGGCCAGGAGGATGTGGCCAAGGTCTCCAAGGTCACTGGTGCTACAACTCACTAGGATGTGCCATCATGAATTGTCCAGTTACTAATAGTACCAGGAATATTTTGAGAAAGGCTAGTTTGATAATGGTTTGTATGAAGTCTGGTATGACCGATGTAAGCAGAACATGTTTAGTGTCTGTACTGAAAACTTGGTATCTTATTTTGTCCACTGCTATGTTGATCTGTTTGACTATGCTCTGGAGTTGTGGTTGCCATGAAGGCTTTAAAATATTGTGCTCCCAAGCAGGACTGTTGTGTTTCATCTGTTACTCTTGTGTTCAGACACCTCAAACTGTACTGGGTCTCATTCACACAAATGATATGCTTTGCATATGTATGTCAACATACCAGGAGATGGGGCCTGGTATCACATTTTGTTCCATCCAGTTAGTTAATCATGAGTAGAAACAGATCCTGGAACATCTTGAACTGAAACATTAGGGGCTTGAATTCTCCTGATAAATGGCTGGCCATTAGACAAAAAATTTAGGAAAGTGCTGCTGGTATTTTGTGCCTTCAAGAAACTAAGAGACAAGCTTTTGATTTGGCATATATTCATAACTTTTGTCCACAAAGATTCAATAAATTTGAATTCCTACCTTCTATTGGGGCATCAGGAGGGATCTTGACTGCTTGGAATGAGGCTCTTTTTAATGGGAAATTGCTCTTTCAGAATAAATTTTCTCTATCTATGCAGTTCACTTGTACTTCAACCAACAAACCTTGGATCCTCACTAACATTTATGGACCTTGCAACCTTGAAGAAAAATTGGAATTTATTGACTGGTTTACAAATATTCAAATGCCAGATGATATTGACTGGATAGTTATGGGAGATTTCAACTTCATTAGGTCACCTGAAGACAAGAATAGACCTGGTGGAGATGTCAATCAGATGTTACTGTTCAATGAGGCCATTAGTAATTTGGGGTTAATTGAATTACCTCTAAAAGGAAGACAGTTCAGTTGGAGCAATATGCGAGAAACTCCACTTCTTGAAAAACTGGACTGGTTTTTCACTTCTGCTGCATGGATGTCTACTTATCCTGACACAACTGGTTTGCCTCTTGCAAAACCAATTTCAGACCATTTGCCTTGTGTAATTAAAATTGGTACATCTATTCCTAAGTCAAGGGTTTTTAAATTTGAAAATTATTGGTTGAAGCACAGCTCTTTCAAAGAGATTGTTCAAGCTGCTTGGAACATCCCTGTTGGTTATTCTGATCCAGCAAAGAAGATTAATGCTAAATTCAAGAACTTGAGGAGAGCACTAAAACTTTGGGCTAAAAATCTATCTTGTCTAAAAAGGCAGATTGATGAGTTGAATGAATGTATATTCCTATGGGACTTCTTGGAGGAATTCAGAGACCTCACAATAACTGAGCATAACTGCAGGGAGCTTTTGAAAGAAACACTGCTAACTGTCCTCAGTAATCATAAGATTTATTGGAAACAAAGAGGAAAAATCAAGGGGGTCAAATTTGGTGATGAAATACCAAATTCTTCCATACAAAGGCTTCAATAAATCACAGGCACAACAAAATTGCCATGCTCATGAATGAGGACCAAGTGGAAATTACCGATCATGAAGGGAAGGCTGCAATTCTTTGGGAAGCTTTTAAGAAGAGACTGGGGCAATCAAATGGCCATACTATGCACTTCAATTTACAGGACCTGTATGATAACAGAGTGGATCCACAAATTTTCAAAGACCTTGAAAGACCTTTCTCTTAAGAAGAAATTGAAGAGGTAGTTAAAAACTTGCCCACTGACAAATCTCCAGGCCCTGATGGATTTAATAATGAGTTCCTCAAAGCTTGTTGGGACATTATCAAACTGGATGTTACTGAACTTATCATAGCCTTTCTTGCTGGAAATGTGAATTTGGAAAGCATAAACACTTCATATATCACACTCATTCCCAAAAAGGAGGTTCCTTTATCACCTAATGATTTTAGGCCAATTTCATTGCTTAATGGGGTTCTCAAAATCATTACTAAACTGCTGGCAAACAGATTACAAAAATTCATTCTCAAGATGGTTCATATCAATCAGTATGGATTCTTAAAGAACAGAGTAATTCAAGATTGTCTGGGTTGGGCCTATGAATATATACATCAATGTCACAAGTCAAAGGAGGAATTGCTTGTTATCAAACTAGATTTTGAAAAGGCTTTTGACACTATTGAGCATCAGGCTATAATTGACATCCTAAGGGCTAAGGGATTTGGTGAAAGGTGGATAACCTGGATGCACATGCTATTCAATTCTGCATCTTCTGCTGTAATGTTAAATGGGGTGCCAGGGAAGAAGTTTTACCGTAAAAGAGGAGTTAGGCAAGGAGATCCCCTTTCACCTCTTTTGTTCATATTGGCAGCTGACCTGCTTCAATCAATCTTCAATAAAGCCATGGCTAGGGATCTAATAACACCTCCACTACAAGTGACATCATGCCCTGACTTCCTATTGTGCAGTATGCAGATGACACTCTTGTTATTTTGCAAGCAAATGCTAGACAGCTTGTATGCCTCAAAGCTCTACTCAACACATTTGCAGATGCCACAGGCCTCACAGTAAATTATGGGAAATCAATCATGGTGCCATTAAACATTGCAGAAGACAGAGTAGATATTTTCACTAACACTTTGCAATGTGCCAGAGGCCAATTTCCATTCACTTATCTGGGGCTACCTATGGGCATTTATAAGCCAACTGTAGAGCAGTGTTTGCCCATAGTCAATAGAATTGCTAAGAGGATTAGTGGCATCTCCACTTTCATGACTCAGGCAGGGAAGATTTTATTGGTCAAATCTGTGTTGGCTTCCTTAGCAGTTTACTTCATGTGTTGTCTGGACATTCCCGTCACTATAAAGCACCAGATCATCAAATACTTAAGGCACTGTCTATGGAGGAGCCCTGACCTGGAGGATAGGAGGCCAGCACTAGTGGCTTGGCACACAATTTGCAGACCTAAAAATCAGGGTGGCTTGGGAGTTTTGGATATCTTCACACAAAATAAAACTCTGCTCATGAAAAACCTTCATAAGTTTTACAATAGACATGACATCCCTTGGGTTAATCTAATTTGGGAAACATACTACAGCAATGGGCAACTTCCAGGAGATCAAAAGGTGGGCTCATTTTGGTGGAAATCCAATCTTGCTCTCATTGATCAGTTCAAAGCTATAGCAAGATGCAATGTGGGAGATGGCAAAACTGCTTTGTTCTGGGATGATATGTGGGACCAATTCATTCTCAAGCACAAGTTTGATCATCTATACTCATTTGTTAGAAACCCTCAGACAAGTGTTCAACAAGTGATCAATACTGAATATCTCCAAGACTTATTCTATCTGCCCCTAACTGCATAGGCATATGAAGAGTTCCTACAAATGGAGGACATGTGCATTTCCATGAGACAATCAGAATACTTAGATGCTCTGGATACTTGGAGTTACATCTAGGGGAATGAATTCTATTCCTCAATTAAAGCCTATAATGTGCTAATTGGGCACAAACAAACCCCACCACATTTTTCATGGATTTGGAAAAGCTCTTGTCAACCCAAACATAAAGTTTTTTCTGGATGCTCCTGCATGATAGAGTAAACACAAGGAATCTTCTAAGGAGGAAAAACTTTGAATTGGAAGTTTAAAATTGTGCAGTGAGGGACTGTCAGCAAGAAGAAACTCTGCATCATCTTTTTTGGGGATGTCCTTTTGCCATCAGATGCTGGGATTTTATTTGTCCTTCAAGAACACCAAACTTGTCAGTTCTGGAGGCATTTCAAGACCTCAAAGACAAACTCAGATACCCCTTCTTTATGGAGATCATCATATTGGGATCATGGGCCATCTGGATATCTAGAAACAACAAAATCTTTGATAATATAACTCCTTCATTTCAGGGCTGGAAACACATTTTTACTGAGGAACTCAAGCTTCTCAAATTCAGGATCAAGAAGAAATATGAAGTGCAATTTTCTGCTTGGCTGGATTCTTTGCTGTAATTTGTATAGTTCTCCTTGTTTTTTTGTTAGGGTTTTTTATTTTTTTGTCCTTAGTTGTTGTATAGCTCCCCTTTTTTGGTAGTTTCTCTCTTTTTTTCTTGTGTTTTTGTTTTTTTGGGCTTAGCTCAAGCCCAACAGACTTTTTTTTCTTTGTTTTTATTTTAATAAAAGTTGCAGTGGGGTGTTTACCCTACTGTTTATAGTCAAAAAAAAGTAAACCACTAACTTGCCAATGAAGGATCTAAGCACATGATTCATCAATCTCATGAAAGTACTAGGTGCATTTGTTAATCCAAAGGGCATAACCAACCATTCATACAAGCCAAATTTTGTATCAAATGCAGTTATCCATTCGTCACCCTCTTTCATTCTTATTTGGTGGTAACCACTTTGCAAATCAATTTTGGAAAATATGGTGGAGCCACAAAGTTCATCAAGCATGTCATCGAGCCTAGGAATAGGGTGCCGATATCTCAAAGTTCTACAATTAGTGCACATGCACATGCTACCATCTTTCTTTGGAACTAAAAGTATGGGAACAGCACAAGGAGAAAGACTTTACCTTACATACCCTCCGTTAAGAAGATCTTCTACTTGCCTCTGAATTTCCTTCGTCTCCTCTGGGTTTGCTCGATACGGTGGCCGTTTTGGTAGTGGGGCGCCCGGAACCAAGTCGATTTGGTGCTCAATGCCCCGCTTCGGTGGCAAACCAGGTGGTACCTCCTTGGGAAACGCATCCTCATACTCATGCAAAAGATCAAGAACAACACTAGAAAGAGTTGAGGGTAAATCGTTAGTAGCCAATAAAGTTTCCTTGTACAGGAGTACAAAGAATGGAGTATTAGGTTCTCTCAATTCCTGCATATCCCTTTTCCTAGCTGTCATAACTAATCCCTCTTTTTCCCGGGGCTTGGTCATATTTGGCTGTGGAGCTTTTCGCTGTGGAAACACTCCATCACCATGTTGGTGGCTCACTCGTTGTGTATGCTCACTCTCTCCCTTTTTCTTTCGTTTTCTTTTCATCTCATCAAGATAGACTTCCTCGGGTGTCATGGGCAGCCAAGTGAACTTTTCTCCTCTATGGACAAAACTTAAGCGATTCGCACGCCCGCTGATTTGCACATCACGGTCATGCAACCACGGTCATCCAAGAAGCAAGTGACAAGCGTGCATCGGCACCACATCACACTCAACATCATCTCGATATGTCCCGACTGAAATTGGTATTTGCACGCTGCTAATCACCTTAATTGCGCCACAATCATTCAGCCGTTGCATGCGGTATGGATGTGGGTGACGTTTTGTTTGCAATTGAAGCTTCTCGACCATCTCCGTGCTTGCAATATTGTTGCAGCTGCCGCTATGAACAATCACTCGACATATCTTTGAGTTGTTAAGGCAACGGGTGCAGAAAAGATTATGCCGCTGCCCCTTTTCCTCCTCCACAACTTGGGCATTAAGTGAACGACATACAACCAAAGCTTCACCATGAAGTTCTTCGTGAGATAAAATAGTTCCTCCTACTTCCCAACCTTGCTCCTCTTCCACTTCATTGTTGCCACCTTCAGGGCCACTTTCAGACTCCCATTCACCTTGTTCATTGATTATCATAGTTCGTTTGCTTGGACATTCCGAAGAAATATGACCTCTTCCTTTGCACTTGTGGCATTGAATGTCGCTGTGGCGTGTAGAAATATTTTTTGGAGGTGGGGTAGAGGATACTCCTGATGTAGCTGGTGGCCTCTTATCTTGATTGCGAATAGCAGGTGAGGAAGCCCTCGAGGCATGTGGGTGCCTAGGTGGTGCACCCTCAAACTGAGAACCATATGGCTGTTGTGTTCGCTGCCATGAGCGGGTGGTGGTGCGGCCTTGGAAAGCACGAGTATGACCATTACGCATATTCTTCTTCTCAACTCTTATAGCTTGATGTACCACATCTTGTATTGTATCATAAGGAAACATCTCCACAAAATCTGATATTTCATCATTCAGCCCATGTAAAAATCTTGCCATTTTCGCCTCATCACTTTCACGGGTTCTTGTCCGTATTAGCAGCACCTCCATCTCTTTATAGTACTCCTCAACAGTGCGGGAACCTTGAGTGAGCCCCTGCAACTGCTTGTACAATTTCCTCTCATAGTATGATGGAACAAAATGGCGCCTCACGACTTCCTTCATCAAAATCTAGCTGCGGATATGATTATTGTCGGACATCAACTGATCATGTAAGAGCATAACCAGAGAACTCCATAACAGCAAGATCAACTCTCTTGGCTTCAGAAAAACCATGGATGCGAAAGATTTGATCACACTTCTCTTCCAACTCAATATATGCATCTGGATCCTCTTTTCCCGTGAATGATGGCACATTTAGCTTCACTCTCGCTTGGTTCTCACGGTCATCTTGATCACGACGGTCATAATGATGACCATTGCGACAAAAAACAGCACTGCGGCGAGGCGGGGAGTAGGGTTCATAGTACCCCATGCCTCTTCATCACCATGCTCGGAGAGATCTTCAAGGAAGATGGCATCACCATCATGTGTCGCTCATCGCTGGTGATCCGCAGCAAACCCGCGGGGGTCATGGCCTCGCCCGCGAGCTTCTCCTCCATGCAGCCCACCCTCACGGGGGGCAGCAAAGTCGCCACGCCTCCATTCAGCACCAATAGCAGGGGCGACGTGGGCAGCAGCTCCTGCCACTCTTCCACGACCAACATGGCGATTTTCGTTTCCTTGATGTTGCTGGTTGTCGGCAGCCAGCGAGGCAGCGGGGCTGTGTTGGTGTTGATCCCCATTACCCGCGATAGGAAGACGACCACCGAACATCCTTCACATAGCTGCAACTATACTCTCCTCAATCATATCACCAAGTGTTGCGCAAGTTTTTGGGAGATCATCTTCCACATGTTGATGTCTATGTACACTCGAGTTGGATCCTGTCATGTTAACTCTTGGAAACAAGTGGAAAAACAAAAATATATGTGGAAAACACCCAGTTCACCTTCTTGCTTACCCAAATTCTAATGATTCCTTGGCGGATGTGCGGAAGTAGCAAATCAGGAGTGGATGGGCGAATGAAAGGAAGGAAGCTGACGGTTTCTAGGTGGATCTGGGCGTCGTAAAAAGGGAGGGCTAGTGCTGAGATCCAATCGATGCAAACCAAATGAACAAGAAAAAATTTGTAGATCCTTGCACCATGTTTGAGCTACAACACTTGCCACTTCAACTTCTGAAATTTCTCACCAAACTGAATATGATTGCACAATTGCTCAACACTTTCTCTTCTCTTTTTTTTTGCTCTTTTTTCACTCTTTCTTTCTCGCTTTTTTCTCTCTTTTTTTGCAGCACAATAGATCCAACAACAAGACTCAAAGAAAACAGCAGCAACTTTCGATAGAACTTGGTGCAAACACAAAGAGGAAAGCAAACAACTAGATCTCAGCAACAAAGGCTTGGATTTTTGTGTGGCTTTTTGGCTTTGGACTCTAGGACGGGGAAAAACCAAACTAAAAAGGATAGATCCAGCAACAAAGATACAGATCCTACCGTGTAAACCTTGCTCTAAATACCAGATGATGTGACCCCGTCTTTGGAGAAGAGGGAGTACAAGGGGAGGTCCAATCTTCATGGCGTAGGATCGATAAATTGATGGGGATAACTAGCGGCAAGCAGCCGAAAAATGAAAAAAAAAGAGATTATGACCCGACGAGGAGGAGGCTCACCGAAGCTTGCAATCCGAACATTCGCCGATCCACAACCCGCAATACTACCCCACACAACCACGCTCAAGTCGTGGAGCACGGGATATTTGCAATCCGCAAGGGAAACCACGAACTCTAACCCACACAACACGATCTAGTCGTGGAGCACGAATTAGGAGCAATTTCTCAAGGAATCGAGAGAATAAGGATAACAAGAGCTCTCCAATCTTAGGAGGAGTCTATGTCTTTAGTCTTTGATAGAAATGGCAAAAGTCCCCAACGAAGGGAAGAGCTAGCCTATTTATAATCGGGACAACCCCCCTGGATAGGTGTGAAAGAGAACTAGCTTCTGGTACCAGCTTAGGTGTGAAAGTGAACCAGCTTTGTTTGACTAAATGGCTTCAAGACTTAATGAGGTAGCTTCTGGAAAACTCTCGTTGGAGGTGGTTGGCAGTTCCCGACCAAACATTGTTCACTGGCGTCGAACAATGTTTCCTTCAGCAGAAAACTTGAGTTCTGGAAACCTTTCGCAAGTTGGGATATCCAAACTCGTGCAAAACATTGTTTCGTCAGAATCGGAACAATGTTTCTTCAGCAGACAACTCATTCTTCATGAATTCCTAACTTTGTTTCCTCGCCATAAAACATTGTTTTGCATGGACTGAAATGTGTTTGGCCTTCTTCGACATCGCACCTGAGTTCAACCAACAACAAAGGAGGTGAAGGCCAAATCATGTTTTCAAGGTCAAATGATAGACTTAAGTTGGCGTTAACCTGCTCATGTCTTTTCATTGCGCGACTTCTTGTGATTGGACCGTTGATGGTTGGTGGTGTGGTGCCCATGGTTAGGATGTCCTCATCAAGAAGCCTTGCAAGCAAAGTGACTAATGAGTTAGTTGCAGGATGATGTATTACGGAACGAGTAAAGAGACTTTTCAGTAACGAGATTGAACTAGGTATGAAGATACCGACGATCGAATCTTGGGCAAGTAATATACCGATGACAAAGGGAATAGCGTATGTTGTCATTACGGTTCGATCGATAAAGATCTTCGTAGAATATGTATGAGCCAATATGAGCATCCAGGTTCCGTTGTTGGTTATTGACCGGAGAGGTGTCTCGGTAATGTCTACATAGTTCTCGAACCCGTAGGGTCCGCACGCTTAACGTTCGATGATGATTTAGTATTATATGAGTTATGTGATTTGGTGACCGAATGTTGTTCGGAGTCCCGGATGAGATCACAGGCATGACGAGGAGCCTTGAAATGGTCGAGAGGTAAATATTGATATATAGAATGATAGTATTCGGACACGGAAGTGTTCCAGATAGTATCGGGTATTTATCGGAGTACCGGGGGGTTACCGGAACCCCGGGGGGAATAATAGGCCTTATGGGACATAAGAGGGGAGCACACCAGCCCACAAGGGGTGGCGCCGCACCCCCTTTAGGCAGGATGCCAAATAGGAGAAGGAAGAGGGTGTTCGGCCCTCCCTTTCCTTCCTCCCTTCCCTCTTCCCTTTTTCCCCCTTCCAGAAATAAGGAAAGGGGGGCGAATCGGGATAGGACCCCAAGTAGGATTCCTCCTACTTGGGGCACCCCATGGCTGCTTCCCTCCCCCTCCCACCTATATATACGTGGGGAGGGGGCGCCTAGAACACACACCAACAATTGTTAGCCATATGCGGCGCCCCCCCTCCACAGTTTACGCCTCCGGTCATATCTTCGTAGTGCTTAGGCAAAGCCCTGCGCGGATCACTTCACCATCACCGTCACCACACCATCGTGTTGACGGAACTCATCTTATTCCTCGACACCTTTGCTGGATCAAGAGGACGAGGGACGTCATCGAACTGAACATGTGCATAACTCGGAGGTGTCGTACGTTCGGTGCTTGATCAGTCAGATCTAGAAGAAGTTCGACTACATCAACCGCGTTGTCAAACGCTTCCTCTTTCGGTCTACAAGGGTACATGGACACACTCTCCCCCTCTCGTTGATATGCATCTCCTAGATAGATCTTGCGTGAGTGTAGGAATTTTATTGAAATTGCATGCTACGTTCCCCAACAGTGGCATCCGAGCCAAGTCTACGTAGATGATATGCAAGAGTAGAACACAAAGAGTTGTGGGCAGTGATCGTCATACTGCTTACCACCAATGTCTTATTTTGATTCGACGGTATTGTTGGATGAAGCGGCCCGGACCAACCTTACATGACCACGCTCATGACACCGGTTCCACTAACAGACATGCAACTAGTTCTGCACAAAGGTGGCTGGCGGGTGTCTGTTTCTCCTACTTTAATTGAATTGAATTTGACTGTGGCCGGTCCTTGTTGAAGGTTAAAACAGCAAACTTGATAAATCACCGTTGTGGTTTCGATGCATAGGTAAGAACGGTTCTTTTTAGAAGCCCGTAGCAGCCACGTAAAACTTGCAACAACAAAGTAGAGGATGTCTAACTTATTTTTGTAGCGCATGTTGTGATGTGATATGGTCAAGACATGATGTGCTATACATTATTGTATGAGATGATCATGTTTTGTAAAAGTTATCGGCAACCAGCAGGAGCCTTATGGTTGTCTATTTATTGTATGAAATGCAAACGCCATGTAATTGCTTTGCTTTATCACTATGCGTTAGCAATAGTTGTAGAAGCAATAGTTGGCAAGACGACCACGACACTACGATGGAGATCAAGGTGTCAAAAGTTGGTGAAAATGGAGATCATGACGATCATGACGATGCTTTGGAGATGGAGATCAAAAGCACAAGATGATGATGGCCATATCATGTCACATATTTTGATTGCATGTGATGTTTTATCTTTTACGCATCTTATTTTGCTTAGTACGGCGGTAGCATTATAATATGATCCCTTAACTAAAATTTCAAGGTATAAGTGTTCTCCCTGAGTATGCACCGTTGCGAAAGTTCATCGTGTTGAGACACCACGTGATGATCAGGTGTGATAGACTCTACGTTCACATACAACGGGTGCAAGATAGTTTGCACATGCGGAATACTCGGGTTAAACTTGACGAGCCTGGCATGTACAGACATGGCCTCGGAACACTGGAGACCGCAAGGTCAAACGTGAATCATATAGTAGATATGATCAACATAGAGATGTTCACCATTGATGACTACTCCATCTCACGTGATGATCGGACAAGGTTTAGTTGATTTGGATCACGTATCATTTAGATGACTTGAGGGATGTCAATCTAAGTGGGAGTTCTTAAGTAATATGATTAATTGAACTTAATTTATCATGAACTTAGTCCTGATAGTTTTTGCATATCTATGTTGTAGATCAATGGCCTGTGCTACCGTTCCCTTGAATTTTAATGCGTTCCTAGAGAAAGCTAAGTTGAAAGATGATGGTAGCAACTACACAGACTGGGTCCGTAACTTGAGGATTATCCTCACTGCTGCATAAAAGAATTATGTCCTTGATGCACCGCTAGGTGAAAGGCATGCTGCAGGAGCAGATGCTGATGTTATGAACGTCTAGCAAGCTCGACTGATGACTACTCGATAGTTCAGTGTGCCATGATTTACGTCTTAGAATCGGGACTTCAAAGACGTTTTGAACGTCATGGACCAAATGAGATGTTCCAGGAATTGAAGTTAATCTTTCAAGAAAATGCCCTAGTTGAGAGATATGAAGTCTCCAACAAGTTTTATATCTGCAAGATGGAGGAGAAAAGTTCTGTTAGTGAACACATACTCAAAATGTATGGGTATCATAATCACTTGACTCGACTGGGAGTTAATCTTCCAGATGATAGTGTTATTGATAGAGTTCTTGAATCACTACCACCAACCTACAAAGGCTTCGTGATGAACTATAATATGCAAGGGATGGATAAGACAATTCCCGAGCTCTTCGCAATGCTCAAAGCTGTGGAGGTATAAATAAAGAAGGAGCATCAAGTTTTGATGGTTAACAAGACCACTAGTTTCAAGAAAAAAGGCAAGGGAAAGAAGCGGAACTTCGAGAAGAATGGCAAGAAAGTTGCCACCCCCGGGAAGAAGCCCAAAGCTGGACCAAAGCCTGAAATTGAGTGCTTCTACTGCAAAGGGACTAGTCACTAGAAGCGGAACTGCCCCAAGTATTTGGCGGATAAGAAGGATGTCAAAGTGAACAAAGGTATATTTGATATACATGTTATTGATGTGTACCTTACTAATGGTCGTAGTAGTGCCTGGGTATCCGATACTGGTTCAGTTTCTCATATTTGTAACTCGAAACAGGGGCTACAGATTAAACAAAGATTGGCTAAGGACGAGGTGACGATGCGCGTCGGGAATGGTTCCAAGGTCGATGTGATCGCCGTCGGCACGCTACCTCTACATCAACCTTCGAGATTAGTTTTACACCTGAAAAATTGTTATTTGGTGCGAGCGTTGAGCATGAACATTATATCTGGATCTTGTTTAATGCGATACGGTTATTCATTTAAATAAGATAATTATGGTTGTTCTATTTATACAAGTAATATCTTTTATGGTCATGCACCCTTGAAGAGTGGTCTATTTTTTTTGAATCTCGATTGTGGTGATACACATATTCATAATATTGATGCCAAAATATGCAAAGTTGATAATGATAGTGCAACATATTTGTGGCACTATCATTTAAGTCATATTGGTGTAAAACGCATGAAGAAACTCCATACAGATGGACTTTTGGCATCACTCGTAAAACTCAAAAGAAAACTCGTAAGCTCCGTTAGTATAATAAATCAAATCATTCACTTTGGTACTGTCAAGACAAGATTCATAATTTTTCTCACATGATTCCTATTGTACCCTATCATTTCTACAATTTATCTTAAGCAATATAGGCCATAGAAACTAGAAAACAAGCAAACTATGCATCGAAAACAGAATCTGTCAAAAACAGAACAGTTTGTAAAGATCTGAATTAAGGTCATAATTCTGTAACTCAAAATATTCTGAAAAATTATGACAGTGTAGACAATTTGTATATCAAAAAACTGTAAAAATTTCAGAATTTTTCCACGTTCTGGTAAAAGATAGGCATTTCTGAACTGGACACAAAAGTTTCTGTTTTTGCATAGAATCAAGCCAACCATAAACCACACTATCCCAGAGGCTTTACTTGGCACTTTATTCAAACAAAAGCTATAAAACATGATTACTACAGTAGCTTAATCATGTGAACACACAAAAATAGTATGGGTAAATATTGGGTTGTCTCCCGACAAGCGCTTTTCTTTAATGTGTTTTAAGCTAGGCATAATGATTTCAATGATGCTCACATAGAAGATAAGAATTGGAACGTAAAGAGAGCATCATGAGGCATATAACTAGCACATTTAAGTCTAACCCACTTCCTATGCATAGGGATTTTGTGAGCAAACAATTTATGGGAACAAGAATCAACTTGCATAGGAAGGCAAAACAAGTGCAAATTCAAAACTTTAAGCATATAGAGAGGAAACTTGTTATTACTGCAATACGTAAAAGCATATGTTCCTCTCTGATAATAATTTTCAGTAGCATCATGAATGAATTAAAAAATATAACCATCACATAAAGCATTATTCTCATGATGCACAAGCATATAAATTTACTACTCTCCACATAAGCAAAATTCTTCTCATCCGGGATGGTGGGAGCAAACTCAACAAAATAACTATCATGTGAGGCATAATCTAATTGAAAATTAAAATCATGATGACAATTTTCATGGTTACCATTATTCTTTGTAATCATCATAGATAGCAACTTTGTTCTAATAATCAATTGGAACCTCTTCCGAAATAGTGGATTCATCACTAAATAAAGTCATGACCTCTCCAAATCCACTATCATAATTATCACAATAAGATTCAACACCCTCCAAAATAGTGGGATCATTACTTCCTAAAGATGAAATTCTTCCAAACCCACTTTCATCAATATAATCATCATAAATAGGAGGCATGCTATCCTCATAATAAATATTCTCATCAAAACTTGGGGGGGGGGGGAGTAAAAATATCATCTTCGTCAAACATAGCATTCCCAAGCTTATGCCTTTGCATATCATTGGCATCATGGATATTCAAAGAATTCATACTAACAACACTGCAATCATGCTCATCATTCAAAGTTTTTATGCCAAACATTTTATTGACTTCTTCTTCTAACACTTTGGCACAATTTTCCTTTCCATCATTTACATGAAAGACATTAAAAAGATGAAGCATATGAGGCAACATCAATTCCATTTTTTTGTAGTTTTCCATTATAGACTAAACTAGTGATAAAACAAGAAACTAACAGATTCAATTGCAAGATCTAAAGATATACCTTCAAGCACTAACCTCCCCGGCAATGGCGCCAGAAAAGAGCTTAGTTGACGGGGTGTTAGTGCCGCTTACCTAGCCTCCCCGGCAACGGCGCCAGAAAAGAGCTTGATGTCTACAACGCAACCTTCTTCTTGTAGACTCATGTTGGGCCTCCAAGCGCAGAGTTTTGTAGGACAGTAGCAAATTTCCCTCAAGTGGATGACCTAAGGTTTATCAATCCATGGGAGGCGTAGGATGAAGATGGTCTCTCTGAAACGACCCTGCAACCAAATAACAAAGAGTCTCTTGTGTCCCGAACACACCCAATACAATGGTAAATTGTATAGGTGCACTAGTTCGGCGAAGAGATGGTGATAAAAGTGTAATATGGACAGTAGAAATAGGTTTTTGTAATCTGAAAATATAAAAAAAAGCAAGGTAACTAGAAACAAAAGTGGGCAAAAAGGTATTGCGATGTTTCGAAATAAGGCCCAGGGTTCATACTTTCACTAGTGTAAGTTCTCGCAACAATGATAACATAATTAGATCATATAACAATCCCTCAACATGCAAGAAAGAGTGACTCCAAACTCACTGATAGCGGAGAAAAAATAAGATATTAATGTAGGGTACGAAACCACCTCAAAGTTATTCTTTCTGATCGATCTATTGGGCTATTCCTATAAGTATCACAAATAGCCCTAGAGTTCGTACTAAAATAACACCTTAAGACACGCATCAACCAAAACCCTAATGTCACCTAGATACTCCAATGTCACCACAAGTATCCGCGGGTTTCATTATACGATATGCATCACACAATCTCAGGTTAATCTATTCAAACCAACACAAAGAACTTCAAAGAGTGCCCCGAAGTTTCTACCGGAGAGTAAGACGAAAACGTGTGCCAAACCCTATGCACAAGTTCATAAGGTCACAGAACCCGCAAGTTGATCACCAAAACATACATCAACTAGATCATGTGAATATACCATTTGTCACCACAGATAAGCACATGCAAGACATATCATCAAGTGTTCTCAAATCCTTAAAGACTGAATCCGATAAGATAACTTCAAAGGGAAAACTCAATCCATTACAAGAGGGTAGAGGGGGAGAAACATCATAAGATCCAACTATAATAGCAAAGCTTGCGGTACATCAAGATCGTGGAAAATCAAGAACACGAGAGAGAGAGAGAGAGAGAGAGAGAGAGAGAGAGAGAGAGAGAGATCAAATACATAGCTACTGGTACATACCCATAGCCCCAAGGGTGAACTAATCCATCCTCATCATGGAGAGCGTCGAGATGATGAAGATGGCCACCGGTGATGGTTTCCCCCTCCGGCAGGGTGCCGGAACGGGCTCCTCATTGGTTTTTCGTGGCTATAGTGGCTTGCGGCAGCGGAACTCCCGATCTAGGTTATGTTCTGGAGGTTTTGGGATTTATAAGAAGCATTGGCGTCAGGAACAAGTTAAGGGGGCCCACGAGGCGACGACAAGGATGGAGGGCACGCCCTATTGGGGTGGGGGCGCCCTCCATCCTTGTGGTGGCCTCGGGACTCTTCTCCAATATCTTTTTGTTCCAGTATTTTTTATATTTTCCAAAAATATTCTCCATAAATTTTTAGCTCAATTGGACTCCATTTGATATTCTTTCTCTATGAAGCTCAAAACAAGGAAAAAACAGAAATTGGCACTGGGCTCTAGGTTAATAGGTTAGTCCCAAAAATCATATAAAATAGCATATGAATGCATATAAAACATCCAAGATAGATAATATAATATCATGGAACAATAAAAAATTATAGATACGTTGGAGACATATCAAGCATCCCCAAGCTTAATTCCTGCTCGTCCTCGAGTAGGTAAATGATAAAAACAGGATTTTTGATGTGGAATGCTACCTAACATATTTATAAATGTAATCTTCTCTATTGTGGAAAGAATATTTATATCCATAAGATTCGAAACAAAAGTTTAATATTGACATAAAAACAATAATACTTCAAGCATACTAACAAGGCAAATATGTCTTCTCAAAATAACATGGCCAAAGAAAGCTTATCCCTACAGAATCATATTGTCTGGCTATGCTCCATCTTCATCACACAAAATATTCAAATCATGCACAACCCCGATGACAAGCCAAGCAATTGTTTCATACTTTTGATGTTCTCAAAGCTTTTCAACTTTAACGCAATACATGAGCGTGAGCCATGGATATAGCACTATAGGTGGAATAGAATATGGTGGTTGTGGAGAAGACAAAAAGAAGGAGATAGTCTCACATCAACTAGGCATATCAACGGGATATGGAGATGCCCATCAATAAATATCAATGTGAGTGAGTAGGGATTGCCATGCAACGGATGCACTAGAGCTATAAGTTTATGAAAGCTTAAAAAGGAACTAACTGGTGTGCATCCGACTTGCTTGCTCACGAAGACCTAGGGCAATTTGAGGAAGCTCATCATTGGAATATACAAGCCAAGTTCTATAATGTAAAATTCCCACTAGTATATGAAAGTGACAAAATGAGAGACTCTCTATCATGAAGCTCATGGTGCTACTTTGAAGCACAAGTGTGGTAAAAGGATAGTAACATTGTCCCTTCTCTCTTTTTCTCTCATTTTTTATTGGACCTTTTCTATTTTGTTATGGCCTCTTTTTTTCGTCCGGAGTCTCATCCTGACTTGTGGGGGAATCATAGTCTCCATCATCCTTTCCTCACTTGGGACAATGCTCGAAAAATGATGATCATCACACTTTTATTTTTCTTACAACTCAACAATTACAACTCGATACTTAGAACAAAATATTACTCTATATGAATGCCTCCGGCGGTGTACCGAGATATGCAATGAATCAAGAGTGACATGTATGAAAGAATTATGAATGGTGGCTTTGCCACAAATACGATGTCAACTACATGATCATGCTAGCAATATGACAATGATGGAGCATGTCATAATAAATGGAACGGTGGAAGTTGCATGGCAATATATCTCCGAATGGCTATGGAAATGCCATAATAGGTAGTATGGTGGCTGTTTTGAGGTAGGTATATGCTGGGTTTATGGTACTGGCGAAAGTTGCGCGGCACTAGAGAGGCTAGCAATGGTGGAAGGGTGAGAGTGCGTATAATCCATGGACTCAATATTAGTCATAAAGAACTCACATACTTATTGCAAAAATCTATTAGTTATCGAAGCGAAGTACTACGCACATGCTCAGGGGGATAGATTGGTAGGAAAAGACCATCGCTCGTCCCCGACCACCACTCATAAGGAAGACAATCAATAAACAAATCATGCTCCGAATTCATCACATAACGGTTCAGCATACGTGCATGCTACGGGAATCACAAACTTCAACACAAGTATTTCTACAATCCAAAATTACTCACTAGCATGACTCTAATATTATCATCCTCATATCTCAAAACAATCATAAGGAATCAAACTTCACATAGTATTCAATGCACTTTATATGGAAGTTTTTATTATATCCCTCTTGGATGCCCATCATATTAGGACTAAATTCATAACCAAAGCAAATTACCATGTTGTTTAAAGACTCTCAAAGTAATATAAGTGAAGCATGAGAGTTCAACAATTTCTTCAAAATAAAACTACTGTCGTGCTCTAAAAATATATAAGTGAAGCACTAGAGCAACTAACAAACTACTCCAAAAGATATAAGTGAAGA
Organism: Aegilops longissima; assembly: GCA_021605205.1. Taxonomy (NCBI): domain Eukaryota; kingdom Viridiplantae; phylum Streptophyta; class Magnoliopsida; order Poales; family Poaceae; genus Aegilops; species Aegilops longissima. Next base: position 203,571,688 of record CM038678.1, on the reverse strand, counting down.
TCAATGAGTAGTTGAATAATTATGTAGCTATGTGAAGACTCTCTCTCATAAATAGAATTTCAGATCTTAATTATTTTATTCAAATAGCAAGCAAAACAAAATAAAATGACATTCCAAGGATAGCACATATCATGTGAAGAAGCAAAACCTAGGCTCAACCGATACTAACCGATCATTGTTGAAGAAGAAAGGTGGGATGCCAACTGGAGCATCCCCAAGCTTAGATGCTTGAGACTTCTTGAAATATTAACTAGGGATGCCTTGGACATCCCCAAGCTTGAGCTTTTGTGTCTCCTTAATTCCTTTTATATCACGGTTTCCTTAAATCTTAAAAACTTCATCCACACAAAACACAACAAGAACTCGTGAGAAATGTTAGTATAAATCAAATGCAAAACCTTATCATTATCTACTGTAGCAAATAACTAAAACTATGATTTAACATTGCATACTAAATGCCTCTGCATATTTAATACTCCTATCTTCAAATAGACTCATTAAACAAGCAAACATATGCAAACAATGCAAACATAACAGCAATCTGTCTAAACAGGACAGTCTGCAAAGAGTGCAATTGTACTCATACTTCCCTAACTCCAAAAATTCTAGAAAATTACCACACTGCAGAATTTTTTTATCATATTCTGAATTTCCATAAGAATTCAGACAATGATATAAAACTTTCTGTTTTCAAAACAGCAACATTAGACATGCAAAATAAGCATGGTAAAGGCTATACTTGACCTTTTTATTAAACTAAAAGATGCAAAACATTACTCTAAATAACAGCAATAAAATACTAATAGAATAAAATGACGCTCCAAGAAAAACTCATATCATGTGACGAATAAAAATATAGCTCCAAGTAAGGTTACCGATAATGTTGGAGACGAAAGAGGGGATGCCTTCCGGGGCATCCCCAAGCTTAGTTGATTGGATCTTCCTTGAATATTACCTTGGGGTTCCTTGTGAATCCCCAAGCTTAGGGTCTTGTCACTCCTTGTTTTCCTCATATGGATATCTCACCCAAAACATGAAAACTTCAATCACACAAAACTCAACAGAAAACTCGTAAGCTCCGTTAGTATAATAAAACAAATCATTCACTTTGGTACTGTCAAGACAAGATTCATAATTTTTCTCACATGATGCCTACTGTACCCTACATTTCTACAATTTATATTAAGCAATATAAGACATAGAAACTAGAAAACAGGCAAACTATGCATCGAAAATAAAATCTGTCAAAAACAGAACAGTCTGTAAAGATCTGAATTAAGGTCATACTTCTTTAACTCCAAATATTATGAAAACTTAGGAAAGTGTAAAAAATATATATATAAATAAACTTTAAAAAAATTAGAATTTTTCCATGTTCCAGTAAAATATAGGAATTTCTGCACTGGACGCAAAAGTTTCTGTTTTTGCACAGAATCAAATCAACCATCAACCACGCTATCTCAAAGGCTTTGCTTGGCACTTTATTCAAACAAAAGCTATAAAACATGATTACTACAGTAGATTAATCATTTAAACACACAAAAACAGTAGTGGTAAATATGGGGTTGTCTCCCAACAAGCACTTTTCTTTAATGTCTTTTAAGCTAGGCATGATGATTTCAATGATGCTCAAATAAAAGATAAGAATTGGAACGTAAAGAGAGCACCATGGGGCATATAACTAGCACATTTAAGTCTAAACCACTTCCTATGCATAGCGATTTTGTGAGAAAACAATTTATGGGAACAAGAATCAACTTGCATAGGAAGGCAAAACAAGTGCAACTTCAAAACTTTAAGCACATAGAGAGGAAACTTGTTATTAGTGCAATACGTAAAAGCACATGTTCCTCTCTCATAATAATTTTTAGTAGAATCATGAATGAATTCAAAAGTATAACCATCACATAAAAGAATTATTCTCATGATGCACAAGAATACAAATTTACTACTCTCCACATAAGCAAAATTCTTCTCATTCAGAATAGTGGGAGCAAACTCAAGAAAATAACTATCATGTGAGGCATAATCCAATTGAAAATTAAAATCATGATGACAAGTTTCATGGTTATCATTATTCTTTATAGCATACATGGCATCACAATAATCATCATAGATAGAAACTTTGTTCTCATAATCAATTGGAACCTCTTCCGAAATAGTGGATTCATCATTAAATAAAGTCATGACCTCTCCAAATCAACTTTCATAATTATCACAATAAGATTCAACACTCTCCAAAATAGTGGGATCATTACTTCCTCAAGTTGACACTCTTCAGAACCCACTTTCATCAACATAATCATCGTAAATAGGAGACACGCTATCATCATAATAAATATTCTCATCAAAACTTGGGGGAGTAAAAATATCATCTTCATCAAACATCACATCCCCAAGCTTATGCATTTGCATATCATTAGCATCGTGGATATTCAAAGAATTCATACTAACAACACTGCAATCATGCTCATCATTCAAAGTTTTTATGCCAAACATTTTATTGACTTCTTCTTCTAACACTTTGGCACAATTTTCCTTTCAATCATTTTCATGGAAGACATTAAAAAGATGAAGCATATGAGGCAACCTCAATTCCATTTTTTGTAGTTTTCTTTTATTGACTAAACTAGTGATAAAACAAGAAACTAAAAGATTCAATTGCAAGATCTAAAGATATATCTTGAAGCACTAACCTCCCTGGCAACGGCGCCAGAAAAGAGCTTAGTTGACAGGGTGTTAGTGCCGCTTACCTAGCCTCCCCGGCAACGGCGCCAGAAAAGAGCTTGATGTCTACTACGCAACCTTCTTCTTGTAGACTCATGTTGGGCCTCCAAGCGCAGAGTTTTGTAGGACAGTAGCAAGTTTCCCTCAAGTGGATGACCTAAGGTTTATCAATCGGTGGGAGGCGTAGGATGAAGATGGTCTCTCTCAAATGACCCTGCAACCAAATAGCAAAGAGTCTCTTGTGTCCCCAACACACCCAATACAATGGTAAATTGTATAGGTGAACTAGTTTGGCAAAGAGATGGTGATACAAGTGTAATATGGATGGTAGATATAGGTTTTTGTAATCTAAAAATATAAAAACAAGGTAACTAGTAACAAAAGTGAGCAAAAACGGTATTGAAATGCTTCGAAGCAAGGCCCAGGGTTCATACTTTCACTAGTGCAAGTTCTCTCAACAATGATAACATAATTAGATCACCAAAACATACATCAAGTAGATCACGTGAATATCCCATTCTCACCACAGATAAGAACATGCAAGACATATATCAAGTGTTCTCAAATCCTTAAAGACTCAATCCGATAAGATAACTTCAAAGGGAAAACTTAATCCATTACAAGACGGTAGAGGGGGAGAAACATCATAAGATCCAACTATAACAGAAAAGCTCGCGGTACATCAAGATCGTCGCAATACCATGGTGCGACGTTGAAGGCGAGAAAGGACGTGCGAGAGAGCGATGACCGAGCAAGAGGGAAATCAACTAGGGGAGTTGCGTGGGTTGCAACGGTGTTTGGAGTAGTTGTGGGCCGAATGCTACGAAAATATAATCTAAACCGACTGGAATAAATGCCTACACAAATTAATCCAAGGTTGGAGTGCCCCTCGCAATGTAAATAGCTCCGGCTTTGCGAGGGATGGAGAGGTAGTAGCTTCAACGCGTGGAAGATACGGTGTGAGAAAGCAAGGTCAATCGAGAGACATATAGATAGAGAGACAAAGTGAGTGTGGTCCGACATTCATTGAACAAATATATATGCTCTGGAGAGATATTGTCCGATTGAGCATTTTGGCAAGGGTGAGGGCTGTAAGATGGAGCTTGAGAGATGATCCAGTCACAGACGTGTAGATATATTTTGTGCGTGGGAGGAAGCAAGGTCAACCGATCACATAGGGTCGCCGTGCGATTGAAAGAGTGAGACAGGTTGGAGAGAGTGACCTAGATAGACGATGTGCGTGAGAGAGTATACAATGTGAATAGGTCGAATTGGGCTCAAACATGGTGACATATCGTTTTGGTCCGAGAAAGAGCGAGGTCAATCGAGACATACAGAGAGAGAGATAGATAGAGATAGAGAGAGAGAGAGAGAGATTGAGTGAGCGTGGCCCACCATGAGGTCGAAAGAGTGGCGGCGGATTGGATGGACTGACCTAGATAGACAATCTGCGTGAGAGAGTATAGGGTGTGTCGATCGAGGCCCGAATAGGGAGATATATCATTTGTGTGTGAAAGAAAACGAGGTTAAACAAGACTCAGATAAAGAGAGGGAGATTGAGCGAGTGTGGCCCGCCGTGAGGAAGAAAGAGTGAGACAGTCTCGAGGGAGTGACCTAGATATACAACGTGCGTGCATGCACACGAGAGGTTGAGGGGCTAGATAGGCAATGCATGTATTAGCGCGAGAGGGTGAGAGGGAGAGGGGGGAGAGAGAGAGCTCGGCATGGGGTGCAATGGCGGGTGTGTGAGGTAAATACATTTGGTAACAAAGTGGAAAAATGGGTTGTGTAGTTGAGAGACTTAGAGATCGAAACATGGAGAGAAAGAATGAAAGTGTGTTGGAAACCGATAGCTTCCTAAGGTGGTTAGGAGAGGAAGATTGAGCGGTACAGGAAGTATGTAGTGTTTGTGCGGGGGGCTAAAACAACATTTGAATGTACATAGTACGAGACTTAATATCGATCTTTCAATTCAGTGTACATTGTAAGATTTGAACCGAGGACCAGCCATACGGGTAATTATTTTGAATTTGTGCCATACTAAGTTTCGAAAAGTTGACATTGACTCAGTTTGTTGGGCTATTTTGTAGGTCATATGTTTGAATCCATCCAAAAGTTTTCTCACTACCATGGTGTTCATCATATACATATGAATTTGTATTAAAAAAGTAGCATGGATACAGTGAAATGCGAAATCCACGTTAGAATTGGAGATCGCTACGTGACACACACTCTAATTCAAATAACTAACTATGTGACACACACTCTAGTTCAAATAAATAATTATGTGACACACACTCTAATCCACGTTAGCGCGGGTTCCGTTTCGATTTTTTTTCAAATAACTCCTCATTAATTAATTTATAGTACTCCCTCTGTTCACTTTTATAAGACCTTGAAGACATTTCAGACAATGTGCAAAACAGTTCATTTTAAGTTGTCTGAAACGACTTACAAAAGTGAACAGATGGAGTATCTCATTTCGAATGACTAATTATTGCAAGGAAAACACGGGCATGGTAATACATACAGATTTGTTTGCAAATGAAAGAAGATTCGTTTGCATTCTCAAAGGTAGGCGCACCAGTGCAGACTGTGGTCGTGTCGGGTGGATGTTGCCGGTGCCTTAAAGGCAACCGCCTTTGGGTCACTGACATGTGGGCCAGCCACCTGTTGGGCCCACATGTCATGGACACAAAGGCAGGTGCCTTAAGGCATCGAAGCATAGTCCTGTCGGGGTGGTCGCGTGTGTCGGACGGACGCGTAGCACCCAGCCACCCACCCCTCCCCCAAAAAAGGACGTCGACAATATAAGTTCGCGCTTCCATGTTTCGGATTGAAATATCTGGCGGCCCCAATTCCAGCCCTGCAAAATCTCTCTTCTCCACCGTCCCCTTCCGCGCCCAGATTGCTCAAATCCCTAATTCGCCGCCAACCCTCGAATTGCCCCTCGTCTCGTCTCTTTCCCCACCATTCCCCACCTCCATGCCGGACGAAGACGACGAAGACGACGGTCGCGTTTCACCACCGCACCGGAGCTACCTCATCTACACCCTCGTCCACCGCACCGGGTGGTCCACCGAAAACGTCGGTCGCCGCAACCGACGTGCCTCACAGACACCGAGTTCCACTGCATCAGGTGCGCTTCACCGACCCCGTCTCCCAGCTCACCGGGGCTACTTCACCGTGCACATCGTCGCACCTCCGCCCCCCCCCCCCCGAGGCCATTGGGGCTTCACCAACGGTCTCGTCCACCACATCGTAGCGCTCCGTTGCCACTCAAGATCTGCATCCATGCGCGGCCAGCCAACACCAGCGCATCACCCTCAACGGCTCTGAAGTGACGCGCACTCTAGCTAGGCGAGTATGCCCAAACGCCGGCCCGAACTAGGTATCCACACATCACTCCCTTGTGCACTGTTCCGACGATGTTTGGATATCCTTTCACTGCTCTCTTAGCTTACACGCCTATGCAACTCTGACTTTAACTCTTATTTCTTCTGGAGATATCATCTGAAACAAGCAAATCCATTTTTTAGCGAAGCATGATGACGCTATGGGATCTGGTACACATCCTGCACACCCGTATAACCTTGTAAGTATTTGTCCTCCGGTACAACATCAAGGTCGATTCCTCTTATTTCATCAACCATTCGCCGTGTCAAAAATGCAGAGGGGGATGCAAGGAGCACAAGGCCTGCACGTCCAAGCAAGTGGTAACATGGACTTGTACATGGAACATCCCAAGCGCAAGTAGAGCTGCAGGGAGCCTGTACAACGAGCTAGCGTAAGTCCCTGCATTTCATTTAATTCGTACCGACATTCCTGTATGATTTGTGTGCAGTGGCTGATCCACGAATTCAAGTTACCAGGGGAGAACATTTAACTTAAAAAATACGAAGGCACTTGCACTCCAGAAATCAACATAACTTGAGAAATGTGAAGCTACATGCACTTTGAAAACCAGCTAATGATCCAAAGTAGTTCAGATTATAGACACTAAATGATGCAAGCACCAAAAAACACAAAATGCAACATGGTGTACAAGGACTACAAACATGGTCTGTACTGCTTGAATTATTCATTCTCGGCTGAAAATATCAAGTGTAATTGCACGTATAACCAGTGCACAAACTGCATATCAATATATCTATCCCGCACAAGTATGCCAATAGTTTCAAACAACAGATCGAAAAGTATTTATGCTATGTTGTCATGATAGAGGACTTTACGGTAGATGGCCTCGACGTTTCCTCAAGCTATGAAAATGCACTATAATTTGCTTGTCATCAATGCCCGCAAATCTCTGTCTCTCTCAACATAGTAGATCATCATTAGACACTAAATCCTTCAACGATCTTGCAAAATGCTTGCATTAGATCCCTCATTAGACACTATATGTTCATCACCAGGAGCATGTAAAATGTTTGCATCAAATCCTTCATTAGCGATCTGTTCATTAGACACTTGAGCTCAAGAACAACATGAGCTTGTATGTTTGCACGGAAACTTGATTAGATACATCGATTCAAATCGATTCAGTATTGATTGGGGAGTTATAAAATAAGTAGAAATTGGTTTCATTTTCTCATAGATTCCCTACATACAAGCAGTTTTACAACACCGTCGGGTTTAACTATTGGCCAGAAATTGAAGAGTTGAATTAGATATAATCAGGGCTGTGATGTACCTGCTCGTTGTGCATGCTACTCTTGCAAGCTGCGATCGTCTGCTTATGCAAGCTCGATGGCATGCCCGTCTGCCGCCGCTGCCTCCCACACAGGCTACACCTGTGGTTGGATCTTCATCTTCTTGTCCTTCCGCTCGCTTGAAGTTTGGCGACCGCCTCCAATGAGGGCGCGAGGAAGTCTTGTGTCGGTCGTCGGTGGCGGCTAGGTTAGGAGCAAACCAGATTGGAGGTGGAGCGAATGAATTGGAATTTTTCCTGCTGTCGATCGATATGGGAGGCGCTCGTTTGGGCCGCGAGCCTGCTATAGGGCCTGCCTTGCACTTATGTTATTGGCCCATCCAAATTGAAACGTATTTCTTCATTTTTACATTGCCTGCTCGTGCGTTGGGACGAACAAAACTAGCGTGGGCCAACCCGGACGACTCAAACTAGGTGCACACTTTCCAGCCACCTGAGGCGGGCGCCCATACCAGCCCCTATGGTGGCGTCGCCCCTTTTTGCGTGTATGATTGGATAGTGAAAAATATTCCAGTGGCGCTTTTGATTTATCTACAGAATGGTTGAATTGCTTGTTTCTATGAACTGAGTTCGCCAATAATGTGAAGGATGCCAGTCTTTTCATCCTATTGTAGATTGCTTAGATCTCGATATGCCAAAAGTAATTGCATGAAATATACAGTAAAAGCCAGTGTGATGTGTTTGGCTACAACTAGTCTAACTACACGTCTTCATATAACATATCAAGGACGCACCATCTTACCAGATTAACCATTCGACTTACCCATGCAGTGTGGGAAGAAAAAAAGTATTGGGACTGCGTATCCAAGCAATTGATGCCATGGACTCCTTCGTACAACCTTGTAAGCGAAAAAGAAGTTGAAGTGTGCCTGTACAAAGAACTAGCGTGTGACGTCTGGTTAATTAAGCTACAGTAACCCTCTACTAATGATGCCACGTCACCACGATTACTATCGTTAATCCCGCGTTGATTCAAACCCAATTCAAATTCAAATTTAAAATACAAGTCAAATTATTAGTACTTCAAACTGTAAGTCAAAATTGTTCGTTGGGTTAAATATTCATGAACTAATTATCACGATTGAACCAACACTATTTGGATACTAAAAATGCCCTCATTCCAATTAAAACAAATCTAGCAACATTAATTTGAGCCATTTCAAATTTAAACAAATAATTATATTGTTCAAAATAAATTGAAACTCCATGGGCTAGATCAAAGCATTGCCTACTAGTTATGTGACCTATTTCCTCTGCAACAAATATTTGTTGCTATTAAAAGAAAATACAAAACAACGAGAAATAGAAGAAAACGGAAAATAAGTAAAAGGGAAAGAAAAAGAGACAAGGCTACACTATGCACTGTAGCCCACTGCTAGAGTGCACAGCCGGCCCAGCCCACCAGGAGATCTCCTTCCTTCTCCTATTCATCCAAGCGCCGTGGACGCAGCGCACCCGTCCATGGCGAAGATCGCCACGCGCCGCCCATCCGACGAGTCGTGGAGGGGATAAGGTCGCGCCCAGCCTCCTCTCCGTCGTGGTCAAACCCTAGCACCACTTTCCCCTCGCTCGCCTTTCTCCCTCTCTCGTTTGTCCGCACCCGAGAGTAGCCACCGCCGCGCCCTTGTCGATTCCGTGGCCACCGGCCACCCCAAGCCACGAGAAGGTGGTCGAAGCTCCAGTATGGTCGCCCTCATCGACCCCAAGCATCGCTTCAAGCTAGGGCGCCACGTAGCCGTCGCCATCCCCGGTCTTCTCCGCCACGGTCATCATCGTCCGCCGTCAGCCCCCAGTGTTCTGGTCCACCCCGACCCTCTTCGACCTCGTCCCCGGCTGCGCGGTGAGCCCCTCCTCCGGATCCCCCTTACCCTTCCCGTTCCAACGTCGTTTAGCCGCCGCCCCGCATTTTGGCTTCCGTGGCCGGACCGCCAGAGCTCCGCGTCCGCTAGCCCTGCCTGCGCACTTTCCTTGCCTACGCCGCGCCTTGGCCGTGTGTGCCCGCGTCACGCGCGCCTTGGTCTAGTGCCACGCCGGCGCCCGCCTATGCGAGCCGCCGCACCGCCCGTCCTTACTGCCCCGTTGTTTGTCGCCTCCATGCGTGTGTGCTGCTGATGCTCTTGGCGCGAGCTGCTGCTAAACGCTTTTGCTGCTCCCGGCCCTGACTCCTGCTCTAGATGCACTGCTGCCTGATGCTTCTGCTGCTACCGTCTGCTGCTGCTGCGCCACCGCCCCTTCGATGCCGCTGCCCGCCTGCTTTCTGGCCGCCTCCACAGCGACGCTGAACCAGCGCTCCCAGCAGCGACAGATCCTCCCCTCACAAGACGTGCCGCTTCGCCACCTACCGCCGTCCATAGCTCCTCCCTCGCCGGGCCTCGCCCCTCCGGCCAGCAGCGCCAGCATCTCTCGAGCAGCGCCTCGGCAGCGGTTGAGCTGGGCGGGTGCCTAGGCGGGTTCGCCCCGCACATGGCGCCCCGCGCCCGATCCACCTCCCGCGCCCGTTTGGCCCTATGGGCCACTGCCCAGTTGGGCCCCCCACCCACGCCCCTTTCAAAAAAAGAATAAATAATAAAATAATAAAATATTAATTAATTAATTAACGAATTAATTAACTTAATTAATCTTAATTAGGTTGACCTAATTACTAATGTAACTAATTAACCTGTTTAATTAGTCTTAGTCAATGACAGTAGGACCCACGCGTCAGTTTGACCCAGTCAACTGACTGGTTGACTGCTGACGTCGTGCTGACGTCAGAAATGTATTTTAGTATTAAATTAATTATGTTAATTCTAGAAAATGATTTATAACTTTAAAAATTAATATAAAATAAACCGTAGCTCGGATGGGGAAACTTTGTACGTGAAAGTTGCTTAGAACGACGAGACGAATCCGGATACGCAACCCGTTCGTCCGCCACACATCCCTAGCATAGCAAACACGCAACTTTCCCCCTCCGGTTCATCTGTCCGAAAACGCGAAACACCGGGGATACTTTCCCAGATGTTCCCCACCTTCGCAGGTATCACCTATCCCTGCGTTAGGTCACCCCTAGCACAACGTATTGCCGCGTCTTGCTTTGTGTTACATTTTATTGCTCTATTATTTATTGTGTTCCCCTCCGTTACTTCTTTCCGGTAGGCTCCGAGACCGTTGCTGATACCCCTGTGATCGACTACATCGACGACGACCCCTTCTTCTTGCCAGAGCAACCAGGCCAGCCCCCCCCCCCTCCCCCTTGATCACCAGATATCGCCTATTCCTTCTCTATACTGCTTGCATTAGAGTAGTGTAGCATGTTACTGCTTTCGGTTAATCCTATTCTGATGCATAGCCTGTCATTGTTGCTACAGTTGTTACCCTTACCTGCTATCCTACTGCTTAGTATAGGATGCTTGTATTCCATCAGTGGCCCTACACTCTTGTCCGTCTGCCATGCTATACTACTGGGTCGTGATCACTTCAGGAGGTGATCACGGGCACATGCTATTCGGAGATGGGGGCTGAAGGGGCAGGTGGCTCCATCCCGGTAGAGGTGGGCCTGGGTTCCCGACGGCCCCCGACTGTTACTTTGAGGCGGAGCGACAGGGCAGGTTGAGACCACCTAGGAGAGAGGTGGGCCTGGCCCTGGTCGGCGTTCGCGGATACTTAACATGCTTAACGAGTTCCTGGTATTTCATCTGAGTGTGGCCGTTTGGTCTATATGCACTAACCAACTACGTGGGAAAGTTATGGGCACTCGACGTCGTGGTATTAGCCGAAGCCTTCGTGACATCAGCGACTGAGCGGCGTGCGCCGGGTTGGACCGCGTAACATGACTTCCTTTGTAATGGAGGTTGCTAGTTCTGCTCTCCGGCCGCGTACGCAACGTGCAGGTGTGCAATGGGCGATGGGACCAGACCCCTGCATGCATAGGATTTAGACCGGCGTGCTGACCTCTCTGTTGTGCCTAGGTGGGGCTGCGACGTGTTCATCTTCCGCGGCCGGGCATGACCCAGAAAAGTGTGTCCGGCCAAATGGGATCGAGCGTGTTGGGTTATGTGGTGCACCCCTGCAGGGAAGTTTATCTATTTGAAGAGCCGTGATCTTCGGTAACAGGACGACTTGCAGTTGTACCTTGACCTTATGACAACAAGAACTGGATACTTAATCAAATACACCCTTCCAAGTGCCAGATATAACCCTGTGATCGCTCTCTAATAGGGCGACGAGGACGGGATCGTCGGGTAGGATTATGCTATGCGATGCTACTTGGTGAACTTACCATCTACTCTCTTCTACATGCTGCAAGATGGAGGTGGCCTGAAGCGTAGTCTTCGATAGGATTAGCTATCCCCCTCTTATTCTGGCATTCTGCAGTTCAGTCCACCGATATGGCCCTTTACACATGTACCCATGCATATATAGTGTAGCTCCTTGCTTGCGAGTACTTTGGATGAGTACTCACGGTTGCTTTTCTCCCTTTTTCCCCTTTCCCTTCTACCTGGTTGTCGCAGCCAGATCTGGAGCCCAGAGCGACGCCGCCACCGTCGTGGCGACTCCTACTACACGGAGGTGCCTACTACTACGCGTGGCACGCGGCGACGACCAGGAATAGTTTAGGAGGATCCCTTGCAGGAGGCCTGCGTCTCTTTCGATCTGTATCCCAGTTTGGGCTAGCCTTCTTAAGGCAAACTTGTTTAACTTATGTCTGTACTCAGATATTGTTGCTTCCACTGACTTGTCTATGATCGAGCACTTGTATTCGAGCCCTCGAGGCCCCTGGCTTGTATTATGATGCTTGTATGACTTATTTATCTTTTAGATTTGTGTTGTGATATCTTCCCGTGAGTCCCTGATCTTGATCGTACACGTTTGCGTGCATGATTAGTGTACGATTGAATCGGGGGCGTCACATAGCGTAAGTTCAGTTACCTCCTTCTCGGAATTTTAGTTAGCCACTTTTTGCAAAATTGTTCAATTACCTTGCTTGGCTTAATTTAGTTTGCTGCTGATTACATAATGGCACAGCCTGTTAATCATATTGTAGACTGCGCCTATCTATGTGTTTGATACTTACTGTTAAGAATTACCTATTTTCCTTAACTTAAATATCTACTTGTATGTTTAACTACTTTGCTGCTGCAACAGTGGGTTACAATGATGTTAATAACTACTTTTCATCATCCAATTGAAACTCTTTAATTCCTTGTTTGTTTAACTGGTTTGCTGTTATAACTCCCAGTTGAGATGTTTTGCTAACTTCTACTTTTTTGAATCCAATCGGAATTTTAATGGCAAAACAGGTTAGCCCAAGATCAAAGAGCAAGGTCCCCATGGACGTTGCATCATCCCACAGCAGTGGCACCGGCCCAATCGTGCATTATGAATTGCCAACTGCTGATGCTCTAGAGGCTAAACTAGTGGTAGAAAGAGATTCGCTTACGCACTTAGAGATGAAGTTGACATGTTGAGGAAGCAAACAGCACAATCACAAGCAGTACTCAAGACAACCATTAAATATTTTGTGGATTTCCAAACGAAGCAAGCTGAGACTGACCAGATTGTTAAGGTCTTGAAGGAAAAAAGGGAATTAAATTCCTACTTGGTAAATCATAGGTGAAATGTTCTTTCCATAGTTGAGTAACCTTTGTGTTGTGTGTTCATGTAATCAATCAAACCATTTGTTTTAGAGATCATGCAATAATTGTTTTTTTGTTTTTTGGTTTGTAATTTTATTTGAGCACAAGTCTGTATTAATTGATAAGACTCGGAGACATTTCATTTGGATTGCTGTGCTGCACCTACAAATATGCCAATCGGGCTAAATGTGCATTCAGCAATAGTAGTAGTATAGATGGACCATAAGTGGCACGATCGGAAAGGGCCAAGATGCTTTGGCTAAAAAAGGATCTTGTTGTAGCCAAAAAAAAAGTACAATGACCTGGCTTATGTATGTTAGTTGATATTATTGATCCATATACTCTATAAGTGTTTATATGTCTGTTAGTTCTGTACATTCTTGGTTGATTGACTCGGTTTTTTAATCTTGATACATCGCTTGTGTACATATCTAAATGGGAGTAAGCATTATGCTGCGTGTGACATTTGAGTTGGACATGAAGTGTTCCAAATATTCGAATTCACCTTAAACTGGATTCTAGCTTCTGAATTTGAGTATCGGCATTTGTAAACCATATTCATATATGACAGTGGAATACATCTTTGTCGTCCTCTTGAAGATATAGAAAAACACATAGAATGATTTATAAAGATTCATATAGGAATACAAAATGGATTTGAATTTAGTTGCCAGGGTAAACGTGGATGCTTATTGTCCCAAAATTCGAAAGAAGCGGCAAAATGTCCACTCCCACGTTGGCTGCCCGAAGCCAAGTGTTTGGGAGATGGAAATTACTGTCTACCCATTACATGGACAATCCATCAGCCCGATTTCCACTGCTCTAAATAGGGGTAGGTTAGTAACTTCAATTAGACGTGACACGACCGCCTCTGAGCCCATTTCGACACGGTGGGCGTCAAACATGGGCGGCAAAACTCATTTGATTCAAGCTCGTCCAAAAGACCTTTGTTTCTCCCTCCATTCCCCATTCATACACGGTGGGTGGCAAAACAAACTCGACTCGGCCAAAATCGATGTAGGCAAATATTTTCAATAGGGGCAGGTTTGTAACTTTACTCAGACGTGACACAGCCGCCCTACCTGTCAGCCCCATTCATACACCGTGGGCGCCAACCATGGGTGACAACCACCCTCTCCTCGCCCGGAATCGCTCTGGGCAAATGTTGGCGAGATGCGAGATTACCGTCCTATCCCCAACCGACGAGACGTCCAAATTTTAAACGGGGGCTAAGTTCATAACTTTCCCATATTTCAGACAGGCGCGTCCCAAAAACATGGTTCCTCGTACCTCTCCCTCCATTTTCCCATTCATACACCATCCACGCTAGAACACCCCATCCCCACACCAGCCTCCGTCCGCCACCCATCCATCGCCGACGTCCTCCACCACATCCATCGCCACCGTCCTCCACCATGCTGGAGCGCCTACCAAGACCGCGTCGTCCACTGCTAGAGATGGACGATTCTCATCCACGGCGACGGACCAATAGCCGTGCATCGCGTCCTCTCGCTTCATTGGCGTCGTCGTCCTCTTTGCCGGGGCCGCTCACACGACCTTCTCTTCCACCGCAACGGGACTTATCCCCCGACGCACCCGTCTACCGTCGCAAATATGCTTCAACGCCACCGACAGCCATCGCATCCCCGATGCCTACACGGCGCCGCAAGAGAGGTGGTACTTCATATCTCCTCAACTTTTTGATCTCAACCAGAAAATAGATCTTAACTTGGTTACTCTACTTTCTTTTTAGCTCTTAGAACTTAGTTCTTAGTTCGAAGCAAACAATGGATGCTAAATATCATTTCTCCGGTTTGCAGCTTCAAATCTGCCATGGCACAGCCATAATACGGTTTAATTGATCATGCTTAGGGTTTAATTGATCATGTTGGTTTCGTGGTGGTTTCTTTAATAGAAATAGGAGGGGAAACCCTCTTTTGCTAAAAATAATATGCTTAGAGTTTCCCCCTTTTATGATCACTATACGATCAGAATATGTGCTTCGTGTCATAATAACACTGCTCCACCCATCAAGCTAAACAAGCTTAGTTGCTCAAATACGAATATGATATTATTAAAATAGAGTTGTTTAATTGGTCAGCTAAATGTTCCTAAATTAGTTTCGAAAATGCATGTTCGCCGCTCGGGTGTGTATCTCTACAGGGTGCCCATGGTGGGCCGGCCCACCCTGGGATTTTGGGTCGTCCCAGGCCCCAATTCCCCTCTGTTCTGCTGTGCGCTTCCGATCTCTACTGCCCCACCGCTTTGCCTGCTTGGCGACTTGCCGTCCCCGGACGGCATGACTCTAGGAGGAGATGCCGGACTAACAGGAGGCCAGGAGTCGCTCGCCCAACAACGTCACCGCTGCCCAGGCGCACCGCCGTGCCTACCTTCCCAGTCCGTTCAAGGCTCAGGCATGCAGCACCCACCAAGCCAACCCGATTTATCCCGAGATGCATCCTCAACACTCAGCAGCCACTCCTCATCACCCATTTTCTAATTGATTCATTACTCATTAGGCAGGACTGTCATTAGGGTTTGTTGTGTGCTCAGTGCTACCTACACTTAATGGTTCAGATGTTTTTCGGTAATCTTTAGTACCTCTAAAGTTCACAGGGTTTTCAAAATTCCGGCCCTCGGAACAGAAACTAGTCATTTTGGATTGTTGGTCGTAGTGACATTAACCCAGATTACTACTGTAAGCCAGGTTTGTTGACAATTTTACTTGTCTTTCTTACTCATTCGATATAATATCCAATTATGCACGTCGATTAGTTGCAAACAATAAGTGCTAGACAAACTTCTTCATTCATATTTTGGACGGTCTCTTACTGTAGTTACAATTCTGCATACTTGTCCTAGTAAGCTCACAAGTAAATGATTGATTCACTACATCTATGCTTGCCTTGTCATATTTGTTGTCAATATTCTTTTAGGGTGGACCACCCTGTTTCTAAATACTGGAACCGTACACATGAGTGAATAGTATTTCTCTATGTAATCTCTTCCATCATGTGTGGGTAACGAACATTGCATTGTATAGAAAGAAAGTGTCATTTCCAGCTTTTACATAGGTTTCGATCTTTTACATGGAATACAATCTGCCTACTTGCTTTGTGTCGCACTACCAACACTCCACCCTTGAAGTTAAACATTATGCCACTCATAATTGCTTAGTTTATTTGTTCAAATATGAATTTCATATGATTCTAATGTTCCTACTTCAGTTTTGAAATGTGTGTATGCCTGTTATAGAGACATAAGGGTTTGTATTTACGTGTGTGGTCAGTCAAGACGGTTGGGGAGGTGAACTTTGCATATGCAGGGTTTATAGGGAGACACTCTCCGAGTTGAATCCGCAAATATTCAATAGATAATATGACTACTTTTTATGTTTTCATGAATCTTAGATTCTGAACGGCATCATAATGATTATGAGCTTGCGCGCATGAAAAGAATAAAGCAGAACAATGCGATGGCTGTCAAACTTGGCATTAAGGGACTGAAATCAAGTCGGATGCAATGCAATGCAAACGCTCTCCACCTCTGATTCATGCTCGAGAATATGATCCTAACAGTGATTACGAGCTAGAGGGAGACCTAAGTCAATGTAGCTCCCTAGTGGAGGAGTGGGAGGAAGATGCCCTATCTTATTCACCCATCAAGGTACTTGCTCTAACTTTCCAAGGTTACATTGCTCGCACATATCTTGCAACTGATGCTTTGCATTTCTTCTACTTTGTTAAACTGCCATTAGCTTAGTTTACACATCATGTATGTGAATACGCCCTGCCTATCCATTTTGATTACATATTCCATCTGTCATCATACCATATTTATCCATTCAAATGTTGTTCTTGTGTATCAGATGTTCAAAAGGAAGAGCGATTGCTGATCATGGAGGAGCACAAGCAAAGTATTTGGAAAAGGTAGTGGCACTGATAAATCAAATAGCCCATTAGGTGTAGTTGCAATATTACGACCCACAAAATACCCCAACTCTAGCAGACTCTAGCCTACTACACTTTGGTCATTTACGATGCCCCAACTCAGCAGACCCCAAGCTGCAGCAAGCAGTATGATTATGCCGTTGACATAGCACCAGTTGTCTGACGCAAAACCCCATTCCAGCAAAGAGTACACCAAATCCAGTTGCCAAATCCTTTTCGAACCGAGAGAGCCCCAATTGCAGCAAATAGGACCCTGTTCCATTTCTTCCCAGTTTAGAAGACGAAGCTTATGTTGTTGTCGGGAACTTTGTGCGCATCTTTCCTTCATGGAAAGATTATACATGAACAGAACAATTTCAGTCTTCCTCCGCAACTTCTGCGTAAGTAATGTACTAGTGTTATTCATGGTCATTCTGCATATGTTTACTGCTGACGAAGACACAAGATTTCATTCTTTTAAATAGGCGAGCAAGCAAACTGGATTGTGATGACGAGCAAGGGTTGGTTGCGCTTTTCAAGCACTCTTTGATGAAGTATCATTCCTACGAGGCAAGCGCACTTTGATGGCAAGCCTCGAACGAAATTTCTGTAAAGTCTCGGTGCTACATTTATCCGAGCGGTGGTGGAATAATCTTGTTACACATTGGTCTCGGCTGCAGCGTAAGTCACATCTATGATATCACATCACAATTTGAACTACATTTCTGCATTTGCCTTAATGTCTCACTTGTACAAAAGCTGTTAGCGAGAAGAACATTCGTTCTCAAGGGACCCAGAATCTCGCAACTATCTGCATAATTGCATTGCTCTTGTGAGTACCTCTTGCCTGTATGACCATACTTACTTTCATAGTTGTTTGATTATGTAGCATCACTTGCACATGTTAGCCTCGTAATCGTCCATTTGGTGGACATTATAAGATCCGTGTGGACTCCTACATAAATTTAGAATCAACCCAATGCTTTTGAAGAGGTTTAGCTCTGCAGTCCTCTTATAAGGACTGAGCGTGGTCTATCTTTGTACGTACATTAACAGCTACTCCCTCGTCCCATAATATAAGAACGTTTTGTACGGTACACAAGTGTTCAAAACACTCTTGTATTATGGGAAGAGGGATTGGTTCATTGTAGCCTTCGCATCTTATCTCCTCGCCCACCATTTACTAAAAAGATCAGATCTATATTTAATCTTACCAACAAGTAGAATACACACACAATGCCGGTCTTGAAGTGTAGCCCATTGCTCTTGTCGATTACATTTTGTCTGTAACGCTTGTACTTCGAGGATTGGTAGTTGATTATGTAGCACCAATCTGCATCTTATCTTCATTATCCTCTATCCCTTCGGTATTATTATATCTATAATTACTCTCTACAAAATGTAGAGTACTGGCAATGCTTATGAAGAAGATTACTGTCTTTGAAGTTCTTGAGTTATCCTTCCCTTGACATGGAGAAGGTCATTATAAGCGGTGTTAGCTGTTAATGTAAGTCAGTCCTTCTAAAGCCTTTATCTTCAACTGCTGTTTAATTTGCTCATACTCCCTATCGTTTCTTCGCTGTTTAGTTTGTTGTTTCTACCAAAATGCATGTTCGTAATAACCGTAAGTTCTAAGTTTTACTTGTAAAACCAAATTCATATTCATACCATGCACATTACTTAATACTCCCTATATGTATGCTTGTTTTGTGGATCTATAATCTAGTGTGTGGTGAAGCAGCCCATGTTTGCACCTTGTCATCTCCTGTTTTATCTTACTGATGTGGCTGATGATATGAACAACATGCCATGCACATTATCCAAAATAGATACAATGATTTTCTTTGCCCTTCATCTATGCTTCTTATGTTGACATGGTAATCCAGTAGTGTGGTGAAGCGCCCCGCATTATGAACAATGCCAAATTATGCTATTGATATTTTGAACTTACTCTTTATTTTCAAATTTGAAATTGGATAGAATTGACAGAACAATTATCATCTTTGTTTATGCACATGCAAAACCTGTCATCTCTCTGCTTTGTTTCAGGGTGATATGCCTGATGGCATGCACAAGTCTGCTGAAGGCTGTGAGACAAACCCAACATATATTGCAGCAAAGAAGGCAAAACATCTTGAAGATAGCGAGACAACCCCAAAGTCTTGTCTTGATGCGTGTTCAAGTTACTTGAGACTAACAAATCGAGACAAGCTCACGAATTCGTTATGCGAATCAGTTCGACTTCTTTAGTCCCAAGTTCTAGCGAAAGGCATTACGCAACTCAACTTCGACTTGAAGTCCTATCTCTAAGAAATATTGCGGAGAACACCAATGAGAACCTCATCGCTAAACAGCTACACACGGAAGCTATGACCAACATGCTAGGCGGTCTCACAGCCTTGCTCGTGACTTCATGCAGCAGTTCCCCATAAGGCTAACCTTTCTTGAACTGTCTTGGAAGTGGTCTCGGTTCAAGTATTATTTTATTCTGCTGCAATGGTGCCCATTTTTGTAATCTGCTTCTTCGTTGCGCTTTATGATCACTGGTGGCGAACTTCGACGCCCAGTGGATGTAATATACCTTAAATCCTTTATTGTATAGTATAGGTTTATTCTTAGTTACTATGCCATAATTCTTTATTGTATAGAGTAGGCTTGTTCTTAATTCCTACTAGTTACTGCTATCATTCGCTATCTGAAAAAAAATCATATGTAGTCGACCGGACGGAAACATTCGACTCTAACGGGCCAGGTTTTTAGCGGGCCACAATTGGGCCGGCCTACGTCTTTATTGGGCCCGAATGATTGGGGCCTTCACACGTTGCACCAGGCCCAAACTTACACCGGCCTATATTTTAGTTGGGCCTTTTGTCAACCCAGCGCTTAGTTTGGCCCAGGTAGAATTAGGCCATTAACAGGCTGAATGTTGTCTTGGCACATTACGGCGAGATGAAACCACGGCCTTTAGCGAGCCAAAATGCATGTTGGGCCTCAATTTTCACTAGTCGTCGGCGGGCCTTGAGAGGCGAAATGTAGACCGGGCGTTTTGGGCCCGATTAGCTCACGGGCGTTACAGGCCGAAACATATCTTGGGCCTTAGTTGGCCCACTGATATCATGGGCCTTTAAGAGGCCGAAAGCTTAGCACAGGCATCAACGGGCTGAATTACACGACAGGCCTTTAACAGGCCCAAAGTCACGTTGGGCTTAACTGTTGCCACCTTTAGCACGGGCCATTAGTGGGCCCGATGTCCCATCGGACCATATATGGCCCATGGGCAGCACGGGCCATTCCCAGGCCGAAAGTCACACCGGGCTGAAAATGGGCCCATGTCTACATCAGGCCTCTAACAGGCCGAAAAATTCACTAGGCTGTAGTTGGGCCCAAATATTTGGCGAACAATTAACGGGCCAGATCTGGCTTCGGGCCGCAAATGGGCCCAAATATTGGGCGAACAATTAACGGGCCAGATCGCCGGGGCGTAAATGGGCCCAAATATTGGGTGAACAATTAACGGGCGAGATCGCTCTGGGCGTAAATGGGCCTTTATTAAGCAGGCCGTTATTGGGCTGGCCCACTAGTACCTGATTAAGTTCTACGGGCCTTTGACTAGGCTGGCCTTTTTAACCTATATGGGCCTCTGTTTGGCCCAGCCACGTGTCGACGTATCATAGGCATGTCTCCTCCAATGGACGGGCGACATCTGGCCCACAAACAAGCTGACAGGTGTTCCCTTCGGCCAATCAGAATTTTACACATAGAAATTTCCCATTGATCAGGGCTGTTAACGGGTTATCGGATCCAAAATCTGACCCGATAGCTTAACGGCGTTCCGTTACGGTGGATGCCATGTGTCGGTCACCCTTGACGAAAGCACTTCTGTGACGCGCGATTTATCGTCATGGAAGTGGACACTTCCGTGATGATAATTTTGGTAATGTCATGGAACACTTCTACGACAGCACAGGTATGACTATCTTGATTCTGTCATAAAATCGTCATGGATGTACATGCATGACGAAAAACGCGACCTAGTGTGACAAACACGTATCATCACGGAAGTGTATTTTTTTGTAGTGTCTTTTTAGAGCACGGTGGTGGTTTTATTTTATAGAAATTGTTGAACTCTCATGCTTCACTTATATTGTTTTGATAGTCTTTTTAAACAGAATGGTAATTTGCTTTGGTTATGAATTTAGTCCTAATATGATAGACATCCAAGAGGGATATAATAAAAATTTCATATAAAGTGCATTGAATACTATGAGAAGTTTGATTCCTTATGATTGTTTTGAGATATGAGGATGGTGATATTAGAATAATGCTAGTGAGTAATTGTGGGTTGTAGAAATACTTGTGTTAAAGTTTGTGATTCTCGTAGCATGCACGTATGGTGAACCGTTATGTGATGAAGTCGGAGCATGATTTTTTTATTGATTGTCTTCCTTATGAGTGGCGAACTGGGACGAGCGATGGTCTTTTCCTACCAATCTATCCCCTAGGAGCATGCACGTAGTACTTTGTTTCGATGACTAATATACTTTTGCAATAAGTATGTGACTTCTTTATGACTAATGTTGAGTCCATGGATTATATGCACTCTCACCCTTCCACCTTTGCTAGCCTCTCTAGTACTGCGCAACTTTCGCCAGTACCATACACCCACCATATACCTTCCTCAAAACAGCCACCATACCTACCTATTATGGCATTTCCATAGCCATTCCGAGATACATTGCCATGCAACTTTCCACCGTTCCGTTCATTATGACATGCTTCATCATTGTCATATTGCTTTGCATGATCATGAAGTTGACATAGTATTTGTGGAAGAGCCACCGTTCATAATTTTTATACATGTCACTCTTGAGTCATTGCACATCCCGGTACACCATCGGAGGCATTCATATAGAGTCATATTTTGTTCTAAGTATCGAGTTGTAATTCTTGAGTTGTAAGTAAATAAAACTGTGATGATCTTCATTATTAGAGCATTATCCCATCTGAGGAAAGGATGATGGAGACTATGATTCCCCCACAAGTTAGGATGAGACTCCGGACGATAAAATAAAAAAAAAAGAGAAAAAGAGGTCAAAGAGCTTGTGCTTCAAA
Organism: Aegilops longissima; assembly: GCA_021605205.1. Classification (NCBI taxonomy): domain Eukaryota; kingdom Viridiplantae; phylum Streptophyta; class Magnoliopsida; order Poales; family Poaceae; genus Aegilops; species Aegilops longissima. The sequence continues at coordinate 203,549,594 of CM038678.1, read as the reverse complement.
CTTGTGCTTCAAAGTAGCACCATGATCTTCATGATAGAGAGTCTCCTATGTTGTCACTTTCAGATACTAGTGGGAATTTTTCATTATATAACTTGGCTTGTATATTCCAATGATTGGCTTCCTCAAATTGCCCGAGGTCTTCGTGAGCTAGCGAGTTGGATGCACACCCACTTAGTTTCTTTTTGTGCTTTCATAAACTTATAGCTGTAGTGCATCCGTTGCATGGCTATCCCTACTCACTCGCATTGATATCTATTGATGGGCATCTCCATAGCCCGTTGATATGCCTAGTTGATGTGAGACTATCTCTCTCCTTTTGTCTTCTCCACAACCACCTTCTATTCCACCTATAGTGCTATGTCCATGGCTCACGCTCATGTATTGCGTGAAAGTTGAAAAAGTTTGAGAACATCAAAAGTATGAAACAATTGCTTGGCTTGTCATCGGGGTTGTGCATGATTTGAATATTTTTATGTGATGAAGATGGAGCATAGCCAGACTATATGGTTTTCTAGGGATAAGCTTTCTTTGGCCATGTTATTTTGAGAAGACATAATTGCCTTGTTAGTATGCTTGAAGTATTTTTTTATGTCAATATTAAAGTTTTTTCCGAATCTTACGGATCTGAACATTCATGCCAAAATAAATAAATTACATGGATAAATATGTTAGGTAGCATTCCACATAAAAAATTCTGTTTTTATCATTTACCTACTCGAGGACAAGCAGGAATTAAGCTTTGGGATGCTTGATACATCTCCAACGTATCTACAATTTTACATCATTTTTGGGACTAACCTATTAACCTAGAGCCCAGTGCCAGTTCCTATTTCCCCCCTGTTTTTAAGTTTCACAGAAAAGGAATACCAAACGGAGTGCAAACGGAATAAAACCTTCACGATGATTTTTCTTGGACCAGAAGACAACCAGGAGACTTGGAGATGAAGTCAGAGGAGCCATGAGGTGGCCACAAGGACGGAGGGAGGGCCCAGGGGAGTAGGGCACGCCCCACCCTTGTGGGCCCCTCGTTTACCTCCTCACCTAATTCTTTCTCCTTTATATTCCCATATATCCCCAAACCACCATAGGCGTCCACGAAAACACTTTTCCACTGCTGCAACCTTCTATACACATGAGATCCCATCTAGGGACGTTTTCTGGCACTCTGCCGGAAGGGGATTTGATCACGGAGGGCTTCTAAATCAACCCTATTGCCCTTCCGATGAAGCTTGAGTAGTTTACCACAGACCTATGGGTCCATAGCTAGTTGCTAGATGGCTTCTTCTCTCTCTTTGATTCTCAATACCACGTTCTCCTTCATGTTCTTGGAGATCTATTCGATGTAATACTTTTTGTGGTGTGTTTGGTGAGATCCGATGAATTGTTGATTTCTGATCAACTTATCTATGAATAATATTTGAATCTTCTCTGAATTCCTTTGTGCATGCACTGGTACAGCGAGGTGCTATACAAATGGTTTTTAACCCCTTTCCGCGACGGCATTTGGAACTGTTGCCAAGTGAGTGTGGGCGATAGGGGGGTCCTTCCCACATGACCCAGAAACCGTCGAGGATATGCCCTCCTGGCACACATGCTCGGCACAATGAGGTCGTGTGCGACCGGCGAGTGATCAAATATGGTTATACGTACAGTAGTGCTAAAAAATACAATTATACAGGTGAAATCATTTCCAGTCGTAAGTACATCCCACACAGTCAGTCCCCGCTAAACGTTTCCATTCGTATATACATCCCACATAGTCGCTCCAAGGAAAACGTTTCCATTCGCAGGTACATCACACATGATATTAACAATTTTATCGTTTGCGTTATTGAATGCATCACACACGGGGCGTAGAATCAACTGCGTGGCAAAGTTTGTCCATCACACACAGTTTTTATGTGGTAAACGTTTACGCAAGGTGGCCTAACGCAAACAGTTTTCAAGAGAAGTTCGTGTGTGATTGTTCATTGATCCAACATGGCTTATTCCTAAAAACTGTGTGCGTTGCTTGAGGTCATCACCCACGTTATTTTCTCATAACTGTTTGCAATAGCAAAACCCAATTAGCAGGCTAATTCGCCATTAGCGGGCTAATTGCCCTATTATTAATAATCCATTTATTAATCTAATTGACATTCATATTAAGCACATAATATATTTCATTTCCATATTAAGGAAGCAGGATTTCATAATTGAAATACATCAGAGTACAACATGATATAGCTTCAGCACTCAGCTACCCCATTACACAACTGCACCAGCACCAAGTTTCACATGCAACATCTAGAACCTTTCGAAATTAGTATCATAGATGATACATAGACAGATGCAACTCATCTGGAAAACTGCTGAAGCGGAAGGTGAATATTGAGCCTTCATTCATGCTGAAGGTCTTTGCAACTTTAGGCCAGTGCCCTCTGGATGTTTGACCGTCCGTCCTTCGTCCTCTTCAGGAACACTTCAATATTGAACCGTGGGTGTTGTATGAAAACCTTCCTCGCCTCCTAACCATAGAGGTGGTTTGAGAGGTAATCATCAGTGAAATGCTTTGGAAAGGCCTGAAAACAAGGATGTGCATAAATATCTTCTCTATATTGGAAATGGGGCAAAGGAATAAGAAAAGGCAACGTATAATAGTTAGTACCATCTTGTAGTGAACTGATGTCTTCTTCATTGTGCAGACAAAGATCTTGTTGTTTTTTTTCGCTAATTTCTTTATCCTAACAATATTTTTGAGTTTCTTGCCTTGATTGATATTCATGGACAACTCATTTCCCCATATGCAAAAAGGGTCGAACAGTGGGTCAAAACCTCTGACAGTAGGACCTACATGTGCAAGACCAAATTGTTCAAAACCTAAATATTAGAATGGTTCATGCAATTGCACAATAATGTGCTATTAGACAACGGACCATGCACGTGCTAACCTCGATTGTAAACCTCGATTGCTTCCCATTGTTTTCGCAACACATATAAGGTAGTTAGTCATCGAGGTTAAGTAAGGGTTCACATGCTATCAGTAAAATATGTTGATGAAAAATAAGCACATTGCAGATTCTCAGATTAATTCAAGCCACATGGAAAACCCATTTATCCAAACTAAGCATGACTAAGAACTAGGAAATATAGCACTTGTATATGTTTCTCATGTATTAAGTGCAGCCTAATTCGATTTATTCCTCACATGCACAACAATACAAAATTCTACCTACGACAATTGGACATCGCATTGTAGAATTGAACCAAGCAGTTAACTAAACACCACAACAAATGAACCAAACATTAACTGAGCACCACATTGCACAATATAACATACTCCTAATAGAAGATCAGACAGTTAACCAAACCAAGCATGCTTAACAACTTGGAAATATAGCAATTATATTTGTTTCTCATGTATTTACTACTGCCAAATTCAATTTATTCCTCACATGGTATACAATAACAGAATGCACCCACAACAATTGAACATCGCATTGCAGAATTGAACCAAATAGTTAACTAAACACCACAACAAATGAACCAAACCTTAACTGAGCACCACATTGCACAATATAACATACTCCTAATAGAAGATCAGACAGTTAACCAAACCAAGCATGCTTAACAACTTGGAAATATAGCAATTGTATTTGCTTCTCATGTATTTAGTACAGTCAAATTCCATTTACTTCTCACATGGTATACAATAACATAATGCACCCACAACTATTGAACATCGCATTGTAGAATTGAACCAAACAGTTAGCTAAACACCGCAACACAAATGAACCAAACGTTAACTGAGCTCCAAATTGCACAATGTATAACCAAACCAAGCATGCTTGACAACTTGGAAATATAGCAATTGTATTCGTTTCTCATGTATTTTGTAAAGATAAATTTGATTTATTTATCACATGGAAGACAATACAAAGATTGCAGCCTGAAGAACTGGACATCACATTTGCAGAATTGAACCAAACAGTTAACTGAAGATGACAACTAATTAACCAAACAGTTAATAAGTGAGCACCACACTGCACGACATATAGAACATATACACTAGAGCAACATATTGCATGGTAAAATTAGATAGCACAATTCACTAGAATTTGCTAAGGAAAGGCAGGAGCAGCACACGCAATGGGTAAACCGAGCATGCTTAACCGGCGTAGTTAGCAACTGGCAAGGTGCTCCTCCAAGATCTGGGGGTCGGCACGAATGGTAGCCATCACGACCTCATCCGCGCGTGCAACTGCGATTTGCTTCTCCGCTGCCAAATGCTCCTTGAGCTCCTGGCTATACTGCATGCACAATGGTTTAGGGCGGTGCTTATTTGGTGGAGGGGTCGGTGATTTGGGTGGAAGATGTCGCGCGGGCGGTCGAGGCATGTGGGATGTGGAAGGAGGAGGAGGATGGGGGTCGGGTGTGGATTACCTGCCAGGATAGACGAGGCCGAGCAGCGTGAAGGAGGGTCACCGGCGAGGAGGCGGCGCTGCAAGCAAGGAGTGAAGGTTTCAACTTGGAAAGGAAGGCGGAAATAGGGGAAATGTGGCCTTTGGTAACAGGGAGGGGCGGGGAGGTAGATATTTCTGCGGAAGCCGAAAATTTTGAATAGGTTCAATGAAAAAACTGGCGCGCAAAGTGTCATCAGATACAGTCCCTTATTTAGAACTGTGTATGATATGTGAACATCACAAACGATTCAGATAGCTTAACCCGTGTGTGATGAGTTTGAACGTCAAAAATTTTGGTTCCAATTTCCCTGGTTGCAGTGGTCATCCACGTCATTGCATAATTTGGGTACACAACACACCCACACTTCTTAATCGAGCAAGTTCAACAATTAAACAGAGCTAGCTGGCCTAAACATTACTCTTACAAATTAAAGACCGACGCTCTTAATTAAACAAAACAAAGAGTACTACTATGGCTGGTGCTCGTCGATCTCCGCCGCCTCCTCCATGTCCAGCTCACGCCTGACGGTCTCCTGGGGAAGGGGCTCCATGGCATCCATCGGACCATACTCATCAAGCATCTCGCCATCTGCGTCCGCCATCTCATTGGAAAAGGCCGCCACGAGCTGGGCGTGGGCGGCCTGATCTGGGCTTGGACGGGCTCCGTTGTTGTAAGGTATGCGGCGGAGGAATGGACGGTTGCTTTAACGCTCTTGGCGATTGCCAACTCTTCGGCCGTGGGTTGCCGACCGTTATCGGAGAAGCTTCGTTCAATTTGTGCGGTGACCGCCACGAGCTGGGCGTGGGCGGCCTCGACATGGTCGTGGGCGGCCTCCATCAGGGCTAAGGCCGCCACTGCAGAACGGACAACTGCTGTGCCGCTCTCGCCAGTTGCTATCCCCGAGGCAGATGTTGCTGCCGCCACCTGAGAAGCAATATCGGCCGTTTGGGCTGCCTTGGCCGCCCGGTCGCAGATTGCGGCCGCGCTCATGCACCTTGTTAGCACATGCATGGCAGCTACGGCCGCGCTCTTGCCGGAGTGGACCGCCGAAGTTGCCCTCATGACGCGGGTCCACGTCCCCATCTTTCACCGGAGACGATTGAACAGTGAAATGATATTTGGGGGGCGATCTAGTGTGCTTGACATGCTGGCTGTGGACTATAGCCGATGCACCTTCTTGCGTAAGCCATAGGCGTACTATACACCAACGGTGCTCCAGGATATTTTGTACTACATCTCACACGGTTGGTGATAATAAACTATGTGGGATCTACTTGATTTTTCATCGTGATTTGAATTACATAATGGGGTCACAGCGGCAATGGACGGTGTTTGAAATTCTAGACCTTTTATCTGCAGTGAACATGCAACTATATATGTGTCGTAAAAAATAGGAATTATTCATGGTTCGTTTGGAAATGTTATACATTAAATTGGTTTTCTAGCCATTTCAGGTGCACAATTCAAATTTAAAGCACATGCACATGCTCTGGTGCACCAACATGGATTGTAAAATCATATATGTGTCCATGGGTTTATGTTTATGTCCCATGCAAGAAATGGGGATGAATTTCGAACACCACGGCACTGTGGCTCTCCGGCAAATGTTGAGGTACTTGCTTTGGTAATTCTAGTAAATCCAAAACCCATCTGAAATTCATGAACCTTGGCATGCTATCATGGAATGGCATCAACATGCTGGGGTAAAAAATATTGTCCAATTTGGGGCAGGTTATGGTATAAGCTTCTCACAAACCAGAGCTTCTCACAAGAAGCCTCATGGTTCTGTTAGGGAAACGTGTCACCTTTGCAAACAAAACGGTATTCGTCGCCTCTTCTTCCTTTCAATTTTTTCCTGGTGTCAAGATAGAACAACAGGAGTGTCGTGTTAAATTTTGGATTTTTTCGGGGATCGTTTGGACATTTGTATACGTTAATTGAGTTTTCTAGGCATCTATGTGCATAATTCAAAATTGAACTACATGCACATGCTCCAGTCCATAAAAACGGGTTGCAAAATCAAATGTTTGTCCTTGGTTGCAAGATTAGGTCACATGCAAGAAATGAGAACGAATGTCAAACACCTTGACACTGTCGCTCGGCCGCTAACATTGAGATACATGGTTTTAAAATTCTAGTAAATCAAAAAATTGTCTGAAATTCATGATACTTGACATGATATCATGGAATGGCAGCAACATGCTGTGGTAAAAATATTGTCCCATTTGGGACAGGTGTGCGTATAAAGTTCTCGCAAACTAGAGCTTCTCTCACAACAAGCTTGATGGTTTCGGTAGGCTACGTGCCACCTTGGGAGATGAAACAATATTTGTTGCCTCTTCTTAGTTTCAAAATGTTTCTCGTGTCAACATAGAACAACACGAGTGTTGTGTCAAATTTTGGGATTTTTCGGGGTTCGCTTGGGCATTTTTATACATTAACTGAGTTTTCTATGCATTCATGTGCACAATTCAAATTGGAACTACAGGCACATGCTCTAATGCATATAAATTAGTTGAAAACTCAAATCTGTGTCCTTGGTTGCATGCTTAGGTCCCGTGCAAGAAATGGGAATGAATGTCAAACACCCTGCCACCGTCACTCGGCCGCAAACATTGAGATACCTGAAATTCATGAAACTTGGCATGCTATCATGGAGCGGCATCAACATGCCGTGGTAAATTTTTAGTCCCATTTGGGGCATGTTTGGAGATATGCTTCTCACAAACCAGAGCTTCTCACAACAAGCCTGATTGTTTCGAAAGGGAACGTCCCACCTTGAGGGGCGAAACAATATCCATTGCCTCTTATTGATTTCAAAAAATTTATCGTGTCAACATTGAACAACATGAGTGTTGTGTCAATTTTTGGGATTTTTCGGGGTTCGTTTGGACATTTTTAAGGATTAATTGAGTTTTCAATGCATTTATGTACATAATTCAAATTTGAACTACATGCACATGCTCTAATGCATATAAAATGGTTGAAAATTCAATCTGTGTCCTTGGTTGCATGCTTAGGTCCCATGCAAGAAATGGGAATGAATATCAAACACCCTGCCACTGTCACTCGGCCGCAAACATTGAGATATCTGGTTTTTAAATTCTAGTAAATCCAAAACTCGTCTGAAATTCACAAAACTTGGCATGCTATCATGGAGCGGCATCAACATGCCGTGGTAAATTTTTTATCCCATTTGGGGCAGGTTTGGATATATGCTTCTCACAAACTAGAGCTTCTCACAACAAGCATGATGGTTTCGGTAGGGAACGTCCTACCTTTGGGGACAAAACGATATCCATTGCCTCTTATTGCTTTCAAAAAATTTGTCATGTCAACATAGAACAACATGGGTGTTGTGTCAATTTTGGGGATTTTTCGGGGTTCGTTTGGACATTTTTATGCATTAATTGAGTTTTCAATGCATTTATGTGCATAATTAAAATTTGAACTACATGCACATGCTCTAATGCATATAAATTGGTTGAAAATTCAAATCTATGTCCTTGGTTGCATGCTTAGGTCCCATGCAAGAAATGGGAATGAATGTCAAACACCACCTTACCGTCACTTTCGACATAAACATTGAGATACTTGGTTTTTAAATTCTAGTAAATCCAAAGCCCGTTTGAAATTCATGCAACTTGGCATGCTATCATGGAGCGGCATCAACATGTCGTGGTAAATTTTTTGTCCCATTTGGGGCAGGTTTGGGTATATGCTTCTATAAACCGAGCTTCTCACAATAAGCATAGCGGTTTGGTGAGGCGCCCCACCTTTGGGGACAAAACGATATCCATTGCCTCTTATTGCTTTCAAAAATTTTCTCGTGTCAACATAGAACAACAGAGTGTTGTGTCAATTTTTGGGATTTTTCGGGGTTTGTTTGGACATTTTTATGAATTAATTGAGTTTTCAATGCATTTATGTGCATAATTCAAATTTGAAATACATGCACATGCTCTAATGCATATAAATTGGTTGAAAATTCAAATCCATGTCCTTGGTTGCATGCTTAGGGACCATGCAAGAAATGGGAATGAATGTCAAAAACCCTACCACCGTCACTCGGCCGCAAACATTGAGATACCTGGTTTTTAAATTCTAGTAAATCCAAATCTCGTCTGAAATTCATGAAACTTGCTATGCTATCATGGAGCGGTATCAACATGTTGTGGTAAAATTTTGTCCCATTTGGGGCAGGTTTGGGTATAAGTTTCTCACAAACCAGAGCTTCTCACAACAAGCCTGATGGTTTCGGTAGGGAACATGCCACCTTTTGGGATGAAACGATATCCACTGGCTCTTATTGCTTTCAAAAATTTTCTAGTGTCAACATAGAACAACAGGAGTGTTGTGTTAAATTTCAGAATTTTGTCGGGGTTCGTTTGGACATTTTTATACGTTAATTGGGTTTTCTAGGCATTTTATGTGCATAATTCAAATTTGAACTAGATGCACATGCTCCAATGCATATAAATTGGTTGAAATATCAAATCTTTGTCCTTGGGTGCATGCTTAGGTCCCATGCAAGAAATGGGAATGAATTTCAAAACCAGGGCACCGTTGATTGCCGACAAAATGCTGAGATACTTTGTTTTTAAATTCTAGCAAATCCAAAACTCGTCTGAAATTCATGACACTTGGCATGCTATCATGGAATGGCACCCAACATGCTGTGGTATTTTTCGTGTCCATTTTGAGAGAAGGCGCACTCGAATAACAGCCAACAAAGGCATTTTGAAACAAATAGTTGCCACTCTAACATCGCAAATGTTTGTATAATTCAAATCGTGTGCGTTATATTAACCATTCATGTGACGCCACGCGTCTTCGTTTTAATGGCTATAGGAGGTGCCGCGCGGATAGCTGCTTTACTGAACGGGAGGCCTGCGAGTGCAGTCCGATGCGCAGGCTGACCGAGAGGCGTGCAAGCTGTCCTCCAATGCGCGGGCTCACCGGGAAGCGTGCGAGCTGTACACTGCGTAGGCTCACTGGGAAGCGAGCCCTTTGTCTTCCATGGTCGCCCGCCTTCCTCTCCATTAATGGCACCCGAGCCGCTGCTTAATATGGGCAGCCTTATTGTTCGCCTACATTCCCCTCCCTCCCGCAGACCTCCACCAACGCCATGGCGCAGAAGGATCATCTGCCACTACTCTTCAAGTTTGGTGAAGTCGACTCCAAGCCGGAGGAGATAGAAAATAAGGAGGAATGGGCCCTCATGGACATGGCCCAGAACGAGCTGGCTGCGGTGCTTGCTGCCCTCGATCCCGTCCCAGCTCCCATCCCCGCACCAGCGACCATCCCCATAGCATTGATGGGTTGGTTGCCGAGCACTATCGCAAAGTTGGAAGCTGCGGGTGTCAGTGATGTCTTTGCGGACCCGCACGAGCGCGTGTACATGCCAGCGCGAGTGCCCGTGCCCGTGCGCGCCCCTCCACCAATCGCGGCGCCGGTCCCCGTGCGTTTGGTTGCACCCGCCGTGCCTGTGCCCGTGCACGCGCCCCCCTCATCGGCATGGGACACCGTCGACCGCTACCTCTCAGCGCCGCCAGCTGCTGTCCTCCCGCGCCCAGCCCAACAATCGCGCGACGACATGATGTTTGATTTAGAAGTGAAGAACATTCTATGCTGCATTGAAGACTTCAACAGTGATGTCCCGGAGGACGACAATGACAACAACGGCGCGGCGTGCCGCCTCCACAGCTGCCGGAAATAGTTTTTTCTTGGGTTTAATACTGTATCCCGATCATATGAATATAAATTCGTAGTATGACTGAATGAAAGATATGGTTTGAGAGAACTTGCGTTTTTCTCTCTTAATGTACAGACTTATCAAATGATTTTCGTTTGAAAAAACGTCAATGGTTTTTAAATATAAAACACTCATCGCAAACGTTTTAGTTAGAACACCCGTATGCAAACCGACAGCTTCGCCAGGAAGCCAAGGGAAAATGTGCCGAGCGGGATTTGTGCAGCTCTTGATCGCAAATGTTTTACATAGAACACCCGTATGCAAAGTGAGAGCAGAATTTGTGCATCTCTTCAACACAAACAGTTCTTTTGGATGACCCGTGTGCAACCACTTACAAACAATTTGGTAAGATTTGCATCTGTCATATTGGGTATGTTGCCATTTGTCAAACTGGAAAGATTGACATTTGTTGATCTAGTAACATTGCCATTTGTCAAACTTGTAACACTGCAATTTGTCAAAATATGAACCTAAAAATCATTAGCAGTATCTAACTTTTGCAACTAAAATTCAGTAATTAAGCATAGATTTCATTCATAGATTAAGCAGTCGTTCTTTATACAAACAGTTCAACTCGACAGCTAAACCGACCAAACTTTTCGCCAATTGTTGTTAACCACGTACTGAAATAGCTAGTTCTACTTTATATACTAGCTAATTTTAAGTATGTTGTACAATTCCACCACATCTATAGTCAGATGAACTGAACAAAATAGCCCCTGAATACTACTACTACGGAGGGGCTTTGTACTACTTCCAGCAGCCTCTCCTCTGCCGAGCGCGCTTAGTAAGAGGCAGAGGAGGAGGAGCCTACCGACGAGCTGGACAACTTCAATATGGTGCCTGCCGCTGCTGCACCTTCAGCGATGCTCAGCTCGAACGCCCTCTGCCGCTCCAGACGACCCCTCGCGAAGCAGTGGCTATCCTCGTAGATCTCCTGATTCCTCGCCTCTGATGCGGCATGTGCAGCGGGCACGGTGGCGGTAAGGCTCTTTGCATGCTCGACGAGGCACCCCTCCTCCTCCCGCAGGAACTCGATGTAGCGCGCAAGGTCGCTGAGGCACGTGCGGGCATCCACCTCTGCCTCCCGCCTTCGGGTAGCGGTGGTGGAGCGGGTGACGACCCTGGCGGTCGACGGTGGGCTGGCGGCCACGACCACCACCTCCCCCTTTGTGCCACAGTGGCGGAGTGGGTGATGGCTACGATGGCCGGAAGTGGGGTGGCAGCCACGACAGCCACCTCCCGCCTTCTGGCCCCGGCGGCGGAGCTGGCGATGGCTGTGGCTTTCGACGGTAGTGTGGTGGCAACGGCGGCCGGCAACAGCTGCCGACGGGCAGCAGCGGCGGAGCATGTGGTGGGTGTTCCGCGCACATCCAACAGGGACGCCACACGCACTACACTACGCCGGGGCCTGCGCAGCCGCCGCGGTGTAGCCTCCCAGCTGGAGTTGTCCTCTCATGATGGCAGAGTGGCTAAGCGACGATGACGGACCGGTGCCATTGGCGATTGTGGGAGAAGCAGACGAGATAAGCTATAGGGAGTGAGAGGAAAATGCGATGCGGGACTCGCCGGCCATGAGGTTTATATAGCAGGCCGGTAAGCATTGGGATTTTGGGGGATTTCACCGAGTCGGACGGGAAGCTTGCGCGGGAACCTGCGAGGTTGCACGGGAACGGGCTCACCGACGAGTCATTGGCGCCACCGTTTGGCCAAAAGAACACCCCCGCGCGCTGCGCAATCTTGCGCTGTAAGCCGTCTGTGGCAACGGGGTGACAAGACGTGCGAGAGGAGGACGAAAGGCCACGTACACATACGGTTAATAAAAAATGTTTGCAATTTAATTACCTACTATACCCCCGTCCTGGTTTATAAGTAGGATTTAACTAATAAAATACGAATGCATGTCGCCAAAGATTATATTGTTGGATTCGTATTTGAACATAGTTTCTAATTATATAATTTTTATAACATGCATTAACATTTTGTTGGTCAAATTTGAGGGCAAAGTATGGCACATAATATAAATGGGACTATTGACCAAGACGGAGATAGTAGCACACGGCGGCTCTCTACGCAGCGACGCAACTGTTGGCCAGCTTGTAGGCAACCATTTTCTGCGTGTTCAACTGCTCTATGCGTGTGGTTGGTTGCGGTTGAGGCGGCCGCGACGCGCTCTTCTCGCGTCCCACCGCGCGCGCTCTGCTCTCGCGTCCCTCCGGATGCTCTGCCCTCGTCCATCCACACGCGTTGCTAGTGTTTGGGGCCGACTCATGATCACGCATGTTCGTGGGCATGCGGTTGCGCCGGGCACGGCGCGACAATGCAGTTACCCGCTGCAAAAACTGCCATGCGGACGCGCATAGAATCCAGGCCGCCCAACCCCATTTATTCGTACGGCCATTTACCTTCATCTCTCGCGTCACACAACACAATAAGCACACCCACGACGACACATACAGAGAGGACATCCAGCGGTTCTAATGGCGATCCCTGTGGCTCCAATGGCGCTCCCCGCGGCCGACGACGACAACGGCGGGCAGTTCACCATGCATCACGTAGTGGACACCCACGTGAGGGGGAAGGCCCTCCAGGTGGTGTACACGAACGAGCCGGTCTCGGTGGAGAGCTCCATCGAAACTATGGAACAGTTCCTTGCCGAGGACAAGTACCAAGTGACCGGCTTCGACCTCGAGTACACCATCGGTCGTGCCAGGCACGATCAGAAGGTTGTCGTCGCCCAGTTGTGCGTGCGACATGATGTCCTCGTCTACCACTACCACCTGACCACAAGGCCTTGTGAGCATTTCTGCAGGTTTATCAACAACTCGGACTACAATTTCGCTACGGTGGACACCACCAACGATCTAAAAGCGCTCAAGGTTTCAGGGTTGAAATTCCAGAATCTTGTCAACATCCAGGACAACTTTAACATCCCAATTTTCAATTCGGATGTTATACATAGGCCATCATATGCATATCATATTTTATTTGAATTTTGTTTGTGATCCTATAAATCCTAAGCAACTCAAGGACCCACGGAGAGAGTTGGGGATTTCATAATTTTCGAATTTTCTCAAATTTGAAAAAAATGGATCATTTTGGTTTTAATAATTTTTCTCTCTGAAATATTTCTGATATTAAAATAAATGAGTGGAGATAAAATGACTTCTCCAAAATAAGAGGAATATTGGAGGAAAAACATTAAAATCTAATAAATATTTTATTTGGATTTTATTTGATATTTTATTCGAATTAGAAAAATATGCATTTTTTAAGATTGCATTTTTAGGCCAGAAAAATGTTCACTTCGTTCTAAATATTTTATTTAGACGGTGAAAATTGTTTTTGCCATTTCTAGAATTATTTTTTCATATTTTATTAGGATTTTTCTTTCAGCAAATTTATTTAAATAGAAATCGCTGGCTGAATCGGGCGGCCAGTGGGAGCCGAACCTCGCCGCGCGCCGTGTCCGCGCGGACTCGTGAGAGTCCGGATCACCGCCGCCTAGCGCCCCCTCGCCAAAGTCGGACCCCCTAGGGACCCTTTATATGCGGCCGACCCCGGCCCCTCCTCTCAAGCAGCTGCCGCTAGCTGCTGCCGGGCTGCCGCCGCCGCCTCCTCTCGCGCCCTCCGCCAGTGCCGCCAAGACCGCAGCCCCGAGCCGCCCGCCCGCCCGCCGCAGCCGTTGACCGCCCCCCGTTGACCGGTATAGAAACCGCTTGGCTCGCCGGTTCGTTCGTGTCAGGACCCCGATTCCAAGTCACATCGATCTAGCCGGTAACACCTCATATCACTTTGCGGCCTCACGCACGGTATTCCCACGGGTGTCGCCTTACCATGTCCCGGGACCGTTTGCGCCTTTTGGCTCACGTATATGATAGCGTCGCTAGCATCCATATAATGAAGAACCGGGCCGACATGGCTGGTCGTGAACCAAAGCGGCACTAACCCATGGGGACAGGCATACATGAATCACATCGAGCATGTTGGTCATCAGCGTATGAATCCGGGCTGTAGCTTTGGGCTTCAGGACTCCGGTAACCCGGCTGTAGCAGGCTAAGCGCAGGACTCGGATGTCACCGCGTGACATTTCCCGAAGGACAGAACCACGAACGAAGTGAAACACATACCGGCCGGTCAAGTGTCGAGCGGTAGTCTTTGGGCTAGCAGGACTCCGGTGAACCGGTCATAGCGGACTACTATCGCTCAGAAGCACTAGACTACATTTCCCCATATGAGAGGCTGCCAAGGATAAACAACTAGATTGTCGGATCCCACACATACCAAGCATTTCAATCATACACACAATATGCCGATATGTGTAAATACAACATGGCATCACAACATAACTCTCGACTCAAGTATTTATTCATTAGGCTCCGAGGGCGAGATATTACAAACATGGGTCTCATGACCCAACATTGAAACATACAAAACAAAGCACCGCGGAAGCTTAACATGTCGAGTACGGACATCTACAAATCAAAAAGGCTGAGAAGCGACTATCTACCGAGATCCTGCGAGGGCACAAGATCGTAGCTGAGGTAACAAGCTAAGCGTCAAGTCCACGCGGAACTACTAGCGAGACCGAGGTCTCTCGCAAAACATAGAATAAGCAAGCGTGAGTACAAATGTACTCAGCAAGACTTATCGAGAACTAACTACATATGCATCGGTATCAACAAAGGGGTGGTGGAGTTTGACCGCAGCAAGCCAGCTTTGACTCGGTGGCTATCTGAACTACATTTGCAAGTAACTCTTTTGAGGTGGCGCACGAGTCCACATATTCACCAATCAATACACCACTATGGATCCGATCCGTCTTCCCACGAGAACGCCATCCATAGCACTCACGCTATCTTGCGCATTTTAGAGTATCCACTTTCACTTGTCTATGAACTATTATAGGCAACCCAGAAGTCCTTTACGCGGACACGGCTATTGAATAGATCATATTAACCTGCGGGGTGTACTTCTTCACTGCGCTCTCGCCACTTACCGCCATGTACACCTCGTGTATCTCGGCAACCTTCAGCGGAAGCTTTGGCGAGGGAGTCGGCCACGACCTGACTAACCACACAAGTCTCTAGTCAGGTTTATCGCCTATTCGGGTTCCATCCGCAAGGAGATCCGTCCGGGTGTCGCTCACGACCCCAAGCGATGTGTCTGAGGTTCCAAGCCCACCAAGCAGGCGGCGCTTGGCATACCCGCCACGGTGCCTAATCTGTCCCAAGCCCACCTGCGGGTGCCACTTGGTAGACTACTAACACTACCTACAAACACGAGAAACTAGTTGCAACTCACGGGCAGAGATCAAGTTGATTAATAAGTCGAGAGAGCTTGGGCGCTGGAGCCCAATGTGTGGTAATGGCTGTTCATGGATCACAAACACAGAACTCAGTTCACGAGGGCGGCTGCAATGAGACAACCCACCATGTACTCCTACATGGCCTCTCACCGCTACCTTTACCAAATCATGTTCACACACTTAGCTCTCAACAAGTGGGACATGTTCACACACCTCGATTCATTCCCGATGAATCGGACTGACTCAACTCTAAGCGATAGCAGGCATGACAAACAAGCATGAATGAGTAGGCACATCAAGGCTCAATCAACTCCTACTCGTGCTAGTGGGTTTCATCTATTCTTGTGGAATGAAAGGTCATGCGAGAGGATAAGGGGTTCAGCTACGCAGCAAATAATGAGATGAATAGTTGTTGTCCTAATGTAGTAAAAAGCGGGAGCGAGAGAGTGGGATTGTATCGGAATGAACAAGGGGGTTTTGCTTGCCTGGCACTTCTGAAGATAATATAGTTCTTCATCGGTGTCATCGATCTCATCGTCGAACGTCGTCTACTGAGAGGGGACAAACACCGGCAAACAAGGATAGAACACAATCAATGCAATGCAACAATATGATGCATGAATGTGACATGGCAATATGCTGTTGTTTGGGCTAATGCAACTAGCACCAAGGTTAAATGAAGTTGGTTTGAACCTAAGATTCAAATTTAAACTCCACATGTGGTTATTTAAATGCCATTCATTCCGTTTGTCCTAAACAGTAGTCATAAATTGTTCTTGTTGGGGAACGTAGCAGAAATTCAAAATTTTCTACGCATCACCAAGATCAATCTATGGAGATTCTAGCAACGAGGGAAGGAGAGTGCATCTACATACCCTTGTAGATCGCTAAGCGGAGCGTTCATGAGAACGGGGTTGAAGGAGTCTAACTGTCGTGATCCAAATCACGGAGATCCTAGTGCGAGCAGACGGCACCTCCGCGTTCAACACACGTACAGCCGGTGGCGTCTCCCACGCCTTGATCCAGCAAGGAGAGAGGAGAGATTGAGGAAGACTCCATCCAGCAGCAGCACAACAGGCGTGGTGGTGATGGAGGCGTGGCAATCCAGCAGGCCGCCAAGCACCAGCGGGAGAGGAGGAGGAGGATAGGCGGGGCTGCGCCAATAGAGGGAGAAAACTCATGTGTTGGGCAGCCCCCAGGGCTCAAGTATTTATAGGGGAGAGGGAGGTGGCTGCGCCCCCATCTAGGGTTCCCACCCAAGGGGTGCGGCAGCCCTAGATGGGACTTGGGGGGCGGCCAAGGGGGGGAGGAGTGCCTCCCAAGTCAAGTGGAGGCCTACCCCCTTAGGGTTTCCCCCCTCCCATGCGCATGGGCCTTGGGGGGCTGGTGCCCCTGGCCCATTAAGGCTAGGGCGCCCCCTTACAGCCCATGCTACTGTATTGGACGTGGTGGAACAATTTCCGGACCTCCGGACCCCTCCGGAATCCTCCGGAACCTTTTGGAAGCTTCCCGGTACAATACCGAAAAAACCCGAACTTTTTCCGGAACCCGAACAACAACTTTCCATATATAAATCTTTATCTCCGGACCATTCCGGAACTCCTCGTGATGTCCGGGATCTCATCCCGGACTCCGAACAACATTTGGTAACCACATACAAACTTCCTTTATAACCCTAGCGTCGCCAGAACCTTAAGTGTGTAGACCCTACGGGTTCGGAGACACGTAGACATGACCGAGGCGTTCTCGGTCAATAACCAACAGCGGGATCTGGATACCCATGTTGGCTCCCACATGTTCCACGATGATCTCATCGGATGAACCACGATGTCAAGGACTCAATTGATCCGTATACAATTCCCTTTGTCTAGCGGTATTGTACTTGCCGAGATTCGATCGTCGGTATCCCGATACCTTGTTCAATCTCGTTACGGCAAGTCTCTTTACTCGTTCCGTAACACATCATCCCGCGATCAACCCCTTGGTCACATTGTGCACATTATGATGATGTCCTACGAGTGGGCCCAGAGATACCTCTCCGTTTACGGAGTGACAAATCCAGTCTCGATTCGTGCCAACCAACAGATACTTTCGGAGATACCTGTAATGCACCTTTATAGCCACCCGATTACGTTGTGACATTTGGTACACCAAAGCATTCCTACGGTATCAGGAGTTGCACAATCTCATGGTCTAAGGAAAAGATACTTGACATTAGAAAAGCTTTAGCATCTGAACTACGATCTTTGTGCTAGGCTTAGGATTGGGTCTTGTCCATCACATCATTCTCCTAATGATGTGATCCGTTATCAATGACATCCAATGTCCATGGTCAGGAAACCGTAACCATCTATTTATTAACGAGCTAGTCATCTAGAGGCTAACTAGGGACTTGGTGTTGTCTATGTACCCACACATGTATCTAAGTTTCCTATCAATACAATTATAGCATGGATAATAAACGATTATCATGAATAAGGAAATATAATAATAACTAATTTATTATTGCCTCTAGGGCATATTTCCAACAGTCTCCCACTTGCACTAGAGTCAATAATCTAGTTCACATCGCCATGTGATTAAGACTCACAGGTCACATCGCCATGTGACCAACATCCAAAGAGTTTACTAGTGTCATTAAACTAGTTCACATCATCATGTGATTAAGACTCAATGAGTTCGGGGTTTGATCATGTTTTGCTTGTGAGAGAGGTTTTAGTCAGCGGTGCGTAACATTCAGATCCGTATGTACTTCGCAATTCTCTATGTCATATTGTAAATGTTGCTTCCACGCTCCACTTGAAGCTATTCCAAATGGTTGCTCCACTATACGTATCCGGTTTGCTACTCAGAGTCACTCGGATAGGTGTTAAAGCTTACATCGGCGTAACCCTTTACGCGAACCCTTTATCACCTCCATAATCGAGAAACATGTCCTTATTTACTCCAAGGACAATTTTGACGCTGGCCAATGATCCATTCTGGATCATTCTTATACCCTAGTGACTCATGGCAAGGCACACTTCCGGTGCGGTACACAACATAGCATACTATAGAGCCTACGTCTGAAGCATAGGGGACGACCTTCGTCCTATCTCTCTTTTCTGCCGTGGTCGAGCTTTAAGTCTTAACTTCATACCTTACTACTCAGGCAAGAACTCCTTCTTTGACTGATCCATCTTGAACACCTTCAAGATCATGTCAAGGTATGTGCTCATTTTAAAGTACTATTGAGCGGTTTTGATCTATCCTCATAGGTCTTGATGCTCAATGTTCAAGTAGCTTAATCCAGGTTTTCACTTGAAAAACACTTTTCAAATAACCCTATATTCTTTACAGAAAAAATTCTTCATCATTTCTGATCATCAATATGTCAACGACACATACTCATCAGAAATTCTATAGTGCTCCCACTCACTTCTTTGGAAATACAAGTTTCTCATAAACTTTGTATAAACCCAAAATCTTTGATCATCTCATCAAAGCGCACATTCCAACTCCGAGATGCTTACTCCAGTCCTTAGAAAGGATCGCTGGAGCCAGCATACCTTTTAGCATCCTTAGGATCGACAAAACTTTCGATTGTATCACATACAACCTTTCCTTAAAACTGGTAAGGAAACTCGTTTTGACATCCATCTGCCAGATTTCATAAATGCAGCTTATGCTAACATGATTCCGACAGACTTAAGCATCGCTACGGATGAGAAAATCTCATCGTAGTCAACTCCTTGAACTTGTGAAAAACTCTTTGCCACAAGTCGAGCTTCATAGACGGTTACATTACCGTCCACGTCCGTCTTCTTCTTAAAGATCCATTTATCTCAATGGCTTGCCGATCATCGGGCAAGTCCACCAAAGTCCATGCTTTGTTCTGATACATGGATCCTATCTCGGATTTCATGGCTTCTAACCATTTGTTAGAATTTGGGCCCACCATTGCTTCTCCATAGCTCGTAGGTTCATTGTTGTCTAGCAACATGACCTTCAAGACAGGATTGCGTACCACTCTGAAGTAGTACGCATCCTTGTCACCCTACGAGGTACGATAGTGACTTGATCCGAAACTTCATGATCACTATCATAAGCTTCTACTTCAATTGGTGTAGGTGCCACGGGAACAACTTCATGTGCCCTGCTACACACTAGTTGAAGTGACGGTTCAATAACCTCATCAAGTCTTCACCATCCTCCCACTCAACTTTTCGAGACAAACTTTTTCTCGAGAAAGGACCCGATATAAGAAACAACCCCTATTGCTTTCGGATCTGAATTAGGAGGTATACCCAACTGTTTTGGGTGTCCTATGAAGATGCATTTTATCCGCTTTGGGTTCGAGCTTATCAACCTGAAACTTTTTCACATAAGCGTCGCAACCCCAAACTTTTAAGAAACGACAACTTAGGTTTCTCCAAACCATAGTTCAAACAGGGTCGTCTCAACGGAATTACGTGGTGCCCAATTAAAGTGAGTGCGGTTGTCTCTAATGCCTAACCCATGAACGATAGTGGTAATTCGATAAGAGACATCATGGTACGCACCATATCTAATAGGGTGCAACTATGATGTTCGGACACACCATCACATTATGGTGTTCCTGGCGGTATTAATTGTGAAACAATTTCCACAATGTCTTAATTGTGTGCCAAAGCTCGTAACTCAGATATTCATCTCTATGATCATATCATAGACATTTCATCCTCTTGTCACAATGATCTTCTACTTCACTCTGAAATTAGTTGAACCATTCAATAATTCAGACTTGTGTTTTATCAAGTAAATATACTCAACATCTACTCGAGTCATCTGTGAAGTGAGAACATAACGATACTCACTGCATGCCTCAGCACTCATTGGACTGCACACATCAAAATGTGTTACTTCCAACAAGTTGCTATCTTGTTCCATCTTACTGAAAACGAGGCTTTTCAGTCATCTTGCCCATGTGGTATGATTTGCATATCTCAAGTGATTCAAAATCAAGTGAGTCCAAACGATCCATCTGCATGGAGTTTCTTCATGCGTATACACCAATAGACATGGTTCGCATGTCTCAAACTTTTCAAAAACGAGTGAGTCCAAAGATCCATCAACATGGACCTTCTTCATGCGTTTTACACCAATATGACTTACATGGCAGTGCCACAAGTAAGTGGTACTATCATTACTATCTTATATCTTTGGCATGAAAATGTGTATCACTACGATCGAGATTCAATAAACCATTCCTTTAGGTGCAAGACCATTGAAGGTATTATTCAAATAAATAGAGTAACCATTATTCTCCTTAAATGAATAACCGTATTGCGATAGACATAATCCAATCATGTCTATGCTCAGCATAAACACCAAATGCAATTATTTAGGTTTAACACCAATCTCGTTGGTAGAGGGAGCGCGATGTTTGATCAAATCAAACTTGGAAACACTTCAACACATATTGTCGACTCACCTTTAGCTAGTCTCCATTTATTCCGTAGCTCTTTTATTTGAGTTACTAACACTTAGCAACCGAACCAGTATATTAATACCCTGGTGCTACTAGGAGTACTAGTAAAGTACACATTAACATAATGTATATCCAATATACTTCTATCGACCTTGCCAGCCTTCTCATCTACCAAGTATCTAGGGTGGTCCGCTTGATGTCCGTTCCTCTCATTCTGAAGCACTTAGTCTCGGGTTTGGGTTCAACCTTGGGTTTCTTCACTAGAGCAGCAACTGTTTTGCCGTTTCATGAAGTATCCCTTGTTTCCCTTGCCCTTCTTGAAACTAGTGGTTTCACCAACCATCAACAATTGATGCTCCTTCTTGATTTCTACTTTCGCGGTGTCAAACATCGTGAATACCTCAAGGATCATCATATCTATCCCTGACATGTTATAGTTCATCACGAAGCTCTAGCAGCTTGGTGGCAATGACTTTGGAGAAACATCACTATCTCATCCGGAAGATCAACTCCCTCGATTCAAGTGATTGTTGCACTCATACAATCTGAGCACAAGCTCAACGATTGAGCTTTTCTCCCTTAGTTTGCAGGCTAAGAAAATCGTCGGAGGTCTTATACCTCTTGGCGTGAGGCACGAGCCTGAAGTCCCAATTTCAGCCCTCGGAACATCTCACATGTTCGCGACGTTCAAAGCGTCTTTGGTGCCTCAACTCTAAACCGTTTAAGCGAACTATCACGTAGTTATCAAAAGCGTGTATGTCCGATGTTCGCAGCATCCACAAGCGGCGTTTGGGGTTCAGCACACTGAGCGGTGCATTAAGGACATAAGCTTTCTACTGTCCGCATAATCGCTACTTTCAACTTTCAACTATATTTTTTTCTGGGAACATATCTAAACAGTGGAACTTAAGCGCGAGCTTACGACATAATTTGCAAAAGGTATTTTGACTATGTTCAGGATAATTAAGTTCATCTTATGAACTCCCACTCAGATAGACATCCCTCTGGTCATCTAAGTGATTACATGATCCGAGTCAACTAGGCCGTGTCCGATCATCACGTGAGACGGACTAGTCATCATCGGTGAACATCTTCATGTTGATCGTATCTACCATACGACTCATGCTCGACCTTTCGGTCTCTGTGTTCCGAGGCCATGTCGTACATGCTAGGCTCGTCAAGTTTACCCTAAGTGTTTGGCGTGTGTAAATCTGTCTTACACCCGTTGTATGTGAGCGTAAGAATCCATCACACCGATCATCACGTGGTGCTTAGAAGCGACGAACTTTAGCAGCGGTGCACAGTTAGGGAGAACACTTCTTGAAATTTTAATGAGGATCATCTTATTTACTACCGTCGTTCTAAGCAAATAAGATGCATAAACATGATAAACATCACATGCAATCAAATAGTGACATGATATGGCCAATATCATTTTGCTCCTTTTGATCTCCATCTTCGGGGCTCCATGATCATCATCGTCACCGGCATGACACCATGATCTCCATCATCATGATCTCCATCATCGTGTCTCCATAAAGTTGTCTCGCCAAATATTACTTCTACTACTATGGCTACCGGTTAGCAATAAAGCAAAGTAATTACATGGCGTTGTTTAATGACACGCAGGTCATACAATAAATTAAGACAACTCCTATGGCTCCTGCCGGTTGTCATACTCATCGACATGCAAGTCGTGATTCCTATTACAAGAACATGATCAATCTCATACATCACATATCATTCATCACATTCTTCTTGGCCATATCACATCACATAGCATACCCTGCAAAAACAAGTTAGGCGTCCTCTAATTGTTGTTTGCATGTTTTACGTGGCTGCTATGGGTTTCTAGCAAACGTTTCTTACCTACATAAAACCACAACATGATATGTCAATTGCTATTTACCCTTCATAAGGACCCTTTTCATCGAATCCGTTCCGACTAAAGTGGGAGAGCGGCACCGCTAGCCACCTTATGCACCAAGTGCATGTCAGTCGGTGGAACCTGTCTCACGTAAGTGTACGTGTAAGGTCGGTCCGGGCCGCTTCATCCCACAATACCGTCGAAACAAGATTGGACTAGTAACGGTAAGCATATTGAACATCATCAACGCCCACAACTACTTTGTGTTCTACTTGTGCAAAGAATCTACGCAATAGACCTAGCTCGATACCCTTTGTTGGGGAGCGTGGCAGAAATTCAAAATTTTCACGCATCACCAAGATCAATCTATGGAGATTCTAGCAACGAGGGAAGGAGAGTGCATCTACATACCCTTGTAGATCGCTATGCGGAAGCGTTCATGAGAACGGGGTTGAAGGAGTCGTGCTCGTCGTGTTCCAAATCACCGGAGATCCTAGTGCGAGCAGACGGCACCTCGCGTTCAACACACGTACAGCCGGTGGCGTCTCCCACGCCTTGATCCAGCAAGGAGAGAGGGAGAGGTTGAGAAGACTCCATCCAGCAGCAGCACTGTGGCGTGGTGGTGATGGAGGAGCGTGGCAATCCAGCAGGGCTTCGCCAAGCACCGCGGGAGAGGAGGAGGAGGATAGGCAGGGCTGCGCCAATAGAGGGAGAAAACTCATGTGTTGGGCAGCCCCCAGGGCTCAAGTATTTATAGGGGAGAGGGAGGTGGGTGCGCCCCCATCTAGGGTTCCCACCCAAGGGGTGCGGCAGCCCTAGATGGGACTTGGGGGCGGCCAAGGGGGGGAGGAGTGCCTCCCAAGTCAAGTGGAGGCCTTCCCCCTTAGGGTTTCCCCCCTCCCATGCGCATGGGCCTTGGGGGGGCTGGTGCCCCTGGCCCATTAAGGCTAGGGCGCCCCCTTACAGCCCATGCTACTGTATTGGACGTGGTGGAACAATTTCCGGACCTCCGGAATCCTCCGGAACCTTCTGGAAGCTTCCCGGTACAATACCGAAAAAACCCGAACTTTTTCCGGAACCCGAACAACAACTTTCCATATATAAATCTTTATCTCCGGACCATTCCGGAACTCCTCGTGACGTCCGGGATCTCATCCGGGACTCCGAACAACATTCGGTAACCACATAAAAACTTCCTTTATAACCCTAGCGTCATCGAACCTTAAGTGTGTAGACCCTACGGGTTCGGGAGACACGTAGACATGACCGAGACGTTCTCCGGTCAATAACCAACAGCGGGATCTGGATACCCATGTTGGCTCCCACATGTTCCACGATGATCTCATCGGATGAACCACGATGTCAAGGACTCAATTGATCCCGTATACAATTCCCTTTGTCTAGCGGTATTGTACTTGCCCGAGATTCGATCGTCGGTATCCCGATACCTTGTTCAATCTCGTTACGGGCAAGTCTCTTTACTCGTTCTGTAACACATCATCCCGTGATCAACCCCTTGGTCACATTGTGCACATTATGATGATGTCCAGCGAGTGGGCCCAGAGATACCTCTCCGTTTACGGAGTGACAAATCCATCTCGATTCGTGCCAACCCACAGATACTTTCGGAGATACCTGTAATGCACCTTTATAGCCACCCAGTTACGTTGTGACGTTTGGTACACCCAAAGAATTCCTACGGTATCCGGGAGTTGCACGATCTCATGGTCTAAGGAGAAGATACTTGACATTAGAAAAGCTTTAGCATACGAACTACGATCTTTGTGCTAGGCTTAGGATTGGGTCTTGTCCATCACATCATTCTCCTAATGATGTGATCCCGTTATCAATGACATCCAATGTCCATGGTCAGGAAACCGTAACCATCTATTGATTAACGACCTAGTCATCTAGAGGCTAACTAGGGACTTGGTGTCGTCTATGTACCCACACATGTATCTGAGTTTCCTATCAATACAATTTTAGCATGGATAATAAACGATTATCATGAACAAGGAAATATAATAATAACTAATTTATTATTGCCTCTAGGGCATATTTCTGTCGGTGTACTAAAGTAGGGGTACCTTAGTACCCCGAACCCGTGCACGGGCAGTCGCAGCGTCCCCGTGGCAAGCCTTGCCGGGCGTCTGCCAAAGACCCTCTGCGGTCCTTCGGAGCCATTCAAGAACAAAGTAGTCAAGACCCCGGCAAGAGGAGCTTGCCGGGAAGGCCACTCAGGGCGCGAAGGAAATGAGGCCCCGGCAAGAGAAGCTTGCCGGGAAGGCTTGGCAGGCGCCGAGTCCCCAAGCGCGACAAGGTTCCTGCCGCGGCAAGGCGCTTGCCGGGGCGGGCGACCTCTCTTCATCTCCGCTCCAGCTCACCCGCCAACGTGTCACCACGGGGCTCTCCCAAGTACGTGTGTCGACGGGCTGTGCAGCCAGCGGGGAGTAGCGACAAGCGGCGCTGACAAGCTACCATCGTGGCGAACGGAGGCGCACTTGACGGTCCCTGTTACCTTTGTTAAAGGCGATCGAGGCGGGCATTGATGACTCTTGTCCCTTGCCGTCGAGTTAGGTATAGATTCTGTACCTTTGTACAAAGCGGTGTACCAACCTAGGTTTTTACCATTGTAACCTTGTCTACTTGCCACATGCGGTGACCCCTTGTGCCTATAAAAGGAGGCCCAAGGGCAACGTAGAAAGGGTTTGGGGTTCGGTTCGGTCCAGCTCCGGCTTTGTTCATCACATTCATAGGAAACCACTCTCAGGCTAGGTCTTGTAGCTCCCATTCCTCCCTAGCAATCACACAAGATAATCCACAAAGCAGCAGTAGGAGTATTATCTCTCCGGAGAGCTCCGAACCTGGGTAAATCCGCTCGTGTGCATCGCCTCGATCCGCTCTTTGTGCAGTCTCCGCCCCCCTCCGAACCACAAGGGACCCAGGTCCCGTAGGTGCTCGTGGGACACGATCCGTTCTCCCCCGACATCTTTGACGCGCCAGGTAGGGGGCGTCGAAGCTGTGTGAACCCGATCCGGCGGTCGCACGAGCAACTTCATCGACATCTTCGTCGACATGGCGCGAAGAAGAAGCCTTCGGCAGCAGCTGAGCCGTCGCGTCGAACCCACCACCACCGGAGCCGTCGGTGGTGGGGAAACGCTAGCGGAGGACGGCGTCGTCGAGAGAGCCCGATGCCGCCAGGTCAAGGACAAAGCGACGCGGCGTCGGCGTCGAATCTGCACGCGTCCATCGCGGAGGCGTGGGACGAACAGCGTCATGATATCGCGGCGCCATCGCTCATTCTATCAAGGCCAAGCTGGAGGATCCGAGGCCCTCGAGACCCGCATGCACCTCGGCATGCAGTGCAGAGTGGAGTACGATCGCTTAGGCGGGATGCTGCTCCTCCTAACTTGGTTAGGAGTCCGAGCACATCCGTTCTTCGCTCCGCACGCCGTTGCCGCCAACCACACCAGCGGAAGCCTTGGCAAGAGCTCGATTACTTCTAGATTACCCTCCAACGACCGATAAGGTCGGCGAATGGAGGGCCACAATTGAGTCTCATCGGCCGCCAGCGGCGACGCCCCGCTGCAACCGAAAGTGCTTCGCAGCAGCGGCGAGGCGACAAGGCGCGAGCGATGGCGGCGAGACTTGCGGGGTGCACCCACCGTACACTCCCTTCCGAAGGCCAAGATCGCCGACTCGCGGATCCACCTCGACAGCGACTCCACGGTGTCGTCCGGATCCATGAGCTCGTCGCGACCAACGCCAAGTTCTTGAGGAGCGGCAAGAAGAAGACGCTTGAACCCGTGTCGGCGCCGAAGAAGCGCGTCGTCAATCGACCAGCGCCGGGCCCTTGTCGATATGCACGCGCCCGAAGTACCAGCGACTTGTCAGACGGTGGGTTGCCCTGCGTTCACTCGTGAGCTGCGGCAAGTCCGGTGGCCCGACAAGAAAAACTTCAAACCAGGCGTGCGGAGAAGTATGACGGCAGGACACACCCATCGGAGTTCCTCGGCATTTACACCATCGTGGTGCAAGCTGCGGGGGCGAGGCGACAAGATCCTCGCCAACTACTTTCCTTGGTGCTCAAGCCAAGCGTCGGATCTTGGCTCATGCACTTGCCGGATGGCTCTATTTCTTCTTGGGCAGATTTGTGCCACCAGTTTGTTGGCGCCTTCACGGTGACCACAAGCCTCATGGCTGTGGAGAGTGATCTCCACCTGCTTGCCCGGAAGGAGGGGAGTCTCTGGGCAAATTCATCGAGATTGATCGAGTGCACTACAACATCCAGCGTCCACCTGCTGCGGTGATCGGTGCATTCCATCGGAATGTCTGAAATCGCAGCATGAGGGACGAGATGGCGATGTGCAAAGTGAAAGACGTCACGAGCTCATACGGCCGACAAGTGTGCACGCGCTGAAGAAGGAAGAAGACTCCCAGGAGAGAATGTGGGAGCAGAGTCTGACAGTAAGGGGATCGCCCCGGCAAGAAATAGCCGGCGGCGGAACAACAGGAGGAAGAAAAACCAAGAAGTACTAGTTGTCGAGCAGTTCGGCAAGGATGGTGCCGCCAACAAAGCCAAGGCCGGTGGCTCCGGCAAGGAGGTTGCCGTTGATGCCGACCGCCAAGCTATGGCGGCCGCCAACAAGCCTGACAGCTCCAACAAGCAGTACTGTAAAATCCACCGCACCAAGGGCCACGATCTCCAGAGTTGCAAGAAAGTCAAGCAGCTTGTTGAGCTACTGAGAGCTGAGTCTGGCGGCGAGACAAGGAGAAGGCCCAAGAAGGTGCAGGTGCAGCAAGTAAGAAGAGACCGGTCGAGGAGGGGCCGCGGCAGGCAAGGCCAAGCGGCAAGGAGCAGACCTCCCGTGGCGCGACAAGGAAGAAGATGAAGATGAAGATGGCGAGGGCGATGAAGATGATGAGACTGATGAGCAGGAGTTTCAAAAGGCAGCGGAGGTCCTTTGCATCGGACGGTGGTGCGTCTCGCATACCTCGCACCGCCAACTCAAGCAATGGATCGTGAGGTCAATGCAGCGAGAACCATCCATAGAGTCACGCAAACCTCGAAATGGTCCAAGACGCCCATCATCTTTGACATTGAGGATCACCCCGATCGCATCACTGCAGTCGGGTGCTCGCCGATGTTCACCAACCATCCGCAACCTCAAGGTCACAACGATGTTGGTTGACGGCGGGCGGCCTGAATTTGATCTCTCTGCGGTGCTCCGAAACTTCAAATCCTCGACGGCGAGCTCGAGAAACTGGTACTTTCAAGGAATCAACCCGGAAGGAGCAAGCCCAAAGGGAAGATCACGTTGCGGTAACATTCGACGTGAGCTCAACTTCAGAACCGAGAGGTCACGTTTGGCGTCGCCGATTTCCCATTGCCTTACAGCGGCATACTTGGTTGTCCAGCACTCGCCAAGGTCATGGCCGCCTCTCATTATGCATACAACCTACTCAAGATGCCCGACCCGATAAGCGTCATTTCTGTCCATGGCGACAAGAAAGATGCACTTATCTGCGCCGACAAGATTTACCGGGATGCAGCAGCCGCAACAGATAGCAAACCACTTACCGCTGAAGCTCCCGGGGGGAAGAAGAGGACCACCAGGTCCGGCAAGAGCTCTGTTGCCCACTCCGGCAAGCGCACCTCTTCGGAGTGCTGCGCTACCGTCGAGGACGCACCATCGAGCTCCACCGGCAAGTGCAACAAGACGATGGCGGCTCCGCCGAAGACCAAGAAGGTGCCCGCCAAGGAGGACAGCACTGGTGGTAACTTCACCATCAGTGCCACGCTTGGTCCTAAATAGGAAGGCGAGCTCGTTGCTTTCCTGCGGGCGAATGTCGATGTGTTTGCATGGCAACCATCGACATCCCGGTGTTCGAAAGTAATTGAGCACCACCTAGCTGTTTGTCCTCACGCGTGGCCCGTCAAGCAAAGAGTTAGGAAACAGCGTTGGGCGCCAAGAGTTCATAGCGAAGAAATCAAGAAATTGGAAGCGGCGGGGCTTGTCGGAGGAGTCCTCCACCCCGTGGTTGGCCAATCCGGTAGTTGTGCGCAAGGCTAATGGGAAATGGAGGCTTTGTATTGACTTCACTGATGTTAATAAAGCTTGTCCCAAGGACCCATTTCCCTTGCCGCGTATCGACCAGATTGTTGACTCCGCGGCTGGATGTGATCTGCTCTCGTTTCTTGATGCATATTCAGGATATCATCAGATCTTCATGGCAGAAGAGGATGAAGAGAAAACCACATTCATTACACCATGTGGCACGTACTGCTTTATACGGATGCCTTTCGGTTTGAAGAATGCTGGTTCAACCTTTGCAAGGGTAGTCCATGATGCCTTTGGACCTCAGATACACCGAAATGTAGAAGCTTACATGGATGACATAGTGGTCAAGAGCAAAGACAGAGCGACTCTGGTTCAAGATTTGGATGAGACGCTTGCAAACCTGCACAAGATCAACCTCAAGCTCAACCCCGAGAAGTGCGTGTTTGGAGTCCCTTCCGGCAAGCTTCTCGGGTTCTTTGTATCTCAGCGGGGAATTGAAGCCAATCCCGACAAGATCAAGGCCATTGAGCAGATCGAAGCACCAAAGCGCGTCAAGGATGTCAGGAGGCTTGCCGGTTGCGTGGCTGCTCTCAGCAGGTTCATCTCTAAGTCTGTTGAGCAGCGCCGCCTTTTTCAAGATTTTCAAAAAGGCAGGTCAATGAAATGGACTCGAAGCGGAGGCTGCGCTGCAGACTTGAAGAGATACTGTCCTCCGCTCCAATACTTGTCGCACCTAAGCCACAAGAGAAGTTCTTTGTTGTATATAGCGGCAACCAATCAAGTGGTTAGTGCTGCGTTAGTAGCGGAGAGGAGGCGGATGATGAGCCGGCAACCGAGGCAAGCGCATCCAGCGACAAGCAAGGCGCTTCACCGTCAAGCTCTGGTCCCGACAAGGACGGATCAGCACAGGGTTGCGACAAGATACAGAAGAAGATGGTGCAGCACCCAGTATACTTCGTCGGTTCCCTTCGCAGGGGCTAGATCGAGGTACGGTGTGCGAAGTTGCTTTTGGCCTCCTCATGGCCTCGAGAAAGCTGCGCCATTACTTCCAAGCACATGAGATAACAGTTGTCACTCGCTTTCGGCTGAAGAGGATTTTGCAAAATCCGAAGCAACAAAGGGATTGTTGAGTGGGCGCTGAACTGTCAAGCTTTGGTCTCAAGTTGAAAGCACTTCAACTATCGAGAGCAGGGCATTGGCAGAATTCATAGCAGAGTGGGCGCCAACGCAAGATGAGGAAATTCGAGAGACAAGCATCCCGTCAAGGAGGCAAATAAAGAGTGGCTGATGTACTTGATGGTGCCTTCTCGCTGCAAAGGCGCCGGTGCGGCGTGTTGCTTATCGCACCACCGGGAGCACCTCAAGTACATAGTCCAGATGCACTTTCCCAAGGAACAAGCAACAAACAATACTGCAGAGTATGAAGGTTTGCTTGCGGTCTCGAGATTCTGTGGACCTTGGGATTAAGAAGCTCATTATGTGGGGACTCGCAACTTGTCGTCCGCCAAGTAAATAAAGATTATCGAGTCCGTTGATGGAAGCGTCGTCGATGAAGTGAGGAAGCTGGAAGAGCGCTTTGAAGGCTCGCAAATGGAACACGTTCCAAGAGCATGAGAATGATATAGCTGATGGCCTTTCCAAATCTGCCGCGACTTAAGTTACCTGTGGAACCAGGGATTTTGTGCTCAAGCTAACTCAGCCAACCGTAACACCATCAACAGAGAGAGCAAGAAGAGAAAATTGGTTTCCGGCGACTACTTTCCGCAGAGCTCTCTCAAGCCGCCGCCAAGAAGGTCCCTAAAACCAACGCATAAATATCACTAAGGAGCATCTGCTCCGACAAACCATGCAGTTTGTATCGTTGAAGCAAACGCTCCCGACAAGTTTAGCTCGGCAAGCTTGCGGGGATCATCGAGCTCGGCGGACCCACAGGTCTTTGCCGAGAAGCTGATGTTCCCACAAGTGATAGATGAGCCTTTAGTCCTTGTTGTCGAGCCACGAGTGCTCCAACATGGGCACGACAAATCGTCCATTTCCTTCAAACAAGAGAACTTCCGAAGAGCAAGAAGAAAGCGGAAAAAGTAGCCCGGCGGTCAAGTATGTACCAGTTTGTTGACAACATCCTGTACAGAAGAAGACTCAACAGAGTGAAATTGAAGTGTATTTGCCGGGAAGATGGACGGAAGCTGTTGGTGGAGATACATGGAGGCATATGTGGTCACCACATTGGCGAAGAGCACTTGCCGCAAAGCTTTCCGGCAAGGTTTCTTCGCCGAAGCCCTCCAGATGCAACTGCACAAGTAACCAAGTGTGAAGCGTGCGGTTCCATTCCAAGCAGATACACCAACCAGCTCAAGCTCTCCAGACGATCCCTTTATCCTGGCCCTTTTCGGTGCAGGGGCTCGACATCTCGGCCCCTTCCCCGAGCTGTCGGGGCTTTGAATACTTGTGCGTCCGAATCGACAAGTTCACAAAGTTGCGGAAGTGGAACCAGTGAGGAAGGTGGCAGCCACGATCGGCCGTCAAGTTCTTCAGTCAATTGTTTGCCGTTTTGGGATACCTAACCGGATCATCACTGATAACGGCACACAGTTCACGAGCCACACCTTCATGCAGTACGCCCAAGATCTTGGCGCCAAGATCTGCTTTGCTTCCGTTGCTCATCCGAGAAGCAGCGGTCAGCGAGAGAGAGCAAACGCTGAAGTGCTGCGAGGACTCAAGACCGAACTTTCGACAGGCTGCACAAGTGCGGAAGGAACTGGATCGAGGAGCTGCGGTGGTTCTTTGGTCGATCAGACGACGCCAAATCGAGCCACCGCGGACACCCTTTGCTCTAGTCTACGGAGCAGAGGCAGTTCTCCCGGAACTTCGTATATGGGTCACCTCGAGTGCTCGCTTATGATGAGCTTGAGCAAGAGCAGCTGCGACAAGATGACGCTGCTCCTCGAGGAATATCGTCTTGAGCTCTTTGCTGACGAGCTGCTCTTACCAGCAAGCTTTGCGTCGCTACCATAGCCGCAAAGTTAATGCCGAAGCTTCGAGGAAGGCGACCTTGTTCTTGGCCGTTCAATCCGCCAAGAGTTCCAACAAGTTGGACTTGAAGTGGGAAGGCCCTTATCGGGTGAAGCGAGTCACTAGGCCCGGCGCTGTCGCTTTGAGACCGAAGATGGCCTTCCGGTGAGCAATTCCTGGAACATAGAGCATCTTCGCAAGTTTTACCCATGAGGCGCGGTTGCCGGAACCCGTTCCGGCAACCACCCTTTGTACAAGTCTTGCCGCTATTGCATGTAATCCTTTGTACAAAGCGGAGCGAGACCTCTGCATCGATAAAGCCTATGGTTGCGCACATTCTGTCAATACATGCTCTCATAATCTTATATGCATGTATTTACTAACATTTTGTGCAGCATCCACACCCGGTAAGCGATAACGAGCCACTAGGCTCCATAACTTTATTTTCTCTTCTTTCTTCTCAAACAAGAAGAAGGTTCATCCGCCCACAAGTTAACCGGGGGGGGGGGGGGAAGGAGAAGATAATGGTGTGGGCCGACAAGCGTCGCTCGAGGAACTGTCGCCTTGCCGGAAAATGGACAACAGAAAAGCTAAGTTGCTAAGTTTAAACGACCAGTTTTAAATTCTTAAGTTATCTTCCTCGAACGATAGTACTTTGTATGGAAAACCTGTGCGCGGAGGAACCAAATCGTGACTGGTCGCGCCCTTACTTTGTTTCGAGTCCGCTCAACAACTTAAGTGAGCTGCGGCTAGTCCGCGACAAGGTTGCTTGTCGGTAGCGACCCCGCCAGCAGGCTGCTGAAGTTCCGCTTTTCGGGCTCGCGGCAAGGGTGCTGCACCGCAAGTTCCCCTGAAAGCGTAGGGTATAAACATACAAGGGAAGAAATCGAGTAAAGGAAATAACAGTGCATTCGATTGCCTAAGATAGTGCATATTACAAAATAACTTATCGCGGCACTAGCTAAATTGTTCTCAGAACTGAAATAACAGCGAAGAGAAGAAAGGTGCGCCGGCATCCAAGCCCCGGCAAGCCAGAGTTGCCGAGGGCTGCGGCAAGCCAGAGTTGCCGAGGGCTGCGGCAAGCCAGAGTTGCCGGGGGCTGCGGCAAGCCAGAGTTGCCGGGGGCTGCGATATCAGATAAGCCTTTCGTTCTTTCTCAAACATCCCTTTTTCATTAAAAACATTCTACTCGGATACAGTCCGTGGAGAATGAAAAACATGAAAGAGAGGATTACAAGTTTTTAAAATGCAGATAGAGCCCGAAGGCTTACAAATTAAAAAAGATAAGATGCCCGTAATCCCTTTTCCTGTCCCTCTCTTCAGGAGGTAGGTCAAGAAGGCGAGAAGGGCAAACGGAGCGCCTAGGCGAGCTACAGGTGCCAGAAGGCACCAAGAGAACATCCCGGGGGCTCTCCGAGGGCTTGGCGGAGATGGCGGCGCCGAAGCGGGCTCAAGGCGGGCGGCGGGACGTCGGACGCTGTCGAGGGCACTATGCCCTCGTACTCCGACTTGACGGCCTTGTCGCCATCCCTCTTCCCCTTCCGCAGCCTCCCTACGCCAGGGGCACAAGGAGACGACCCCGGGGAGTTCAAGGAGCCGGCGACGCGGATGATGGGGTCGCCGGTAACGCGTGAAGCGGCGCCCGACAACTAGTTGGGCCCGCTACCCTCATCGTCGCTGTCGCTCTCCTCCTCGCCACTCTCGCTCGAGGAGGAATCTTCGCTGTCGGAGGAGCTATCCACGCAGCACCTCGCTCGAGTGGCGAGATCCCCGAAGACCTTGACGGAGAGGAGATCAACCTCCATTAACTTAAAATGGAGGGTAAACCCCGCCAGCAGGTTGTGGATGCGGGCGAATGTCTTCCACCCGCGATCAAGATACATCACATTAGGGGCTGGGAATACAACGCGGACTCGTGTGCCGCTGATCCCACAGCCCCTCATGTGCAATCTCAATGTCTCGGCGGATCCGACTCCATCGCGCTCATGACGGAGCTGGAAGCCGGAGGCGACGACGAGGCGCCAGCGCAGCTTGACGAAGAACTCGCAACGGTCCAGTTTCCCACTTCCACCGTCCGTGACCCCAAGTGCATGGGAACCACGTGGCGGAGATGCAGAACTGAGGCGACAGATGAGGCGACCTCGCACGCCGCCCACTTCCGCCACGACACCGCAATTGACGCGTGCCGTTACAGAGGAACGCGGCGGATACGGAGTGGATTTGGTTTGGACTCAGGCCGCGCGTGCCCGTGCCCTATTTTGGGCCTGGCCCAACAGCGCTCGGCACCGTGTATGGCCCAGACCCGGGGGCTCCTGTCGGTGTACTAAAGTAGGGGTACCTTAGTACCCGAACCGTCTGACAGGCGTCGCGGCGTCCGTGGCAAGCCTTGCGGGCGTCGCCAAAGACCCTCTGCGGTCCTTCGGAGCCATTCAAGAACAAAGTAGTCAAGACCCCGGCAAGAGGAGCTTGCCGGGAAGGCCACTCAGGGCGCGAAGGAAACGAGGCCCCGGCAAGAGAAGCTTGCCAGGGAGGCTTGGCGGGCGCCGAGTCCCCAAGCACGACAAGGTTCCTGCCGCGGCAAGGCGCTTGCGGGCGGGCGACCTCTCTTCATCTCCGCTCCAGCTCACCTGCCAACGTGTCACCACGGGCTCTCCCAATCTGGCGTGTCGACGGGCTGTGCAGCCAGCGGGAGTAGCGACAAGCGGCCGACAAGCTACCATCGTGGCGACGGAGGCGCACTTGACGGTCCCTGTTACCTTTGTTAAGGCGATCGAGACGGGCATTGATGACTCTTGTCCCTTGCCATCGAGTTAGGTATAGATCTCTGACACTTTGTATAAAGCGGTGTACCAACCTAGGTTTTACCATTGTAACCTTGTCTACTTGCCACATGTGGTGACCCCTTGTGCCTATAAAAGGAGGCCCAAGGGCAAGCGAGAAAGGGTTCGGGGTTGATTCGGTCCAGCTCCGCTTTGTTCATCACATTCATAGGAAACCACTCTCGAGCTAGGTCTTGTAGCTCCCATTGCTCCCTAGCAATCACACAAGATAATCCACAAAGCAGCAGTAGGAGTATTATCTCTCCGGAGAGCTCCGAAGCTGGGTAAATCCGCTCGTGTGCATCGCCTCGATCCGCTCTTTGTGCAGTCTCCGCCCCCCTCCGAACCACAAGGGACCCAGGTCCCGTAGGTGCTCGTGGGACACGATCCGTTCTCCCCCGACAATTTCCAACATTTATAACATGCATGAAACAAGTACATATGGATAGATTGGATTTTTCTGATCATTTTTCATATATAATTTATCTCATTTGGAGTTACGGTTGAATTTCTATGATTTTTTACAAGTTTTAAACATTTTCTGGAATTTCCTGAATTAGATTTAATCCAGAAATTGTTTACTGCGTCAGCATGACAACAACATGACGTCAGCAGGTCAACGGGGCTAGTCCAGTCAAACTGGCGTGGGGTCCACACGTCGCTGGTTAACTAACTAATCTAACTTAATTAGTGTTAAACTACTACTAACTAAAAATGTCATGGAGTTAATTAATCTTAATTAAAAACTAAACTAAGATTAGTGGGGCCTGGGCCCACTTGTCACGACTCCATGGAGGTCAAACCCTGGTCAGCAGGGCATAACCAGCCCGGCTCGTCGCCGGTGGCAACAGCGCTTGCGGAGGCTGGGTTCGCTCTCCCGGCGCCCAAACGAGCTGCGGAGGGCACCCGCGGGGAGCTGGAGCTCTCCCGCATCCAGTGCAGCAAGAGGCAGCAGCTAGGGTGGATGGACTTGAGCGCGGCGAGGTCAGCCGCGGCGGGCGGAATTCGGCCGGGTGCGGGGACGCGGCTGCGGTGCGCTGGGAAAGCAACTGGCGGTGGCGTTGGCTTCCTGCGGAGCTTCTGAGCATGGTGACACGCGCGGGTGCGGGCTGTGGTGGATCAGACCACGGCGGCGCCATGGCCGGAGGGCTCTCGGGCTCGATGGGAACGACGACTATGCGGCGCAATCGAGCAAGGGGAGAGAGGGGGACGAAGGAGGAGCTCACGGCGGGTCAGACGAGCGGCTCGGTGGCCTCGGGGGAGGCTTGGAGGCGACGGCGACGATGGCGATCTCCGGCGGCCATGCAGAGAAGAAGAGCTCGATGACGAGGCTTCAAGGCGTCCGGGGTCGTGTGGTTCGGCGTAGAGGTGCGCGGCGGTGAGGCGGAGCTCGTGGGCGGGATGGCTGGCCGTGGGGAGGTCGGTGGTAGCGGTGAATAGCGACGGTGGCGGCGGCTCCGTTCGATGGTGAGAGAGAGGTGTCCAGGGGAGAGGATGAGGGCGAGAGAGAGGGCAGAGGGGGAGAGTGAAACGTCCAGAGGGTCGGGGCGGCGCCGAAGAGAAGGCCCGGGCGTCATGGTGGCCTCAGTGATGCAGGCGAGCAGGAAGGTGCGTGGCGCCGCGGGCGCGCGGGCGCTGTCCCGCCTCTGCCTACTGGCAAAGGTTAGGGATGACTGGCACCGAGCCAGGTGGGCTGGGCCAGCACAAGTGAGGCCCATGTAAGTGGGCTACCAGGTGAGTTTTTCTGCTCTGTTCTAATTTTTGTTCTGTTTTCTTTTTATCCGGTTATTTTGCCATCGCTTAGAATTCAAAATGAATTCAAACAATGACAAAACACTACGAATAATTTTATGGTGCTAGATGGACTTTTCCAACAGCACATAAAACATTTCATAGTTACTTGAAAATATATCCCATATATTATGAATATAATTCCAGGTTCAAATATAATAATGATTTAAATTCAGTGCCCAAAATATTCCTTACAAATGTTCATTATTTTTGGTTTGGTGCAAAAGCCTTGCCAAAAATATTAAACAGTTAGTAATAACATTTTGAGAAACAATGAATGCAATTTTCCAGGGTTCTTTGCCCTTCTTGAATTCAATGTTGAGGCTTCCAAATTTCCTCAATTCAGGTTTCAAAAATCTAAACATGATGCAAGCAAAATGCAAACACTAGGTAGCACCAGAAGCTAGGGATGTGACAACTCGCCCCCACTAAACAAGAATCTCGTCCCGAGATTCAAGACGTGAGGTAAGAAGACGGAGGGGACATGGAACTGACACAGTCTTCATGGTCCATTGCTTCATATTGATCTTGATGTCTTTGCCTTGAGAACTTCATCCAACATGACCATGAGAACAAAGGAAAAACTCGAGAAGAATCGATCTTCTTGAGGTTCGAGCAATTTAGGATCATCTTAATGATCACAAGATCAACTCACGGAATGAGACATAGAAACATCTCTGGAGCTGAGAGGCAAAACATGCATCAGGAGCGACAGAAGAAACAATTTGACGAGGGTTTCAAAGTAGCGAGGGAAATTGCCATGATTCCAAAACGGGGCACCTTAGGAAAGGTGACTCGTACAGCTGTGCCCTTAGGTGGCAGAAAGAATTACCTTTGATTCAAAGATCATTGAAACTCTTCATACTAGCTTAAGGCAAATCACAATCGATCATTTGGAGGAGTTCGGTAGAATGACATACTCAGAATAGAACGGATGATGTGGACTACCTTGTTGAAGACAACGCAAGGAATGATTTTTCTTGCGCGTGCTCTCAAGAACTTGAGCATTTCCATATTCATCAAGGTTTTACCAACATCCGTGTCAAGGATCCTGGCAACGCAACATACTACCATGATGAATAGTGGTGGACGATGCAGATGCAAAGGAAGGTAACACCTTCTCAGATTTTACCTTAGCGGAGCCAAGGAAGTAAAATCTGGATGATCGACCGAGAGACATTTAGCACTCTGCTTCTAATGCTCTCCTTGATGTGCTAGCGTAACCCATTTACATGGTTTGGTATCTAGAATATCAAGTAAAAGGTCGGACTTCGGGAGCACTAAAGAAAATCCATAAGGAACAACTAAGGAGTAAATCCTACGAAGTCCTTATGGGGAGGTGGTAACTTCCTCAAACAAGATCTCGCAATAATAGGTCTTCGGTTGGGTGTGTTGGCCACAACATCCACTTTACCGGGTTACAAAGAGACCAATATTATAGTTCTTGAGAAATGTTCCAACCATCATATCTGCCTGAGACTCAGATCTGGTTGGTGTCAGGATAATCCAGACTAATCGGGTCTGGAAAGAAAAATGAAAGTTTGCAACACAAATCGACGAGATGACGTTGCGAGATTCTCGGGGGATGAACTACGATAGCAGGCTCCAAAATATGAGCTGGTTCCGCTACAAACCTGTGAACACACTGACCTAGACAAGCATGACCACATGGTAGAATTATGATAAAACACTACCGAGTTCTGGTTGGGAACCATCATCGCAGATAACGAAGTTCTTAATTAAGCCCGGGTTAGCTCTTAAAAGAAACTCCTTCTCCTGGAACAAATCAGTTAGTGGCTTGGTGTGCTAGGGATACATACAGAATGAAGGTTGCAAGTCTCCAAACCATAGAATACTTCGCACGTATGCATGACTGACTTGGGATGGTTCTAGAGGAAACAAAAACAATCATTCTCGAACTCATGGCGGCAACTTGCACCAAATGCACGTGAATCAGAGAAAGTCACTTCTTTCATCCAACATATTCTTCATGAATGGGACATGAAGATAATGCTAATAAAAGTTTCCAACACTAGGTTGATGTTCAACATGAACCATGGGGGAGACAAAATGCTGCTGATGGGCTCAACAACAACTCATCGGAATTTCCATATCACTGGACTTCCGCCATCATGTGAATATGGTGATAGTATTGGTCAGGCCAAAAGATGTAATGGTGTATGCTCGAGGGGTCAACCACGAGTAAGACAACATCACGAATATCGTTCGTTCTGATTTGACTTGACGATGGCCCATACTCAAGTCAAGGTTTTGACAAGGCAATAGATCCAACAACTGATCACGAGGATCAATCGATGAAGATATCATCTCTCTTCAATACACACACAAACACATGGATATCCCTTTGGAACGAACTAAGTTGGGCAAGCTTTTATCTTCCAACTCTCCAAGTTATTGTTTAGCTTAACCAACTAGCTCAGGGGTATCCAACATAGGTTCTTGGAGAAGGGGTGGTTTATAAGAAAACCAACTTGATTACGAGCTCAACATAGCGGTCAGGTGACAACCTGGTGATACTTCCGAGAAGATAATCAGAAAATCACGAACCACCGATATGTTACTAAGCTCGAGAACAATCTTGCTTTTCAGGGCAAGACGATATGATCAACAGAGCAAGGGTTTGACGAAATCCTAACTCATCGATCGAAGAGTGCACCAGAAATAAGGACTAGGTAGGACAATCTATCTTAGAATGATGATTCAAGAACCAACACACTAAGAATGAAATTATTGTCCTTTAACTACCAAGCAATGGGGTTGCCATCACGGTTCATTTGTCGGCATTCCGGTTGCAACAACACGGGAGCCGAGAAATGAATAATGAGGGCGAGAAGTATCACTGTATCAAGAATTCATAAGAGAAGGTGCAATTCTCATGACAATCCTGACATAAAGAAGGTAATACTTCAAGGTAGAACAGACCAGAAGTTGGATTGCATTTGATCTGCGGGACACAACTGCTTTGACCCAATCCTGGATATGGATGAGGTACTGGAGTTTGTTTCTCCTAGTCATTCTGGAATAGAATGGCTTAATGGACCACAAGAATAATAGGCATCGATGAACACGATCGCACACATACTCTTGACTATCAATTGATAGATGAAGGTCGGAATATAGCTGAAGGGGGACAACTCAGAGAATATAAGATTATTTGGGTTGTGGATGCATAGATTAGTATGTCGAGCAAAGCTCAACATTTCTTCCGGATAACCCATGCAGAAAGGTAGAATTGGAAGATTCACAACATGGGATAGGAAACTCATTGGGAGCACTCTTGTTGTGATCTTTCGGTTCAAGAGAACTTCTGCCAAAATGGTTCATGGTATTTGGAAGAAGGGAATACCACGGACCTCGAGGACTAATGCAAAGGTTACTAATATCCTAAAGGAACTAGCAAATACTAACAACATGAAGTAGGGTGAATCTCGGGTTCAAGAACCCAGGAATAGATTGCCTACTAACTAATAACATCACGGATGCTTTCAAGAATAATGGCGAATCATCACTTCGGGATACAAAAGCATTGCTAAGTTACTAGGTGACTTCCTAAAACACCTAGGGTCATAATAATAGCTCCAACATATATGCCGAGGCAACAAAGTACCTCAGCTCACCGATTAGTGTGCTTATCCTGACCCAAAGGAACAACGGGGTCGAAAGAAAGGATTTGCAAATGCATCAGACTAATTAGAAACCTAGGATGACTCGGACAGCATAACGGCAGTAAATGCTCAAAATGATTTGAGACATCCTGCAAAAATGGTGGCATAACCTCTCAACATCATAATATCAAGGTTCTGAGACCAACTATGAACATACGGAAATAGTAGAAATTGAACTGGGGCGTAAAACCAACAATCTTAAAGGTCTATGGATTAGTAACACGTTATCCTAATAGATAGATGAGAAGCCTAGTTCTTAATCCCGGTAGAAGAGAAGAGGATGACTCAGATCAGAACGCCGTGAGGTATAAGGAGTAAAAAGAGCCTTACGTTCCCTTCCACAATCAATTCTCTTACATAACTAAAGCATTTCTAGACACAACTTTGACCAGTTTGGCTTGGTAATCCTACAGGCAGTCAGGCTCTGATACCAATGCTGTCAGGACCCCGATTCCAAGTCACATCGATCTAGCCGGTAACACCTCATATCACTTTGCGGCCTCACGCACGGTATTCCCACGGGTGCCGCCTTACCATGGCCCGGGACCGTTTGCGCCTTTTGGCTCACGTATATGATAGCGTCGCTAGCATCCATATGACAGAGAACCCGGGCCGACATGGCTAGTCGTGAACCCAAAGCGGCACTAACCCATGGGGACAGGCATACATGAATCACATCAAGCATGTCGGTCATCAACGTATGAATCCGGGCTGTAGCACTAGGCTAACAGGACTCCGGTAACCCGGGCTGTAGCAGGCTAGGCAGGACTCCGGATGTCACCGCGTGACATTTTCAAGGGATGAACACAGAATGAAGTGAAACACATGCCGGCCAGTTAAGTGTCGAGAGCAGTAGTCTTTGGGCTAGCAGGACTCGGTGAACCGGGCTGTAGCGGACTACTATCGCTCAGGAAGCACTAGACTACATTTCCCCATATGAGAGGCTGCCAAGGATAAACAACTAGATTGTCGGATCCCACACATACCAAGCATTTCAATCATACAAACAATATGCTTGATATGTGTAAATACAACATGGCATCACAACATAACTCTACGACTCAAGTATTTATTCATTAGGCTCCGAGGAGCGAGATAATACAAACATGGGTCTCATGACCCAACATTCAGAGCATACAAAACAAAGCACACACGGAAGCTTAACATGTCTAAGTACAGACATCTACAAATGAAAAAGGGCTGAGAAGCCTGACTATCTACCAGATCCTGCCGAGGGCACAAGATCGTAGCTGAGGTAACAAGCTAAACGTCGAAGTCCACGCGGAACTACTAGCGAGACTGAGGTCTCTCTGCAAAACATAGAATAAGCAAACGTGAGTACAAATGTACTCAGCAAGACTTACATCAGAACTAACTACATATGCATCAGTATCAACAAAGGGGGTGGTGGAGTTTGACTGCAGCAAGCCAGCTTTGACTCGGTGGCTATCTGAACTACGACGCAAGTAACTCTTTTGAGGTGGCGCTACGAGTCCACATATTCACCAATCAATACACCACTATGGATCCGATCCGTCTTCCCACGAGAACGCCATCCATAGCACTCACGCTTATCTTGCGCATTTTAGAGTATCCACTTTCACTTGTCTATGAACTGTTATAGGCAACCCGAAGTCCTTTACGCGGACACGGCTATTCGAATAGATCATATTAACCTGCAGGGTGTACTTCTTCACACACGCCTCGCCACTTACCGCCATGTACACCTCGTGTATCTCGGCAACCTTCAAGCGAAGCTTTGGCGAGGGAGTCGGCCACGACCTGACTAACCACACAAGTCTCTAGTCCAGGTTTATCGCCTATTCGGGTTCCATCCGCAAGGAGATCCGGCTGGGGTGTCGCTCACGGCCCCAAACGATGTGTACAGGGTTCCAAGCCCACCAAACAGACGACGCTTGGCATACCCGCCACGGTGCCTAGTCTGTCCCAAGCCCACCTGCATGGGTGCCACTTGGTAGACTACTAACACTACCTACAAACACCGAAACTAGTTGCAACTCCCGGACAGAGATCAAGTTGATTAATAAGTCGAGAGAGCTTGGGCGCCGGAGCCCGATGTGTGGTAGTAACTGTTCATGGATCACAAACACGTAACTCAGTTCTCGAGGACGGCTGCAATGAGACAACCCACCATGTACTCCTACATGGCCTCTCACCGCTACCTTTACCAAATCATGTTCACACACTTAGCTCTCAACAAGATGGGACATGTTCACACCTCCGATTCATTCCCGATGAATCAGACTGACTCAACTCTAAGAAGTAGCAGGCATGACAAACAAGCATGAATGAGTAGGCACATCAGGGCTCAAACAACTCCTACTCATGCTAGTGGGTTTCATCTATTTACTGTGGAATGACAGGTCATGCAGAGGATAAGGGGTTCAGCTACCGCAGCAAGTAACAGATGAATCATTGTTGTCCTAATGCAGTAAAAGAGCGCAGTAGCGAGAGAGTGGGATTGTATCAGAATGAACAAGGGGGTTTTGCTTGCCTGGCACTTCTGAAGATAATATAGTTCTTCATCGGTGTCATCGATCTCATCGTCGAACGTCGTCTACTGAGAGGGGACAAACACCGGCAAACAAGGAAGAACACAATCAATGCAATGCAACAATATGATACATGAATGTGACATGGCAATATGCTGTTGTTTGGGCTAATGCAACTAGCACCAAGGTTAAATGAAGTTGGTTTGAACCTAAGATTCAAATTTAAACTCCACATGTGGTTATTTAAATGCCATTCATTCCATTTGTCCTAAACAGTAGTCAAAAATTGTTCTAACATGCATGAAACAAGTACAAATGGATAGATTGGATTGTTCTGATCATTTT
This sequence comes from Aegilops longissima, assembly GCA_021605205.1. Taxonomy (NCBI): domain Eukaryota; kingdom Viridiplantae; phylum Streptophyta; class Magnoliopsida; order Poales; family Poaceae; genus Aegilops; species Aegilops longissima. The sequence goes on along the minus strand of CM038678.1, from coordinate 203,506,544 downwards.
TCATATATAATTTATCTCATTTGGAGTTACGGTTGAATTTCTATGATTTTTACAAGTTTTAAACATTTTCTGGAATTTCCTGAATTAGATTTAATCCAGAAATTGTTTACTGCGTCAGCATGACAACAACATGACGTCAGCAGGTCAACGGGGCTTGTCCAGGTCAAACCTGACGCATGGGGTCCACACGTCAGTGGTTAACTAACTAATCTAACTTAATTAGTGTTAAACTACTACTAACTAAAAAATGTCAGTGGAGTTAATTAATCTTAATTAAAAACTAAACTAAGATTAGCTGGGGCCTGGGCCCACTTGTTAGCGACCCATGGGAGGTCAAACCCCTGGTCAACAGGGCCTAACCAGCCGGCGGCTCGTCGCCGGTGGCAACAGGCGCGGCGGAGGGCTCGGGTTCGCTCTCCCGGCGCCCAAACGAGTTGCGGAGGGCACCCGCGGGGAGCTGGAGCTCTCCCGCATCCAGTGCAGCAAGAGGCAGCAACTGGGGTGGACGGAGTTGAGCGCGGCGAGGTCATCCGCGGCGGCCAGAATTCGGCCGGGTGCGGGGACGCGGCTGCGGTGCACTGGGAAAGCAACTGGCGGTGGCGTTGGCTTCCTGCGGAGCTTCTGAGCATGGTGACACGCGCGGGTGCGGGCTGTGGTGGATCAGACCATGGCGGCGCCATGGCCAGAGGCGGAGGGCTCTCGGGCTCGATGGGAACGACGACTATGCGGCGCAATCGAGCAAGGGGAGATAGGGGGACGAAGGAGGAGCTCACGGCGGGTCAGACGAGCGGCTCGGTGGCCTCGGGGGAGGCTTGGAGGCGACGGCGACGATGGCGATCTTCGGCGGCGATGCAGAGAAGAAGAGCTCGATGATGAGGCTTCAAGGCGTCCGGGTCGTGTGGTTCGGAGTAGAGGTGCATGGCAGTGAGGCGGAGCTCGTGGGCGGGATGGCTGGCCGTGGGGAGGTCGGTGATAGCGGCGAATGGCGACGGTGGCGGCGGCTCCGTTCGGTGGTGAGAGAGAGGGGTCCAGGGGAGAGGATGAGGGCGAGAGAGAGGGCAGAGGGGGAGAGTGAAACGTCCAGAGGGTCGGGGCGGCGCCGAAGAGAAGGCCCGGGCGTCGCGGTGGCCTCAGTGATGCGGTGGAGAGGAGGTGCGTGAAGCGCGCGCGCGCTGCAGATTGTCCCGCCGCCCTCTTGGCAGAGGTTAGGGATGACTGGCACCGAGCCAGGTGGGCTGGGCCAGCACAAGTGAGGCCCAGGTAAGTGGGCTGCCAGGTGAGTTTTTCTGCTTTGTTTTAATTTTTGTTCTGTTTTCTTTTATCCGGTTATTTTGCCATCGCCAGAATTCAAAATGAATTCAAACAATGACAAAAATACTCGGAATAATTTTATGGTGCTAGATGGACTTTTCCAACAACACATAAAACATTTCAAAGTTACTTGAAAATATATCCCATATATTATGAATATAATTCCAGGTTCAAATACAATAATGATTTAAATTCAGTGCCCAAAATATTCCTTACAAATGTTCATTATTTTTGGTTTGGTGCAAAAGCCTTGCCAAAAATATTAAACAGTTAATAAGAACATTTTGAGAAACAATGAATGCAACTTTCCAGGGTTCTTTGCCCTTCTTGAATTAAATCTTGAGGCTTCCAAATTTCCTCAATTCAGGTTTCAAAAATTTAAACATGATGCAAGCAAAATGCAAACACTAGGCAGCACCAGAAGCTAGGGATGTGACAGTTTGGTTTTTTCGTTTTCGATCTAGATCGGTTTTTATATTAGGGTTAGGGTTTTCTCGGTTTTTCCGATCGGCTCTATTTAGCGAACATCCGCCCGAACGCCTCTGTTCACGGATGCGTTCGTTCGTTTGTCTCTGTTAACGAACGTTCGTTCGTTAGTCTTTTCTTTTTATTTTATTTTCGGCCAAGGTGTCACAGCCCTAGCATTGGCCTTGCTTGTCATTGCATCATCATCTTGCATCGTGTTTAAATTTCTCAGAAACTTGAAATGGGGACTGACCAAACCCTAGCACCAGATCAAATCAAATAGGTCCAACATAAAATCATTTTCAATGAACCAAAAATGCCTTTGAAAATGTTCATGATTTATATTAAAGGTGAAAACCTCTGCCAAAAATGATGAACATATTTTTAGGTCATTTCTGGACATTTGAATTAAATCATTATGTATTTGAATTTGGGCATTTAATTGCTATTATTATTTTAAATGCTCAAATAATTCTAAAACTAAATGTGGGTTGTTGGAAATAATTCAAAAGGTCCCCACAATTTATTTTAGGATTTTTAGATGTGGTTTAGTATTATACTAAATCAAATCAGAGTTAAGGCAATAGAAAATAGAAACTTAAATAGCAAAACAGAGAGAGGCAGAGAACTCACCCGTGCAACCCATCTCGTGGCCCAGCTGGCTGGCCGAGCCCACTAGTAGCTTGCCAGTCATCTTCAACTCCCGCCGACCGAAGCAGTTGCGTGCTGGACGCGCGAGCGTCGACGCCACCTCCTACTTCATGTTGTCCCGTGCGTCCCCATCCCTCTCCCCTCGCCAGGGATATGCCCAGAGCTCTCTCTCCCTCTCCCCTCTCTCCTATGGACGCCTCCCTCTCCCTCGCGCCCGTCCCCAAGAGAACCGAGAGCCCCGCCTCGTCGCCGTTCGCTGCTACCGCGTTCCCCATCGTCCACTCGCCCAACTATCGTGTCCCTCGACTCCGCCGAGCTCCTCCGAGTCGCCTCATCAACGGACACGAGAAGGGAAGCGCTGCAACGCCGGGTTCGCCATCATCTCCCACCTTCGGCCGCCAGATGCCGCCGTTGATTTCGTCGTCGTGAGGGACTCCCCGGCCTTGCCGTCACCTCTGAAAACCCCGACTTGAGCTCCTCTGTCTATCCCCCCTACCCCCTCACTCTAGCTCGTCCCCTAGCTAGCGCCACCACGCCCGGCGGCCGCCCGCCGCGCCAGCAGTAGCCATCATCACTGCAGCCTCGCCGACCGAACGCGACGAGGCGAGCTCTGGAACTCCTAGGAGGTCGATGAGACCCTCAGCTAGCTCCGAAGACCACTGCCACCTCGCGCTTGTCGCCGGCATGGATTTCGGCCACCCCGTGATCTCCTGCCCGGTCCGTAAGATGCGCCAGAGCATGAGCTCCTCCCTGGTGCCTCCCGCGTGCCAAACCGCCGCCGGACGGCGGTTCCCGAAGCCCTTCGCCCTGGCATTTGTTTACCGGCGGCTAACCGCCGGTGGGTTTGACCCAAACCCACCGGGTTTGACCCCGTTTGACCAGGGGTTTGACCCCTCTCTCTCACTAACATGCGGGCCCCACCCGGCTAACTAAGTTAGTTAGGGCTAATCCTATTTAGGTTAGTTAGGCTAGCCGCTGACAAGTGGGCCCCGGCCCCTGTTAAATAGCTAAGTGTTACATTAACTTAAGTTTAAACCCACAGCCACTGACGTGCGGGTCCAGGGACTAACTAGCTTAGATAAACTTTTAGTTAGTGCTAATTAACCCTGTTAGTTGACTGAGTCACTGACCAGTGTACCCCACTGGTCAGGTTTGACCTGGACCGCCCTGTTGACTGCTGACATCACAGTGACGTCACCCTAACGCAATAAGTGTTTTCTGAATTATTTATAATTCAGGAAAATTACAGAAATTGTTAAAACTTCTAAAAATCATATAAAATCAACCGTAACTCCAAATGAAATAATTTATATATGAAAAATGATAGAAAAATCCAATCTATCCATCTGTACCATTTTCATGCATGTTAGAACAACTTATAGCTACTGTTTAGGACAAATCATATAAATGGCATTTGAATATCCACATATGGAGTTTGAATTTGAATCTTGGATTCAAACCAACATCATTTAACTTGTTGCTAGTTGCATTGGCTCAAATCAACAAAATATTGCCATGTCATGATCATGCATCATATTGTTGCATTGCATTGATTGTGCTCTTTCTCTGTTGCCGGTGTTGTTCCCCCTCGGTAGACGATGTTTCGGCGATGAGTTCGATGACACCGATGAAGAACTATACTATCTTCAGAAGTGCCAGGTAAGCAAAACCCCCTTGTTCATTCCGATACAATCCCACTCTCTCGCTCCTGCTCTCTTTTACTTCATTGGGACAACAACGTTTCAACTGTTACATGTTGCGGTAGTTGAACCGCTTTCCTCTGCATGACCTGTCATTGCCACAGTAAATAGATGAAACCCACTAGCATGAGTAGGAGTTGTGTTGGGGATATAACTATTTGTGTAAGCCGCCCAGGAGGGGCCGGGTTACGCAAAGAGAAGCTCATCTGAAGCCCAAGACCAAGGCATGAAGATGGTGGTTCAGTAAAGGGTCTAAAGGCCCACAGGCGACTTAAAGCCCGTAGAGATAAACCGCCATGATGGCATGACTTGTATTGTAAGGTACAAATAACTAGTCACCGAGCCGGACATTGTTTATGAGCCGGTCGGGACTCTGTAAGCCGCAGGGCGTCGACCCGTGTATATAAGGGGACGACCCGCCGGCGGCTTAGAAAAAAGAGACAACCAATCAAGAACCGGGCATAGCGTATCTCGCTCCTAGGTCATCAAAACCTCAAGCAATACCAACCCAACTAGACGTAGGCCTTCCTTCACCGCAAGGGGCTGAACTAGTATAAACCTCTCGTGTCCTTTGTCCCGATTAACCCCTTTAAGATTCCTAGTTGCGATGGCTCCACGATCAAGTCATTGCAAGAGGACATCTGTCGTGACAATTCCACGACAGTTGGCGCCCACCGTGGGGCCAGTGCACGGTGGATTTGAGTTCTTGAAGGGCAGCTTCGAAGGGCTCAAGGGATACGCGGTTGGCCGGATGACCAAGAGTCGTCGCGGCAAGATCTACATCGACGACGAAGGCTGGGGCCCCGACGCAGGCGCAATTGAGTACGGGTACCGGGTCCCCTTCGGCGGAATCCACGTCTTCATCGGCCGGATTGGTGAGCCGGGCCCTGAGCCGGATAACTGCACTGACCTCATCAAAACGGCTCAGCGCGTGAGACCCGCCCGGGCTCAACCCGTCGTGAAGCGTGCCTTCGTGGGCTGCATCCATGGAGGGGAACTTTCTGAAGGATCTCAAGGTGGTGGTGAGATGACTGTCCTCTCCGATGGTGAATCGTCCGCCAGCTCAACAGATTCAATATATCCAGTGCAAGATGTCGTGCTTGGGGGTTGTTCCGATGGCAGCACTACTCCGGACCTCTCAGAGTCGCCAAACTGGGCAGGAGTCTTCATGGCTGGTACTCAACCCGGCCAAAACTCTACGACATCAGCAGCGATAACGTCCGGGCTAGGAGCAGCCGGGGCAGGAAGTCCTGTGCACTCACCGGCTCAGGTGTTGATGGATCTTATGGATAAGCTTACGGCCCTGTTGACCGTTACAGTCATCCCTGCGAATCAAGATGAGCATGAAGCAGAGGTGGCACGGGTTCGTGAAGAGATCGCTCGGGCCAAGGAGGCCTTAGCAGCTAAAGATACTAGATTGGCTACGAAGCGGTCAGCTTTGGATGCACGGGCACAGCAACTTCAGGCAGAGGCTTTCCAGCTCACAATGAGTTTAAACGCATCTAACGAGGTAATGAGGAGGAGACATCAGAAAACTCAGTCCCGTTTGCCTCCGGTTTATGATCCTCGGAATCTTTTCGCTACACCCGGAGCTGGCCCAAGTAACCCGCCAGGTGCAAATCAGCTTATGACATCCGGAGCGGGGGGGCCGGTTCAGCCTCAAGTGACGGCGCCTCTTCATGGGAATATGCCACCGCCCCGTTATGTGCCAATACCACCGGGTCTCTTCTCCAACCCCATGGAGAACTTAATCGCAGCATCAGCATGTTTGGCGGCTGACGGTGATGATCCGACAGCGGTGGAGACCCGGAGGATCAGAGAACTCGTCCAGACGGCTCTGGCCCAGCAAGAGACTTATTCTTACAGCCGGGACATGATCCATTCAACTCCTTCGCCCTGGTTTGCTCCACCTTGTCCAAACCGGAGCCCGAGTTACAGCAGACACATGGAGTCAGAGGCCTTGTCAAGCAACGCTCAGCGCCGGAACCAGCCTGGCGGGTATAACCCGGTGCAAGATCGGATACGTCAGGAGGACGAGCGGGCAGCTCAACTAGAGGCTCAGCTGGCAGCCCAACAGGACTTGCCGGCTTACCCAACGGCTTCCGTTGAGGCGGGAGTAGCCACTAGAACTGGCAGCGTTCCTTGTCTTGTACCGGCTCTGCGTAATGTACGTCTGCCCAAGGACTTCAAGGGACCTCGAAAGGTGCCAAATTATACGGCCGACTTACAGCCTGGGACATGGATGGAAAGTTACGAGATGGCCATGGAGCTGTTGGAAGTCAGTGACGCAGCGATGGCTAAGTACTTCACCATGATGTTAGATGGAACAGCCCGATCTTGGTTAAAGGGCTTGCCGCCCAATTCCATTAGTTCATGGGCAGAGCTAAAGGCCCGTTTCATCCAGAACTTCAAGGACACTTGCAAGCAGTCTATGTTGATTGTGGACTTGACAATTTGTAAGCAGGAGGAAGGTGAATCCATGACTCATTGGGTGCGCCGGGTCAAAGAGATAATACATTCATCTAACAAGATGGATGCCGGCTCAGCAGTTCTCATGCTGGAAAGGAATTGCCGCTTTGAGCCTCTGAGACAGAAGCTGGGGCGCCTTAAGCGTGATTGCAATGATATGGGTACACTGATGGCGGCTTTAGTCAAGTATGCCGATTCTGATAGTACCAAGGATCCCGCGTCTGATGAGGAAAAATAGGGAAGGGAAAGAAGAACGGTAATGGAAAGGGCCAGCAGCATAACCCGACGAATCAAGGAGGCAATAAGCGTAAGGCGGACGGTAACCCAGAATTTGTGGCCAATGCACAGGGTAACAATCAGAAGCGCAAGGGGTAACCACCCCCTCGGTTTGGTGGGTCAGGTCCATCTCTTGAACAGCTACTCAATGAGCCCTGTCCGAAACACGGCACCCGGGAACGGCCAGTGACTCATTTATGGAAGGATTGCGCAATCATGAAGGCTTTCAAGAATTCTATTACATTTGATGGCAATCAAGGCCCGGGCGGCGGCTCAGGAGCCGGCGGCTTTCATGGCCCGGGCGGCTGTTCAGGTTCCGGTTTTCAGGGAAACCAAGGCGGTTATAACCAACAGCAGTCTGGTCAAGGAGGACAACAGCAGCAACAGTCGGGTTATCAGAGCCATCCAAAGCAGCTAAATAGTGGCAGTATCACGTGTTCACCACCAGCTTGTGCAAACGTGATCAGAAAAATCATAAAAGGGATGTGAACTCTGTTGAGCCGGCAGTCCCCCATTACTTGAGGTGGTCGGAACAGCCCATTGTCTGGAGTAGGGAGGATCACCATCCCCGGGTTGATAATCCGGGTCAACTAGCCCTGGAGGTGGCACCGCAGGTCGGTGGTTATAAATTCACTAAGGTGCTCATGGATGGAGGTAGCAGCATCAACATCCTCTATTACGAGACCTTTCGGTGCATGGGTTTAACTGACAAAAACTTAAAGACATCCAATACCGTTTTCCATGGAGTGGTGCCTGGTAAGTCGGCATATCCCGTCGGTAAGATTGAGCTGGAGGTGGCCTTTGGGGACGAGCATGATTCTAGGGCTGAGAAGTTAACCTTTGAGGTAGTCAAAATCAAGAGTCCATATCACGCTTTGTTCGGGCAGCCGGCTTATGCCAAGTTCATGGCGCGACCGTGTTATGTTTACTTGCATCTCAAGATGCCGGGTTACAAGGGCACCATCACTGTGCATGGAAGTCGAAAGGTGGCCCTGGAGTGCGAAGAAGGCGACGCGGCTTATGCCGAGTCTGTCTGCACAGCGGAGGAGCTCAAATTTTATCAAGATAACGTTGACCCGGCAGATATGACTTCCCTCAAGAAGCCAACCACAGAGCATGATCCGGCGACGAAGTTTAAGTCGGCTGCTGAGACCAAGCTTGTTGATTTTACTCTAGGCGATTCATCTAAGCAGTTCAGCATCAGTGCCAACTTGGATCCTAAATAGGAAAGCACGCTCATCGAGTTCATCCATGAGAACCGGGACATCTTTGTGTGGAAACCTTCTGACATGCCGGGTGTACCGAGAGGACTCGCTGAGCACACTCTTAATATTGATCCAAAGTTTAAGCCAGTCAGACAGTTCCTTTGGCGATTCAACGAAGAAAGACGGAAAGCTATTGGAGAGGAGGTCGCACGGATCTTAGCGGCCGAATTCATTGCTGAAGTTTTTCACCCGGAGTGGTTGGCTAACCCAATTCTCGTACTCAAGAAGAACGGCATCTGGCGGATGTGTGTGGACTACACGGACTTAAATAAGGCTTGTCTGGCTGATCCTTTCGCTCTCCCCCGTATTGATCAAATCATTGATGCTACGGCGGGTTGTGCATGTTTGAGCGTTTTGGATGCTTACTCTGGTTATCATCAGATCAAGATGGCAGTTAAGGACCAGGAGAAGACGGCCTTCATCACTCCGTTTGGAGCCTTCTGCTATGTATCTATGCCTTTTGGGCTCAAGAGTGCCCAGGCGAGTTATCAGCGGTGTGTACAGAACTGTCTCCACAATCAGATTGGGCGCAATGTTCATGCTTATGTGGATGACATAGTGGTGAAATCCAGAGAGAAGGAAACCTTGATATCTGACTTAAGGGAAACCTTTGATAATCTCCGGGTTTACAAGATGATGCTTAACCTGGAGAAGTGTGTATTTGGTGTACCTACAGGTAAGCTTTTGGGATTCCTGGTCTCGAACAGGGGCATTGAAGCTAATCCGGAGAAGATCAAGGCAATTACCTCTTTGGCTAAACCGGCGTGCATCAATGATGTTCAGCGATTGGCGGGTCGTGTTGCTGCTTTAAGCCGGTTTATAAGCCGGTTAGGTGAGAAGGCCCTACCGCTGTATCAGATGATGAAGAAGGCAGACACCTTTATCTGGAGTGATGCTGCGAATGCTGCTTTTGAGGATTTGAAGAGGCAGTTGTCTCAGCCGCCGGTCCTTGCAGCTCCCATTGACAAAGAGCCTTTGCTGTTATATGTGGCTGCTAATTCACGAGTCGTCAGCGTTGCAATCGTGGTGGAACACAAGGAGGTTGGTAAAGAGCATCCGGTTCAACGGCCGGTTTAATATGTCAGTGAGGTGCTCATCGAGTCGAAACAAAGGTATCCTCATTGGCAGAAACTTGTTTACGGGGTGTTCATGGCAAGCCGGAAGCTGAAGCAATACCTCCAAGGTCACCCTATCACTGTGGTGAGTTCTGCCCCCTTGGGAGACATCATTCAGAACAGAGAGGCTACAGGACGAGTCGCCAAGTGGGCCATTGAGCTCGGGCCTCATGGTCTGAAGTACATGCCACGCACTGCCATTAAGTCTCAAGCCTTGGTGGATTTTATCAATGACTGGACAGAGCTACAGGCACCTGAGGAGAAGCCCGATAACACATATTGGACTTTTTACTTTGATGGGTCCAGACAGTTGGAAGGCTCGGGGGCTGGAGTCGTATTAACTTCCCCTCGAGGTGACAAATTCTGTTATGTGCTCCAGCTTATGTTTCCTTGTACTAACAATGCAGCTGAGTACGAGGCCCTACTCCATGGTCTCCGGATGGCCAAAGAGATGAACTTGAGCCGGGTAAGATGCTTAGGAGACTCAGACCTTGTGGCTCAACAGGTGTCAGGCAAGTGGGACTCTAAAGATCCCCTTATGGCGGCTTACCATCGTGAAGTTGAGGCTGTGGCTGGGCACTTCAAGGGTTATGTGGTGGAACACATTGATCGAAGGAAGAATGAGGCGGCTGATGCCTTAAGCCGGCTGGGATCTCAGCGTAAGCTGGTGCCGCCTAACACCTTTCTTGATGTTTTGCATAATCCTTCTGTCAAGTTACCTACAGAGGAAGATCTGGCAGTGCCAGACCCGGAGGCACAGCTGGTAGCGGCTCTCAACGTTATCCCGGATTGGACAGTGCCTTATTTGGCTTATATGACCCGGGGAGAGTTGCCCGAAGATGAGACCTTGGCAAGACAAATCGTCCGGCGGTCCAAGTCCTTGACAATCGTTAATGGCGAGTTACATCACTGCAGCGTCACTGGAGCGTTCCAACGTTGCGTGTCACCTGTGGAGGGTCAGGAGATACTCCGTGAGATTCATGAAGGCGATTGTGGTCATCATGCCGGCTCAAAATCTCTTGTGGCCAAGGCTTTCCGTCATGGGTTTTATTGGCTGACGGCTCATGCTAATGCAGAAGATCTGGTCAGTAAATGTGACAGATGTCAGAAGTTCTCACGACGAGCCCATGTGCCGGCTCAAGAATTGAGGATGATTCCAATTACTTGGCCGTTCACAGTCTGGGGGCTTGACATGGTCGGGCCTTTCAAAAGGTCTAAGGATAAAAAGACACACCTCTTGGTGGCGGTTGACAAGTTTACAAAGTGGGTTTAGGCGGAGCTAGTCAGTAAGTGCGATGCAGCCACGGCGGTCCAGTTCATGAAAAAGGTGATTTTTCGTTTTGGCTTTCCACACAGTATCATAACTGATAACGGCACTAACCTCTCCAAAGGAGCCATGGAAGATTTCTGTCAACAAGAGCATATCCGGCTTGACGTTTCGGCTGTGGCTCATCCTCAATCCAATGGTCAAGCGGAAAGAGCTAATCAGGAGATCTTGAAGGGTATCAAGCCCCGGCTCTTAGTCCCCTTGCAGCGGACGCCGGGTTGTTGGGTGGAGGAGTTACCTTCTGTGCTTTGGAGTATCAACACTACACCTAACAGATCTACGGGTTACACACCTTTCTTCATGGTGTATGGAGCAGAGGCGGTCCTGCCAAGTGACATCCGTCATGATTCACCCCGTGTGACGGCTTATGTTGAGGCGGACAACGAAAAGGCTCGTCAAGATGCACTTGACCTGTTGGATGAAGAGCGAGACTTGGCAATAGCCCGCTCGGCGATTTACCAGCAAGACCTGCACCGCTACCACAGCCGCCGGGTTACGTCCAGAACCTTTCAGGAAGGCGACTTAGTGCTCTGACTCATCCAGGATCAAACTGACATGCACAAGCTATCCCCTCCTTGGGAAGGACCCTTTGTGGTCAGCAAGAATCTGAACAACGAGTCATACTACCTTATCGATGTTCGAGAGCATAAAGACTCATGTAAGTCGGAGGAGGAGACCCGCCGGCCGTGGAATATCGCTCATCTTCGGCCTTACTATACTTGAGCCACCGGCTCTAATGTGTATATATTTAGACTATGTATATATTACATAAAGCAATAAAGCAGGACCTCTGTCATTTTTTCCACGCCAAAAGGTTTGTGTGTCTTATTTGTCATGTGGTGGAGATAACCAAGAGGGAGCGGGTCACATCTGAATCCGTCTTTTCCTTTGGTCCGACTTATGATCATATCTGAATCTAGCCATGATCACTTGGGGGCTTCCTGTTCAAACATAGGTCGTATTCGAACCAAAGAGAACATAGCTGTCGATACCCACTTGATCGGCATACTGCCAAACCCACTTGGGGGCTTATTGATCATATTTGAATCATAGCTTAACCCCTTTGGGTCTGACGTGGATTGTATTCGAATCAGCGTCATTAAACAACTATTATGGTCACTTGGGGGCTTCCTGTTCAAACATAGGTCGTATTCGAACCAAAGAGAACATAGCTGTCGATACCCACTTGATCGGCATCGCCACAGCCACTGGGGGCTATATGATCGTATCCGAATCTTAGCTTAACCCCTTTGGAACGGTTCACTGTTCGTATTCGAATCAGAGGCCTTTTAATTTTTTTTATTCATCATATTTATAAGTGTCAATATTTGATTATCTTGAGACCCTCTTGAAAATACAATGGAGTGGATTGCAATCCTCCGAGTTAATATTGGTTATCTCAGGTTGTTAAGTACCAGGTGAACTTTTATATACCAATTTTCAGGAGTTAAATTTAACCTCAAGGGTTGGGTTCTATAAGCCGGAGAGATAATCACAAGCATCACAGGTATATCATTATGATTATGTCTACTAAATCTAATCGTAAGTTGGTTTTCCTGAAATTGTTCGGTGCATACTCCGGGTTATCAAAACCTTATGTGACCCCCAATGCGATAAGTCGCCAAGGGATTGCTGTTTGTCTTAAGTGCAGGGCAATACCAATAAATCTACGTAAATACATAACAGATTAATATAAACTGCGAGCGCATAGTGATGGCGGCTTATGCAAGTATTGAGCGCCATAAGCATGCGCGAAGGCATGACAAAATCAAAGTATTTTCTACTCTATTACAAGACTCCCCGAGTCTGAATGATGAAGCATTGGTTTTTCTACGAAGACATAAGCATATGGCGCCTGGCGATTTACTCTTGGGGTTGACCTGAAGCATCCGGGTTATCCTTCTCCGCCTCTCCGCCGGCTGCCCTGTCCTGGAAGTTTGATGATGCCCAGTCAATGCCACTCAAGGCTTCAAACTCAGCTTCATCATCTATTAAACCGGTTGGGTCGACTTCAGGGGCAAAGGTGTGCTTACGGATTGGAGGGATCAGGCTGACATCATCATAGTGCGGCGTAGGGAGTCTCCGATTCTCCTTATCATAACCTGGCTGATACTTGGTGAGGTCCGTGTCGTTCCCAATTTGAGTGGCCACAGGGCGTATATCCCTCACGCAGGTGGTGAAGTCCTTCTCATCAAATGGAGAGTCGTCCTCCTTCAAACTTGGATACCCAAGAGCGATGTCGGCCGGGTCTAGCTCTGGTAATCAGGCTTTGGCCCGGCTCAAAGCGGCTATTGCTCCGGCTCTTGCTTGGGCCCGTCTCAACTCCTGAATCCGCTGAGGAAGCACAGCAAGCCGTTGTAGCACATCTTGAAAGAGGTGGGGAACATCATTTGATAAGGCTACAACGGCCAAAGCACGTTGTGACCCGGTGTACAGTTGCTCCACTAGAGTATACACCGCCTTCAATTTGATCAGAGTGTTCTGCTTGAGGTTTGTGCTCCTGGGGCCTGTATTGATAAGCATAAGGTAAACCACAAGTAACAATTGAAGGAATATTTACAATATTTAACGATTGCTTAAGATAACTTACCAAAGATTGCTGAGACCATCCGAGATATCTGGCGTTGTAAGCCAGTCAGTTCGGCTGTTGCGTTTGCAAGCGACGCCTCTGCTGTCTCGGCCCGGGTCACCAGTCCGGCCTTTTCGTCAGCCCAGATTTTCTTCTTCGACTCAAAATTCTTCTTCAACTTCTCTTGTTCAGAGACGCTGAATTCAAATTTGGTGTTGGCTTTGTGAATTTCAACTTCCTGGGCTGCCAGGCGGCTCTTTATGTCAGCAATCTCCGACTCAAATTGACTTATGGTGGCCTGCATTGATACCAGATAATAGTCAAGATTATGGTAAATAATATTAAGTCCCAAGCACTTTGCAAGCAAAGGTACTTGACACTTGGGGGCTAATGTATACCGAAGCTTTCTAAATTATTAAGCCGGTCCTGGATATTAAGTCCCAAGCACTTTGCAAGCAAAGATACTTGCCACTTGGGGGGCTAATGTGTGTCACAAGTTAAAGGTATTGTGTTATAGCCGGTTTAAATATTTCCTCTTTAAGCCGGGCAAGCAGCTCTAGCAATTTTTCTAAGTCTACAGCATATTTACTAATAAGCAATAGACTTGGGGGCTGGTATAGTAAGTATGATGGAAAGTAAGGAAGCATAAGTCATACCTCAGATTTTTGCTGTATTTGCTTCACCATGTCAATTTCCAGGTCACGACTGCTCTGCACCTGGTTGATATAGCCCGAGACAATTTCTCCAATACTCAAATGAGTATAATCAGTGATGTCCATCTTGGCTTTACGACGTTCTTGCAAATCCTCTTTAGCAGAACATTTGGCAAGGACTGTGGGTCGGGCCGGCTCAACGAACTGAGTCTTGAGAATTTCCACTTATGGGTCAGTCGTCTTGGCCGGGCTAGGTGCTTCCGGGTTAACAGAACCTTCAAGAATATCTTCAGGAGGCGGATCAGAGGTTGGTGCTGCAATATCTTGAGCCAGTTCAGACGGCGGCTGATGTGTGGAAGAGCCGGGGGCAGCTGTGTCGTGCTCCGGTTCAGTCACTACAGGGTCTTGGGTCGGCTTATCTTTCTTTGTTTCCTTCCTGGGCTTAACTTGCATGCTATGGACAAAACAGAAGAATGAGTACAAAAACATGAGGAAGGAAAAACATAAGGTAAACAAATTGATATTACCAAGGGGCAGTCTTAAAAGCCGGCATGTTTGACTGCATAGACTCGTCGGATGAAGGAGAGATATCCTGGTAATTGGAGTCAGATGAATTGAGAGGTTGACGGATTAGACCCGCCAAAGGTAAAAAAGGGTATAAGTCGGAGATAACCTCAGTCCGACGCTTCCGGGTTGTGTCAGGCAAGCCGGAGGAGAGCTCTGCATCCTTGCTGGTAAAGGTGCGCCTCCGGCTTTCAAATTGCTGTCGCTTCGGAAGAAAGTCAGGATCTTGGTAAGCCAAAGGGTGTGAAAATCTTACTTTCTGGGTTACTCTTCGAATTTTCTGACGCGGCCGAAGTTCGGAGTCGGAGGAGATTATAGTTACCTCTTCCTCGGCGGGTTGGCTGTTTCCCGTGTCTTCCTGAAAGAGGAATAATGTCAGTAAGGTAATGGTAAAGGAGTAAGGGAAGTTGAAGAGTTACCTCTTCTTCATTATCATCAGAGTCATCAAGTTGGAACATCTCTGAAGCGCTTGGCTTCCTTTTCTTTGAAGTGGTAGGCTTGGCAGTTCTTCTTTCGGCTCTCTTGGCCGCCCTGGCTTGTTTGGCCGCCTCATGGTCATATTGGACCTTCCAGAAGTTGTCGTTTGCCTATAAAGGATTATAAAGGGTTATGAGTAAAAATAAGGTACAATATCGTAAACAGCAATCATTGAGGCTGATGACTTACTGCAGGGGCCGGGTTCTTCTTGCAGAAAGGCAGTAAGCTAAAAGCATTACTGGTCACCGTGCCCTCTTTCAGCAAGGATTGGGTGGTAGCCTCCACCACGTCATCTGGTAAGTCATTAGAACTATAACGCTGCGGATCATCTTTCTCGCCTGAGAAATTACACATTAAGACGGAGCGGCGGCTTAACGGAATCACTCTCCAAGCAACCCAGACTCGGACCAGGTCGATGCCATCTAAGCCGTTCCCCAAAAGAGCTTTGATTTTCTTGATAATGGGGGTGAGTGGCAGACGTTCAATAGCAGTCAACTTGTCCGGCAGCGCGTGAGTGGATTCAAGGCGCAAGGCACGAAAAGCCGGGCAGTGGATTTTCGCCAGCCGGAGAAGTATCCTGGCAGTAGAACCATGTCTGGTTCCAATCTTTGGGGTGACTCGGCAGTTCAGCGTAAGGGAACAGGCAGTCTCTCCGCCTCTGAATTGATATGCCACCGAGTTCCTGACTGGGCCCGTTGGCACGTTCATTCTGCCGGTTCAAATAGAACAGTTCCCTGAACAAAAGCAGGCTAGGCTCTTCTCCAAGGTAAACCTCACAGAAGACTTGGAAGTTGCATATGTTTGACACAGAATTGGGTCCGAGATCTTGAGGCCTTAGATCAAAGAAATTCAGAACATCCCTAAAGAATTTTGAACCGGGAGGAGCAAATCCCCGGCTCATGTGATCAATAAAAATGATCACCTCCCCTTCCTAGGGTTGAGGTTTCTCCTCAGACGGGTCAGGAGCACGATAAGACATAACATCCTTCTTGGGCAGATGGCCAGACTTCACAAAATCGGACAGTTTGCCCTCTGTGACAATGGACGGGACCCAGTTACAGGTCACCGGAGGTTTGGGAGCTTTGGGTGCCATTGCGTAAATCGAAGCCTACAACAAGATAAAAGAATTTTTCTGGCTCAATTATGTCGGTGTACAAAAAGAGGGGTACACTTTTTGTACCCCTATAACTGTGCACGGGCAGTCTGAGCCACGGGCACCACCACACCGAGCAAGGCAAGGGAGGTGAGCCAAGGTAAGGCCGAAGCTCAAGAGAAGCAGAACGACGCCAAGACCAAGACCACAAAGAGCAAAGGGGACGAAGCGGACTCCCCCGGCAAGATCCTTGTCGGGGGGCAGTTTTAGCAACCCCGGCAAGACCCTTGCCGTGGCAATTCGCCCCACACCTACGGAGTGAGTCACCCTTGAGTCCACTGCCCCCATGGGGCAAGGATTCGGGAGACATCCCCGTGGTGGCATCCAGATCTTTGTGAAGACATTCAAGATCAGATACACACTATAGAAGATGATGACCCTTGGCGGGATCCCAGCCAAGGAGGACCACAAGGCCCCCGGCAAGAGCCTTGCCGGGGATGACAGCAGGCGCCTCGGCAAGACCCTTGCCGGGACCCCGGCAAGGCCCTTACCAAGGGCGTCTACAGGCCACCATCCGGCCCACGCCAACCAAACCTCCACCGCCGTTCGCATGCGGCTGCCGACCCGACCAGCTGGGCAGGCACCTGCGTGGTGGCATGCAGATCCTCGTGGAGACCCACCACTGTGCCACCTCAGCTGCATGCCTGCCTACATGGCATCGCAGGCACCGCTGGCCAGGGCGCATGTCGACACAAGAGGGAGCGGCCACGGACGAGACATGTCTCTCCCCCGTCCCCGATAAAGCAAGGACACCTAAGCAAGACGCATTGAATGCGCCTTGTCATGTAATGCGAGGGATAACCTCGCACCACTGTACCCTTTCCACCTCCTGTGTGCCACTATGGCAACCCCTTTTCCTATAAAAGGAGGCCCGAGGCAACCAGGAGAAGGATTTCGGCTTTTCGGAGCTCCTCACGCCCCATAGCTAGCTCAAGAACACAGATATACAATCCACCAAAGCAGGAGTAGGGTTTTACGCATCCTCGCAGCCCGAACCTGGATAAACGAACCGTGTGCTATCTGTTTGATCCGCTCTTCTCACGACCTCGCGCCCCGCTAACCGTAGTAGGGATTCTTGTGATCCCATAGGTGTCGTTCCCACCGACATCTTTGGCGCGCCAGGTAGGGGGCGCAGTTGTGAGAATCGGCTCTAGCAGTTAGTCCAGTGCCTCTTCATCACCATGGCGCCGAAGAAGAAGACGACGGTGGCGGTTGGCCAGTCGGAGGCCGGACAGCCCGTTCCGGTGTGGCGATGCTCGTGAACACCAACACCATCCCAGCAGCTGGAGTTTGGGAGGCGGCGATGTTTGTGCGCTGATAGCGGGCGCCGTCGCCAAATCAAAAGCGGAGCCAGGCCCTCCGCAGGTGGGCGGGAACCTTCAAGGTCATCGCCGCCCGCCCAAAAAGCGGCGAGGGGCCTCCAAGACTCCCACGCCGGTGCCAACAGCGCGCTCCTCTCAGGCAGCGCGCAATGAACGGCGTAATCACGCCGAAGATCCCGGGCGTCGCCGCGGGAAGAGCCCCGAACGCCACTCCCGGGACGTAGAAGACATGCCCGCTCGCCGAGGCGCTGGTGAAAGCGGCGTGCGACCGCGGGGTCGTGACAAAGCTCCTTCTGACATGGTCAGAAGTCGAAGCGCGTCGCGATCCGTGCAGTTTTCGCTGCCACCAGCGTAGCGGAGGCCTGGCGCTGTGTGATTGCTCCTCGACTTTCCTCCCACTACGGGAAACTTCGGCGAATGGAGGGCCACTATCAAAGCCTTGTTGTGGTGGCCAACAAAGCGAACGAGTCAGGTGGAGCCCGAATTGACGTTCCGACGAGTCCCCGTACCGATGGCGGGGAAAGCGGCGGCGCCACGACCACGATGCACTCGCGTCCTTCTCGCCCGGTACCACGGACGCCGGCCCGTCGCGACGTTACGGGCGATGAAATCTCCATAGCGTCGTCTGACCCGCGGACCCACTGTGACCAGCGCCAAGTTCTTGAGAGCGAGAACATGAAAACGCTCGAACCACTATCGGCGCGCGGCCTTGAGCGCGCCACCGATCGGAGCAGGCAAGCAGGGCCTGCTGCGAACCACCCGGCACCGGAGAGCCCTGGAGGCCTACCTTATGAGGTAGGCTGTCCGGCTTTTACCCATGAGTTGCGGCAGTTCCAGTGGCCCACTCACCGCACCTTCAAACCTGACGTTGGCGAAAAGTACAGCAGCAAGACCCACCCGTCCGAGTTCCTCAGCATCTACACCATCGCGATGCAGGCTGCCGGAGCCCGCGACGATAAGGTGCTTGCGAATTACTTTCCATTGGCTCTTAAACCCAACGCCATGTCATGGTTGATGCACTTTCCGGTAGACTCTATTTCCTCCTGGTCGGATTTGTGCCATGAGTTCGTGGGCGCCTTCTTTGGGGTCACCAAGCCCATGGCGAGCAACCGACCTGCACATCATTCCCGTAAGGGAGGCGAGAGTCTCGCATAAGTATATCTGAGGTTCAGCCGGATCTGATGCAATATCCTGATGTTCACCCTGCCGCCATCATCGCCGCGTTCCATCGAACGCGTGCGTAACGCATAGATCTTGTGAAGAGCTGGCAATGAACAAGGTGAAAGATGTGGCAGAACTCTATGTTCTTGCTGACATATGTGCCCGAGCTGAAGAGGGAAGGAAGTATCCCGGCGAAGATGCCGGCGTCGAAACCGACTCCTCAGATGAGGATACTGCCGCCCCGGCGAAGAAAGGTCCGCGCCGCAACAGGAAGCGCAAAGGTAAAGCCGTGCTTGCCGTCGAGGGATCTGATGATACCGGCTCCGCCAAGAAAACCAAGGCAGATGACCCCAGCAAGGAAATTGCCGGGTGTGTCGCCTGCCGGGCCTTGGCAGCTGCCGAGAAGCTAGGAAACTCCGGCAAGCAATACTGCAAGATCCATCGCACCAAAGGCCATGCTCTCCAAGACTGCCGACAGGTTGAGCTCCTCGCTGAGAAGCAGAGGGCTGAATATGAGAGGCGTGACAAGGAGAAAGGCCAGGACGGTGCTGAGGGGTCCGGCAAGAAGCGTGTGGCGGGGAGGGCCGTCGCGCAGAGATAAACAGCAGGAGAGAGGCCGCCCGGGCCGTGATAGAAAAGCCAAGAAGGCAGCGATCACGAAGAGGACGATGAGTCCGACGACCAAGAGTTTCAGAAAGCTACAGAGGCCATGTGCGTCGATGGCGGTGCCTCGCTGCATACCTCTCACCGCCGACTTAAACAGTGGCCGCGTGAGATTACAGCGGCAGAGCCGTCGTTTGATGCCCAAAGGCCGCTGAAGTGGTCCAGCACACCTATCATTTTTGATACTGAGGATCACCCTGGTCGCACTACTGCGGTCGGGTGCTTGCCATTATTGGTTTCACCAACAATACGCAACCTCAAGGTGACAAAGATGCTAGTCGATGGCGGGGCTGGTCTGAACTTAATCTCGCCTACCGTGATCGAGAAACTGCAGATTCCTGATGAAGACCTCGAAGAGACGGGCTCGTTCAGGTGGTCAACCCGGGAAGAAGCCAACCAAAGGGGAAGGTCACGCTGCCCGTGACTTTTGGAAGTGATCTGAACTACAGGACAGAAAGGATTGTGTTTGACGTAGCCAAGATCCCCTTGCCTTACAACGGGATCCTTGGCCGCCCAGCGCTGGCCAAGTTCATGGCGGCGTCACACTACGCCTACAACACCCTGAAGATGCCGGGGCCTGTGACGATCATCACCGTCCCATAAGACAAGAAGGATGCGCTAGTTTGCACTGACCAACTCTACCAACAAGTAGTTGCAGCAGCCGCCACTGCTAAGGCGCTTGCTCCTGCCGCTGGAGCCCCGGGAAGACAAAGGAAGAAGACCGGTGAGACCTCAGGCACCCACTCTGACAAGCGCACCTCTTCGGAGTGTAGCGCTCCCGTCGAGGACGTGCCAGAGAGCTCCACCGACAGAAACAAGAAGTCTAGGGCCACACCGCCGGGAACCAAGAAGGTTTCTGTCAATGAGGACGGCACGGGAGGAGCTTTTACCATAAGCTCCACCCTTGACGACAAATAGGAAGACGCGCTCGTCACCTTCCTGCGGGCGAATGTCGATGTGTTTGCATGGCAAGCTTCTGACATCCCCGGCGTTCCAAGGGAGGTGACTGAGCACCACCTTGCTGTCTGTCCTCATGCGCGGCCCGTCAAGCAGAAGGTCAGGAAGCAAGCTTTGGAACGACAAGAGTTCATCACAGAGGAGATCCGGAAACTGGAAGCAGCGGGTTTGGTAAGAGGAGTGCTCCATCCAACATGGTTGGCCAATCTGGTGGTAGTGCGCAAGGCAAATGGGAAGTGGAGGCTGTGTATTGATTACACAGATATCAATAAGGCTTGTCCCAAAGATCCCTTCCCGTTGCCGCGCATCGACCAGATTGTTGACTCCACAGCTGGGTGTGATCTGTTGTCATTCCTCGATGCCTACTCCGGCTACCACCAGATCTTCATGACAAGAGAAGACGAAGAGAAAACGGCATTCATCACCCCATGTGGTACGTATTGTTTCATGCGGATGCCTTTCGGGTTGAAGAGTGCTGGTTCAACGTTTGCAAGGGCGGTCCAGATTGGTTTCGAACACCAGCTCCATAGAAATATGGAAGCTTATATGGATGATATAGTGGTCAAAACCAAGGACAGGGCAACCCTCATACCGGATTTACAAGAAACATTTGCAAACCTACGCAAGATCAACCTCAAGCTGAACCCTGAGAAGTGCGTCTTCGGCGTTCCGTCCAGCAAGCTTCTCGGGTTCTTTGTGTCACAGCGTGGGATAGAGGCCAATCCAGACAAGATCAAAGCTATAGAGCAGATTGAAGCACCCAAGAGAGTCAAGGATGTGCGTCGGCTTGCTGGTTGCGTCGCCGCCATGAGCAGGTTCATTTCCAAGTCTGCCGAGCGCGCCCTTCCCTTTTTCAAGATCTTGAAAAAGGCGGGCCTGATGGAGTGGACGCCACAAGCCGAAGCATCATTGCAAGATTTGAAGAAGTACCTCTCCTCCGCGCCAATACTAGTTGCGCCTAGGCCACAGGAACCGTTGCTGCTATACCTAGCGGCAACGAACCAGGTGGTCAGCGCCGCGCTAGTGGCGCAGAGAGAGATTGACGATGAGGTAGTAGCAGCGACGGAGCCCGATGCCACCGATGCTGAGACAACACAGCCAGTTGGAGTGCCGCCAAGGAAGAAAATGATGCAGCACCCGGTCTACTTTGTTAGTTCCCTCCTGCAGGGGGCTAGATCAAGGTACTCCGGTGTGCAGAAACTGCTCTTCGGCCTTCTTATGGCCTCGAGGAAGCTGCGTCACTACTTCCCGGCGCACGAAATCACTGTCGTCACTCGCCTCCCTCTGCAACGGAAATTGCACAATCCAGACGCAACGGGGAGAATCGTAGAATGGGCACTGGAACTGTCAAGCTTTAGCCTCAAGTTTGAGAGTAACTCGACGATTCAAAGCCGAGTCCTGGCGGAGTTCATTGCAGAATGGACCGCGACGCCTGACGAAGAAATCCAAGAGACCGTTCTCCCTGGCAAGGAGGCAAGTTGCGACTGGATCATGTACTTTGATGGGGCTTTCTCCTTACAGGGCACCGGGGCTGGCGTACTGCTCGTCGCGCCCACCGAAGAGCACCTCAAGTACGTGATCAAGATGCACTTCCCCAGGGAGGTGTCAACAAACAAAACGGCTGAGTACGAAGGGCTTATTGCCGGTCTTAGGATCGCGGCGGACCTCGGAATCAAGAAACTCATCGTCAGGGGCGACTCGCAGCTTGTCGTCAAGCAAGTCAACAAAGATTACCAGAGCCCGTTGATGAAGGCCTACGTCGATGAAGTGAGAAATCTAGAACAGCGTTTTGACGGTATACAGGTAGAATACGTTCCCCGAGCGGAGAACAACATCGCTGATTACCTGTCAAAACGTGCTGCCCTCAAGCTACCTGTGGAACCAGGTACCTTTGTGCTTCAGGTAACTCAGCCATCCGTTGATCCATCAACAGAGCAAAACAAGAGGAGGAAGCCAGGGCCCGGCAAGTACTTTCCAGCCGAGCTCCTCGGAGCCGCCGGCAAGGATGTTGCCGGGGACACTGAGCCCGCCACGGGACGGCTGGCTCCGGCGGAGCGTCAAGCTCTTGCCGTCGAGACAGCCGCTCCTATAGCGGAGGAAATGCCTTTAGTCCTCGCCGTCGAGCCCCAGGTTCCAGCGTGGGCACAGCATACCGTCCGATTCCTCCAAACAGGGGAACTTCCTGAGGAGCAGGAAGAAGCGGAAAAAGTAGCCCGTCGCTCTACTATGTACCAGTTCATCGATGACGTCCTGTACAGAAAGAGGCCGAACGGTGTGAAATTGAAGTGTATCCCTCGAGAGGAAGGACTGGAGCTGTTGGCGGAGATACACTGAGGCATATGTGGATCCCACATCGGGTCAAGGGCCCTTGCCGGCAAGGCTTCTTCTGGCCCACCGCCCTCCAGGATGCGACGACACTAGTCACCAGGTGTGAAGCGTGTCAGTTCCATTCAAAGAAGCTTCATCAGCCAGCTCAAGCACTTCAAACCATCCCTCTCTCCTGGCCCTTCTCGGTCTGGGGGCTCGACATACTGGGCCCTTTCCCCCGCGCTATCGGGGGCTTTGAGTACTTGTACGTCACAATCGACGAGTTCACAAAGTGGCCAGAAGTGGAGGCAGTGAGGAAGGTTACAGCTCAGTCAGCCGTCAAATTCTTCAAGGGACTAGTGTGCCATTTTGGTGTGCCCAACAGGGTCATCACCAACAACGGCACGCAGTTCACAAGCCGCACCTTCATGCAATATACCCAAGACCTCGGCAGCAAAGTATGTTTCGCTTCCGTTGCTCACCCACGAAGCAATGGTCAAGCTGAGAGAGCAAACGCTGAAGTACTGCGAGGCTTAAGGACCAAGACCTTTGACAGGCTGCACAAGAGTGGAAGGCGCTGGATTGATGAATTGCCAACGGTTCTTTGGTCGATCAGAACGATGCCAAATCGAGCCACCGGCCAGACACCCTTTGCCCTAGTGTACGGGGCAGAAGCACTTCTCCCCACTGAACTCATATACGGGTCACCTCAAGTGCTCGCTTATGATGAGCTTGAGCAAGAGCAATTGCGGCAAGATGACGCAACGCTCCTTGAGGAAGATCATCTTCGGGCGGCTGTGAGAGCAGCGCGCTACCAGCAAGCCTTGCGCCGCTACCATAGCCGCAAGGTTCATGCCCGAAGCCTTGAGGAAGGCGACCTTGTCCTTCAGCGGGCGCGTTCAATCGGCCAAGAATTCCAACAAGTTGACGCCAAAGTGGGAAGGCCCTTATCGGGTAATCTGAGTCACGGGCCCGGCGCAGTCCGCCGAGACCGAAGATGCCGTTCCGTGAGTAACTCTGGAACATTGAGCATCTTCGCAAGTTTTACCGAGGCGCTGACTTGTCGGGCCCCGGCAAGCCACCTTTTGTACAAGCATTGCCGATGATGCATGTAACCCTTTGTACAAAGCCGGTAGCAGACCACGAGCATAAATAAATGAAGCGCCTGGCGCCCTAAGTTATAGCATGCATGCTAGGTCGAGTCTCGTCCTTGGTTAGGGTTGATAGTGCTTAGCGGCGACTAACCCCTAGCTTAGAGGTCGAGTGTGCGTCTCTTTGCCGTTCTTTTGTCTTCTTTGGTTCGCAGGATTCACAGATATCCTTGCCGAACCACTTGAGGACGAAAAAGAGAAGAGGGGCAGACCAGCATCTAGACCCCGGCAAGCCAGCATTGCCGGGGACTGCAAGAGCAAAGATTCACCAATGGCAAACTAGGGTTGCCGGGGACTACAGCTTCAGATAAGTTCTTCATCCCTTATCATCCACTCCCTTATGGACTGAGGTATGTGAAACCTCGTTTTTCCCTAAAGCTACCGTGATCCCCTAACTCTAGGCCCTAGGGCTCGTTCCTCGGGCCAAGTTCGGTCGTAGTCGCGGCAGCAAAAGGATGAAATGAGGAGCCTGAACCACCTCATCCCTGCCTCCGCCAAAAGCGTGAGAAAGGTCGAGCGAAGTGGGAGGACGGCAAGGCCTGTTGCCAGGCAAGGAAATGTTTATCTTAGAGATATCAAGGATTTACTCCTTATCATGGGTTCCACCCGCAAACAAATGACCCGGCAAACATCCCTTTTCATTAAAAATATTCCACTCAGGTACAGTCCATAGGGAATGAAAAACATGAATAATGGGATTACAAGTTTTAAATTCAACAAAGGTCTGAAGGCTTACAAACTAAAAAGAGGTAAGGTGCCTGTAATCCCTTTCTTGTCCCTCTCCTCAGGAGGCAGGTCAAGGAGGCGAAAAAAGGCAAAAGGGGCGCCTAGGCGAGCTACGGGTGGCAGAAGACACCAGGAGAACATCTCGGTGGCCGTCCGAAGGCTGGATGGTGATGGCGGCACCGGAAGCAGAGCTCGAAGACGATGCGGCAGGACGTCAGCATGCGTCGAAGGCGTCGGTGCCCGCGTACTCCGACTTGACGGCCTTGCCGCCCGCCCTCTTCCTCTTTCGCAGCCTCCCAATGCCAGCCGCTCAAGGAGACGACCCCGAGAAGTTCAAGGGGGCCGGCGAGACGGATGATGGGGTCGCTGGTGCCGCATGGAGCGGCACCCGACACCTAGTCGGACCCGTCATCCTGCCGCCTACCGCCCTCGTCGTCGCTGCCGCTGTCTTCCTCGTCACTCCCGCCCGAGGAAGAGTCTTCACTATCAGAAGAGCTCTCCACGCAGCACCTTGCACGAGTCCCAAAGAGCCCGAAGACCTTGACGGAGAGAAGGCCACCCTCCATCTGTTTAAAATGGAGAGTGAGCCCCTCCGTCAAGCGGTGGATGTGAGCAAACGTCTTCCATCCCCGACGAAGATACATCACGTGAGGAGCGGGGAAGTCGACGCGGACCCGCGTGCCGCTGATCCCACAGCCCCTCATGTGCAGCCGCAATGACTCCGGCGGATCCAGCTCCATCTCCCGCACAAATGGAGTCGGGAGACGAAGGCGACGGCGCGGCGGCCGGCGCAGCCTGACGAAGAAACTTACCGTGGTAAAAACCGCCCCGCCTGCCCGCGCACCGTTTTTGGGCCTAGCCCAACGACGTGATTGCGCTTACGTGTGGCCCAGGCCCGGGGGCTCCTGTCGATGTATAAAAAGAGGGTACACTTTTGTACCCCTATAATTGTGCAGGCGATCGAGCCACGGCACCACCACACCGAGCAAGGCAAGGAGGTGAGCCAAGGTAAGGCAAGCTCATGAAGCGTAAGCGACGCCAAGACCAAGACCACAAAGAGCAAAGGGGACGAAGCAGACTCCCCCGGCAAGATCCTTGCCGGGGGGCAGTTTTAGCAACCCCGGCAAGACCCTTGCCGTGGCAATTCGCCCCACACCTACGGAGCGAGTCACCCTTGAGTCCACTGCCCCCATGGGGCAAGGATTCGGGAGACATCCCCGTGGTGGCATGCATATCTTTGTGAAGACATTCAAGATCAGATACACACTATAGAAGATGACGACCCTTGGCGGCATCCCAGCCAAGGAGGACCACAAGGCCCCCGGCAAGAGCCTTGCCGGGGATGACAGCAGGCGCCTCGGCAAGACCCTTGCCGGGAGCCCGGCAAGGCCCTTACCAAGGGCGTCTACAGGCCACCATCTGGCCCACGCCAACCAAACCTCCACCGCCATTCGCATGCGGCTGCCGACCCAACCAGCTGGGCAGGCACCTGCGTGGCGGCATGCAGATCCTCGTGGAGACCCACCACTGCGCCACCTCAGCTGCCTGCCTGCCTACATGGCATCGCAGGCACCGCTGGCCGCATGCGTGTCGACCTAAGAGGGAGCGCCACGACGAGACAGTCTCTCCCGCCCCCGATAAAGCAAGGACACCTAAGCAAGATGCATTGAATGCGCCTTGTCATGTAATGCGAGGGATAACCTCGCATCACTGTACCCTTTCCACCTCCTGTGTGCCACTGTGGCAACCCCTTTTCCTATAAAAGGAGGCCCGAGGCGACCAGGAGAAGGATTTCGGCTTTTTGGAGCTCCTCACGCCCCATAGCTAGCTCAAGAACACAGATATACAATCCACCAAAGCAGGAGTAGGGTTTTACGCATCCTCGCAGCCCGAACCTGGATAAACGAACCGTGTGCTATCTGTTTGATCCGCTCATCTCACGACCCCGCGCCCCGCTAACCGTAGTAGGGATTCTTGTGATCCCATAGGTGTCGTTCCCACCGACAAATTATAACCCGGAATAAAGCACTATTGATTTATTCAAGATGACGGCTTAAGAAGGGGCCTAATGACATATAGGTGACTATGCGATAATGTTAAACCGCTGCAGGTATCAAAGGCAATTAAAATTTTCTTAAGTCGCCAGAAGCAAGCGGTGCTGACATCCGGTATTCTTTTAAACCGGTCACATGAACTACTATGGCTGAAACAGAGTCAACAGACGCATTTTTTGGCTAAGTGTGGAACAAACAGGTTTCACAAGTTGCAATAATTATTTTGGATCAAACGATGCTCTGGAAAGGAAAAAATTTCTAGACCTAAAACAGTACAGAGAAGTTCATATACTCGAGGAGGGCTTCCAAAACATGGGAAATGAGATCTGTTCTCATGCAAGATAAACACAAACAAGTACCGCAGCAGTTCTATGTTGTTTTTACGATCTAAACAAGGTATTAGAGGTGAGAACTAATGGAGGTTTACGTCAGGTGGCGATGAACGTCGACGAACTTAAGACGGTACCAATGCAGATCTGAGAAAGGGGATAAAAAGAACTCACAGATGCGGACGAACTGCGGAGGGTTGCCGTCGTTTTCTGGTCAGAATCAGGTTGATGCAGCGGCCTGAGACGGTGAAGACGAGGGGTTCGACGGCGGCGGCGGCGGAGCTCGAGCAGCAGAAAAGGAAGTGCGAGGAGGAAGACGACTGAAGGAAATGAAAAAGACCTAGGTCGCACCTATTTATAAGGAGGGGCCAACCGAGATGGCGCGAGAAACGAGGAGACCAAAGCATCATTATCCAGCGGCCCCGACGCCTCGATTCTCGGGATGGTCAGTAAAGGCAAAGATCCGTTGGAGGATATGGCGGAATAAAATATGAGTTTTATTGAAGATGACGTCACGATTATTTAACCCGGATCCAGATGATGACGTCACGGCGGGTTAAAATTTTCGCACAAAACAGAAGGCTGCAGGCCAGTTCATAAGGTTTTTAAAGATTGACATGAACCGGTTCAAATCAATCTAGGGCCTAATGTTGGGGATATAACTATTTGTGTAAGACGCCCAGGAGGGGCCGGGTTACGCAAAGAGGAGCTCATCTGAAGCCCAAGACCAAGGCATGAAGGTGGCGGTTCAGTAAAGGGTCTAAAGGCCCACAGGCGACTTAAAGCCCGTAGAGATAAACCGCCATGATGGCATGACTTGTATTGTAAGGTACAAATAACTAGTCACCGAGCCGGACATTGTTTATGAGCCGGCCGGGACTCTGTAAGCCGCAGGGCGTCGACCCGTGTATATAAGGCGACGACCCGCCGGCGGCTTAGAAAAAAGAGACAACAAATCGAGAACCGGGCATAGCGTATCTCGCTCCCTGGTCATCGAAACCTCAAGCAATACCAACCCAACTAGACGTAGGCCTTCCTTCACCGCAAGGGGCTGAAATAGTATAAACCTCTCGTGTTCTTTGTCCCGATTAACCCCTTTAAGCTTCCTAGTTGCGGTGGCTCCACGATCAAGTCCTTGCAAGAGGACATCTGCCGTGACAATTCCACGATAGTTGGCGCCCACCGTGGGGCCAGCGCACGGTGGATTTGAGTTCTTGAAGGGCAGCTTCGAAGGGCTCAAGGGATGACCAAGAGTCGTCGCGGCAAGATCTACATCAACGACGAAGGCTAGGGCCCCGACGCCGGCTCAATTGAGTACGGGTACCGGGTCCCCTTCGGCGGAATCCACGTCTTCATCGGCCGGATTGGTGAGCCAGGCCCTGAGCGGGACAACTGCACCGACCTCATCGAAACGGCTCAGCGCGCGAGACCCGCCTGGGCTCAACCCGTCGTGAAGCGTGCCTTCGTGGGCTGCATCCACGGAGGGGAACTTTCTGAAGGATCTGAAGGTGGTGGTGAGACGGCCGTCCTCTCCGATGGTGAATCGTCCGCCGGCTCAACAGATTCACTATATCCAGTGCAAGATGTCGTGCTTGGGGGCTATTCCGGTGGCAGCACTATTCTGGACCTCTCAGAGTCGCCAAACTGGGCAGGAGTCTTCATGGCTGGTACTCAACCCGGCCAAAACTCTACGACATCAGCAGCGATAACGTCCGGGCTAGGAGCAGCCAGGGCAGGAAGTCCTGTGCGCTCACCGGCTCAGGTGCTGATGGATCTTATGGATAAGCTTACGGCCCTGATGTTCCTACTCATTCATGCTTGTTTGTCATGCCTGCTATTGCTTAGAGTTGAGTCAGGTCTGATTCATCAGGGATGAATTGGAATGTGGTGAACATGTCCTACTGTTGAGAGCTAAGTGTGTGAACATGATTTGGTAAAGGTAACGATGAGAGGCCATGTAGGAGTACATGGTGGGTTGTCTCATTGCAGCCGTCCTCAGGAACTGAGTTCTGTGTTTGTGATCCATGAACAATTACTACCACACATTGGGCTCCGGGCGCTCCAAGCTCTCTCGACTTATTAATCAACCTGATCTCTGTCCAGGAGTTGCAACTAGTTTTTGTTGTTTGTAGGTAGTGTTAGTAGTCTACCAAGTGGCACCCGGTACAGGTGGGATTGGGACAGACTAGGCACCATGGCACGGTGTACCAAGCGTAGATCCATCCGTCGAGGTGGGCTTGGGAACCCTGCACACATCATTTCGGGCCGTGAGCGACACCCCGGCCGGATCTCCTTGCGGATGGAACCCGAACAGGTGATAAACCTTGACTAGAGACTTGTGTGGTTAGTCAGGTCGTGGCCGACTCCCTCGCCAGGCTTCCGCTTGAAGGTTGTCGAGGTACACGACGTGTACATGGTGGTAAGTGGCGAGAGCGTGTGTGAAGAAGTACAACCCTGCAGGTTTAACATCATCTATTCGAATAGCCGTGTCCGCGGGAAAGGACTTCTGGGTTGCCTGTACAGTTCATAGACAAGTGAAAGTGGATACTCTAAAATGCGCAAGATAAGCGTGAGTGCTATGGAGGGCGTTCTCGTAGGTAGACGGGAGCGGATCCATAGTGGTGCATTGACATGCTGAATATGTGGACTCGTGTGCTCCACCTCAAAAGAGTTACTTGCAGTCGTAGTTTAGGATAGCCACCGAGTCAAAGTTGGCTTGCTGCAGTTAAGCTCCACCACCCCTTTTGATACTGATGCATATGTAGATAGATCTAATGTAAGTCTTGTTGGGTACATTTGTACTCACGTTTGCCTATTTTATGTTTTTGCAGAGAGACGCCAGTCTCGCTAGTAGTTCTGTGTGGACTTCGACGTTTAGCTTGATACCTCAGCTACGATCTTGTGCCCTCGGCAGGGTCTTGTAGATAGTCAGGCTTCTCAGGCTTCTTCATTTGTAGTTGTCTGTACTCAGACAAGTTAAGCTTCCGCATGTGCTTGTTGTTTGTATGCTCTGTATGTTGGGGTCGTGAGACCCATGTTTGTAATACTTGGCTCCTCGGAGCCTAATGAATAAATACTTGGGTCGTAGAGTTATGTTGTGATGCCATGATGTATTTACACATATCGAGCATATTGTGTGTATGATTGAAATGCTTGGTATGTGTGGGATCCGACAACCTAGTTTTTTATCCTTGGTAGCCTCTCTTATGGGGAAATGTAGTCTTGTGCTTCCATGAGCCATAGTAGTCCGCTACAGCCCGGTTCACCGGAGTCCTGCTAGCCCAGCACTACTTCTTCGGAACACTTGACTGGCGGCATGTGATTCACTTCGTTCCTATATACTGTCCCTTCGGGAAATGTCACTTGGTGACATCCGAGTCTGCCTAGCCTGCTACAGACTGGGTTCCCTGAGTCCTGTTAGCCAGTGCTACAGCCCGGATTAAGCTGTGACCGACATGCTCGATGTTGATTCATGTATGCCTGTCCCGTAAGTTAGTGCCACTTTGGATTCACGACTAGTCATGTCGGCCCGGGTTCTCTGTCATATGGATGCTAGCGACACTATCATATACGTGAGCCAAAAGGCGCAATCGGTCCCGGGCCATGGTAAGGGGACACCCGTGGGAATACCGTGCGTGAGGCCGCAAAGTGATATGACGTGTTACAGGCTAGATCGGTGTGACTTAGAATCGGGGTCCTGACACAGGGACCTATCCGTGATTATTTTTATCATAGATTAGCCCCTGATCTTCAAACGCGCGCAACTTTTAGCTCGTTTATCCAAATACAGTGAAACCAACGCCAAAATCTTCATCTCGAACCCTCTTTCCAGTTAACCAACTTGAACATGATTTTGACAATTTTAAATTTGGTTCCAAGCAGATTTGAATTCGAACCTCTTTTGATCGTAGTTTGAGTTTCGTAGCCCCGATTCGATTGATTCTTTTTGCAAATTGAAGTTCTTTAATTGAACTTTCAGTTTGGACTTTCTTATCTCAGTTTTACCCTTGCATCTATGCTTGAGTGCTTATGTATGCTATTGTTTGTTTGCGATAGAGTTTCCGGAATGCGAAGTGTGCTACTACGAGTCACTAGGGTTTGCAGATCTCCAGCAAGGCAAGTAACATTTTGATCATATTCCTTTATTACCCAGTTTTTATGCATTAGTTCCAACCCTCAAACATTGCATGATTAGGATTGATAACATGTAGGTATTGGGAAGTAGATGATGAGGTAGAACCTATTGCCCTTTATTTCAAACCCTAGGAGTTACTTCTACGTTATGCTTATACTGCTATGATATGCTTGTAGACGTGGTTTTGTTTGAGAGATTCATGACAACTGTGAGAGATTATTATGAACTAAGGGTTTATTTAAGATGGCTACTTTAACACACATCTGGGTGGATTGTTGGTGGGCACCTGGGGAATCCAGTGTTGTCCAAGGAGATCCCGGGGTTACCGTGTGATCATCCTATGGTTCGCCACCCAGGCACAAAGGGATCATAAGATTATTCATGCTAGAAACTTCCGTGTGCAGCAACAAGCCATTATGGGCTCTGGCATAGTTGAGTATGTTGTGTGACCTCTTTCAGTGGTAAACTAGCAGATGTAGGGGATGTAGGTGGTACGGTTTACCCGTCGAAAGAGTTAATGCTTCTGAAAGACTGTGTCTCGGTTATCCGTTTATCAAACACCATGTAGTGCGAGAAATCCGATGGAGGAGATCGAGTCTTTTGGGGAAAAGTGCGCAAACCTCTGTAGAGTGTACAAACTAATCATGGTTAGTCGTGTGCCCGGTTATGGACATCTTGAGTATCTGGTTCTTGAATTATTGATGTGATCTCAACACTCTTAATTAATTTTGTTGGGTTATTGATGATTAATTTGGGATTGAGATGGGGTTTTTATTCTCAATGTTTTCAACAAACTTTGTAGTTAAATAAAATATATTCCTTTGCAGTAGGGAGAAACTGGCTTTTCGCAAAAACATGATAACCATGGAGCCTCCACCAGCCATATATGCATGTAGTGTTTAGCATTTATTTTGTTCGTTGCTCTACAGTGTTATTTTGCCAGCATATTCCATGTGCTGACCCGTTTCGGGCCGCAACGTATTATGTTGAAGACTTTTCAGACGAAGAGTAAGGTGCGCTAGGTCGTTGTCGTGCACTCAGCTGTGCCGTTGGAGTTGATGGACTCATTTACCTTTGATGCTTTCGCTGTTATCTTATTTTAGAGGGCCTTAAGCCATATTATTGTCATAAGTTCTCTTCTGAGACATTCGATGTAATAAGTGTGTGATTGCACTCTGTTAAAGATCCTTCAAGTACTGTGTGTGTCAGCATTACCGATCCAGGGATGACACTTAAGCATAGAGATTTGACCGTCTGAGGTCGAATTGCTACATGATGGTATCAGAGCACACACTGACTATAGGACAAGACCCCTAAGATAAGCCATATGTCACTCTTCTCTACTCATTTGTGACTCCTCTCCATTTTCCACTCTATAGATGGCGGACCCAAGGAACAAGTTTGCTCAACCGGATGAAGACACGCCTTTTGGATGACACTTGAAGGAAGTCACTAGGTACCTGAACATAGGAATACCAAGCTTCACCGGGATCTACACCGCCACTTTACCAGAAGAGGAGCGTTGGATGATTCGAATCCATGTTCCAGGAAGGACATTCACGCCAGTTACTGAGCCCATAGAGTTTTCATTTGATGCCCCAACCTGGAGTCTAGGAAAGAGCATGGCAGCTCACATCGCCACGGGCCGCATCGGCGAAGTTTACCACAAGGATCTAAAGGACACCATCTATCAGATATGTGGGCGCCGAGATGAGCAATGGGAAATGATCAGCACCAGGAGGGACAAGTCCATTGCAGCTTTCATCCAGGAGTTAAACCAGCACATTCGCCGCCAGGAGAACCAAATGTGCGCAAGCATGATAGATCTGAAGAAGGTGATGACTAGGAGCATGGAGCTTGAAGAGGAACTCAAGTCTACATGCGATGGATATGAGGAGGAAATCGTAGTGCTACTAGAGAAGAATGAAGACCTGACGAAGAAGCTAGGAGTATTCATGGGAGACCCCGCACCAGGAGGAGATGACGACCATCTCGAGGAGTACATCATCATTGATGACACCGACTCCGACCCCGACGGTAGTGATGATGATTACGAAGACGAAGCTGGAGCCGATATCATGGAGTCTTCCACCGATCAAAATTTCTAGTCGACCACCATATTATCAGCAGTATTCCCCCATGTATATAGTAGTAGTCCGAGCATTTTGTAACGGTAGTTTAGATCGATTGTATGCCCTTTTTTGAATTGATTGGTGTGATATGATTGTGTTTTTCTCATGTTCATATGGGTAGTGATTCCTCTTTAGACCTCACTCTATTTTAATCTCTCCCCTCTAAACCCATCAGATGCCTCCGAGACATGACCCGGGATTTGTCCTCCCACCGGAGCTCACTCAGTTGATCCAACAACATAATGCCTTGATGCAGTTGCTAGTCCAGAACCAAGGCAATCACAACAACAACAACCCACCGCCACCACCTCCAGTTGACAACTTAGCCCATTTTCTGAGGTTAAAATCCGTCGGTGTTTTCCAGTAGCACCGAGCCGATTGTTGCTGATGACTGGCTAGGCAGGATTGGAAGGGAGTTGACCACCGCAGGTTGCACAGATGCTGAGAAGGTGCACTTTGCCGCACACCAACTGGATGGACCCGCAGCTCATGGTGGGAGAATTACACAACTACGTTCCCTATAGCCAATGTCACTTGGGATCAGTTTCAGCAAGCGTTCTGCACTGCACATGTCTCAACTGGAGCTATGAGCATGAAGAAGCGTGAGTTTCGCAACTTACGCCAGGGAAATCATACTGTGGGGCAGTATGTGGATGAGTTCAGTAAGTTAGCTCGCTATGCCCCGGATGATGTGGCCACAGATGCCGCGAAGCAGGAGAAGTTTATGGAAGGACTGAATGATGAGCTGAGTATGCAGTTGATGGTAGCAACATTTGCTAACTACCAGGAGTTGGTAGATAGGGCTCTTATGATTTAAGGGAAGCAGCAGCAGATAGAGAGCCGCAAAAGGAAATATGGACAAGGGAAGTACAATTATGGAGCGTCGCAGAAGCCTCGTTTTACCCCGAACTCGGGAGTTATACCCATAACCATGGAGGCCACACTCACAATGGAGGAAGTTTGCATAACCACAGTGGCCCCAAGAATGGAAATGGGAATGGAGCAAGCAGTAACCAGAATCGTTCCAACCCAGCAACCCCCGCTAAGAAGGATCTGAGTCATGTCACCTGCTATAAGTGCGGGAAGACTGGGCACTACGCCAACGATTGTTCTGAGTTGAAGAATGGCAACGGCAATGGAAGATCTGGGAAGAAGCCCAATCCCTTCACCAGAGGTAAGGTGAACCACATCAACGTGGAGGAGGTTGAAGATCAGCCTGGCACAGTGATTGGTAAGTTTTTGGTTAAGTCATTTACCGCTCTTTTTCTTTTTTATACTAGTGCATCGCATTCATACATATCAAGGGGATTTGTGGACAATTTTAAGTTACCCACCTTATCCCTTAGGTCACCCATGTTAGTAAGCTCACCAGGAGCAGAGTATATGGCCATCCGATGGTGTGATCGGTTACCCTTAACCATTGGTAGCCATGTTTTCCCCTCAGACCTAATAATTTTGGAGTCACAAGGATTGGACATCATACTAAGCATGGATTGGCTATTGAAGTATGGAGGGAACATTGGCTGTGCTAGTAAGTCCATTTTGCTCACAACCCCTGAGGGAAGAAAGATTAAGTATGTATCTAGGCATGCACCGAAGAGGACCCAAGTAAATTCCCTCTCAGGAGTTGTTCAGAAGGAAGTGCCTGTAGTGAAGGATTACCCGGATGTATTTCCAGAGGAACTACCAGGCATGGCGCCGGATCGAGACATTGAGTTTTTGATAGAGTTGTTGCCAGGCACCAGACCGATATCAAAGAGACCATACCAGATGCCCGCAAATGATCTGGAGGAAATTAAGAAGCAGATTAAGGAGTTATTGGAGAAAGGTTACATTCGACGAAGTTCGTCACCGTGGGGAGCCCAAGTGCTCTTGGTTGAGAAGAAGGATGGATCTTTGAGAATGGTTATTGATTATCGTGCATTGAATGAAGTGACGATCAAGAACAAGTACCCATTACCGATGATCAATGATTTTTTTTGACCAACTGCAAGGAGCTAAAGTATTCTCCAAGATCGATCTGTGATCAGGGTACCACCAGCTGAAGATCCGAGAACAGGATATACCTAAGACAGCTTTTACCACAAGGTATGGGCTATATGAGTATACGGTTATGTCTCTCGGATTGACTAATGCCCCTGCCTATTTCATGAGTATGATGAATAAGGTGTTCATGGAGGTCTTGGATAAATTTGTTGTGGTGTTCATTGATGATATTTTGGTATACTCGAAGAACGAAGAGGAGCATAAGGAGCATCTGCGTTTAGTTCTCTAGAAGCTCAGGGAAAATCAGTTCTATGCCAAGTTCAGCAAATGTGAGTTTTGGTTGAAGGAAGTTGCATTTCTTGGACATGTTATATCAGGAAAAGGTATAGCAGTAGATCCTACCAAAGTTCAGTCTGTCACTGAGTGGTTGGCACCCACCTCAGTTGGAGAGATCCGTAGTTTCCTAGGACTCGCAGGATATTACCGGAGATTCATTGAGAATTTTTCCAAGATTGCGAAGCCCATGACGGAGTTGTTGAAGAAGGACACCAAGTTAAAGTGGACCGAAGAGTGTGAGGCCAGTTTTCAGGAGTTTAAGAAACGTTTGGTTACAGCTCCAGTGCTAATTCTTCCTGATATACGCAAGGATTTCCAAGTGTATTGCGACGCTTCTCGCTTAGCACTTGGAGGTGTACTTATGCAGGAAGAAAGAGTTGTTTCATAAGCCTCGCGTCAGCTTTGACCTCATGAGTTAAATTATGCCACGCATGATTTGGAGTTAGCAGTCGTAGTGCATGCGCTCAAGACCTGGAGACATTTTCTTATTGGAAACTGTTGTGATGTGTACACGGATCATAAGAGTTTGAAGTACATTTTCACGCAGAAGGAGCTGAATCTCAGGAAGAGGAGATGGTTGGAGCTTATAAAATATTATGATATGAAGCTGCATTATCACCCTGGAAAGGCCAATGTCTTAGCAGATGCTTTGAGCTGGAAGAGTTATGTCAATACCCTCGTAAGCGAAGGATTACCAAAGGAGTTAGCCGAAGATCTCAGGAAGCTTCGTTTGGAGATAGTTCCTCGAGGTTTTGTTGCGGCAATGGAGGTTCAGTCAACATTATTGGGAAAGATTCGAGAATCTCAGAAGGATGACAAGGAATTTGCTGAGATAAAGGAGAATATGAGCGAAGGAAAAGCCAAAGGTTTTCGAGAGGATGAGCACGAAACTTTATGGTTTGAGGACCGTGTATATGTACCCAATAATGCAGAGATCAGGAAGTTAATACTTCAAGAAGCTCATGACTCGCCATACTCAATTCACTCCGGAAACACCAAGATGTACTTGGATTTGAAGGAGCGTTTCTGGTGGACTGGTATGAAGAAGGATATTGCCGAGTATGTAGCCGTATGTGATGTATGTCAGAGAGTGAAGGCAGAACATCAGAAGCCAGCAGGATTACTGCAGCCTATGCCGATACCCAAATGGAAGAGGGACAAGCTTGGCATGGATTTTATCACCGGATTACCCAGGACCCGATCGGGATATGATTCTATCTGGGTAGTAGTGGATCGCTTGACCAAGTTAGCTCACTTTATTTCGGTGAAAACCACCTATACGAGTGCGAAGTTGGCCAAGATATATATGACCAGGATCGTATGTCTGCATGTAGTTCCGAGGACCATCGTATCATATAGAGGAACATAGTTTACTTCAAAGTGTTGGCATCAGTTGCACCAGACTTTGGGTACCAGGCTAGAGTTTAGTACAGCCTTTCACCCGCAGACAGATGGACAGACCGAAAGAGTCAATCAGATTCTGGAGGACATGTTGAGAACTTGTGCACTAGATTATGGATCCAGTTGGGATGATAATTTACCTTACGCGGAGTTCTCATACAACAACAGTAACCAGGCCAGTTTGAAGATGGCACCTTCGAAGCTTTGTATGGGAGAAGGTGCAGGACACCGTTAATGTGGGATGAAGTTGGAGACCGTCAGTTGTTTGGACCATATTTGATCGAAGAGTCTGAAGAGAAGATTAAGTTGATCCGCGACAGACTAAAAGTAGCTCAGTCCAGGCAAAAGAGTTATGCAGACTCCAAACGCAAGGAG
Source organism: Aegilops longissima (assembly GCA_021605205.1). Classification (NCBI taxonomy): domain Eukaryota; kingdom Viridiplantae; phylum Streptophyta; class Magnoliopsida; order Poales; family Poaceae; genus Aegilops; species Aegilops longissima. The sequence goes on along the minus strand of CM038678.1, from coordinate 203,469,514 downwards.
GTAGTTTATGAAATTGGAGGCAGAGCATATCTTTGTGTGTCACCTCTGCGAGGAGTTAAACAATTTGGAGTTAAGGGAAAGTTAGCCCCGAGATTCGTAGGACCATACCGAGTTTTGGAACGTAAGGGAGAAGTGGCCTACAAGTTGGAGTTACCCGAAGGACTGTCAAGAGTTCATGATGTGTTTCACATTTCCCAGTTGAAGAAGTGGCATGCACAGATGGCCGATATTCCTCTAAGAGATACAGTGCCCCTGGAAGCAATTCAGTTGGACAGTGACCTAACCTACGAGGAGAAACCCATCAAGATTCTTGAGTTTGCCAGCCGAGTTACGCGCAACAAGGTTATCAACTTTTGCAAAGTTCAATGGAGCCACCATACCGAGGATGAAACCACCCGGGAACGAGAGGAAGACCTACGGAAAGACCACCCGCACCAATTTTCTAGCCAACCCGAATCTCGAGGGCGAGATTCATCTTAAGGGGGGTAGATTTGTAACATCCCAATTTTCAATTCAGATGTTATACATAAGTCATCATATGCATATCATATTTTATTTGCATTTTGTTTGTGATCCTAGAAATCCTAAGCAACTCAAGGATCCACGGACAGAGTTGGGGATTTCATAATTTTCGAATTTTCTCAAATTTGAAAAAATGGATCATTTTGGTTTTAATAATTTTTCTCTCTGAAATGTTTCTGATATTAAAATAAATGAGTGGAGATAAAATGACTTCTCCAAAATAAGAGGAATATTGGAGGAAAAACATTAAAATCAAATAAATATTTTATTTGGATTTTATTTGATATTTTATTCGAATTAGAAAAATGTGTTTTTCGAAATTGCCTTTTTAGGCCAGAAAAATGATCACTTCGTTCTAAATATTTTATTTAAACGGCGAAAATTGTTTTTGGCATTTTTAGAATTATATTTATATATTTTATTAGAATTTTTCTTTTGGCGGAATTTATTTAAGAAAAATCGCGCGCCGAACTAGGTCAGCCCAGCTGGGAGCCAGGCCTCGGCCCAGCGCCACACTGCCTCGCGCCGCGCCCGTGTCCGCGCGGACTCCGACGAGGAGTCCGGATCGCCGCTTAGCGCCTCGCCAAGTCGGACCCCCAGACCTTTTATATACGGCCAATTTCGCCCCCTCTCAAGCAAGCCATCGCCTTGGCTCTTGCCTTGCCGCCGCCTCCTCCCGCACTCAGCGCCACGCCGCCAAGCACACCGCCCGCCGCCGCTGCCGCCATTGACCACCGCCCATTGACCGGTATAGAAACCGCTCGGTTCGCCGGTTCATTCGGTTTTTTTTCCGGTTTTCGGTCAAGATGGGTTTTTATATTAGGGTTAGGGTTTTCTCGGTTTTTCCGATCGGCTCTATTTGGCGAACGTTCGCCCGAACACCTCTGTTCGCAAACACGTTCGTTCGTTTGTTTCTGTTAACGAACGTTCGTTTGTTAGTCTTTTCTTTTTATTTTATTTTCGGCCAGGGACCTATCCGCGATTATTTTATCGCAGATTAACCCCTTATCTTCAAACGCCCGTAACTTTTAGCTCGTTTATCCAAATCCAATGAAACCAACGCCAAAATATTCGTCTCCAACCCCTCTTTCTAGTTAACCAACTTGAACATGATTTTGACAAACTAAAATTTGGTTCCAAGAAGATTTAAATTCGAACTTATTTTGATCGTAATTTGAGTTTGGTAGCTCCGATTTGATTGATTCTTTTTGCAAATCGAAGTTCTTCATTTGAACTTTCAGTTTGTACTTTCTCATCTAAGCTTTACCCTTGCATCTATGCTTGAGTGCTTATGTATGCTATTGTTTGTTTGCGATAGAGTTTCCGGAATGCAAAGCGTGCTACTACGAGTCACTAGGGTTTGTAGATCGTCAGCAAGGCAAGTAACACTTTGATCATATCCCTTTATTACCAAGTTTTTATGCATTAGTTCCAACCCTCAAACATTGCATGATTAGGATTGATGACATGTGGGTATTGGGAAGTAGATGATGAGGTAGAACCTATTGCCCTTTATTTCAAACCCTAGGAGTTACTTCTACGTTATGCTTATACTGCTATGCTATGCTCGTAGACGTGGTTTGATTTGAGAGGTTCATGACAGATGTGAGAGATTATTATGAACTAAGGGTTTATTTAAGGTGGCTACTTTAACACACATCTGGGTGCATTGTTGGTGGGCACCTGGGGAATCCAGTGTTGTCCAAGGAGATCCCGGGGTTACCGTGTGATCATCCTATGGTTCGCCACCCAGGCACAAAGGAATCATAAGTAGAAACTTCCGTGTGCAGCCACAAGCCATTATGGGCTCTGGCGTAGTTGAGTATGTTGTGTGACCTCTTTCAGTGGTAAACTAGCAGATGCAGGGGATGTAGGTGGTACGGTTTACCCGCCGAAAGAGTTAATGCTTCTAAAAGACTGTGTCTCGGTCATCCGTTTCTCAAACGCCATGTAGTGCAAGAAATCCAATGGAGGAGATCGAGTCTTGTGGGGAAAAGTGCGCAAACCTCTACAGAGTGTACAAACTAGTCATGGTTAGCCGTGTCCCCGGTTATGGACATCTTGAGTATGTGGTTCTTGAATTATTGATGTGATCTCAACACTCTTAATTAATTTTGTTGGGTTATTGATGATTAATTTGGGATTGAGATGGGGTTTCCATTCTCAATGTTTTCAACAAACTTGGTAGTTAAATAAAATATATTCCTTTGCAGTAGGGAAAAATTAGCTTTTCGCAAAAACATGATAACCATAGAGCCTCCACCAGCCATATATGCATGTAGTGTTTAGCATTTATTTTGTTCATTGCTCTACAGTGTTATTTTGCCAGCATATTCCATGTGCTGACCCGTTTCGGGCTACAACGTATTATGTTGCAGACTTTTCAGACGAAGAGTAAGGTGCGCTAGGTCGTTGTCGTGCACTCAGTTATGCCGTTGGAGTTGATGGACTCATTTACCTTTGATGCTTCCGCAGTTATCTTATTTTAGATAGCCTTAAGCCATATTATTGTAATAAGTTCTCTTCTGGGATATTCGATGTAATAAGTGTGTGATTGCACTCTGTTATAAATCCTTCAAGTACTTTGTGTGTCAGCATTACTCATCCAGGGATGACACTTAAGCATACAGATTTGACCGTCTGAGGCCGGATCGCTAGAACCACTATAAGGTCTAGGGTAGCGACAACAACAAAAAGAACTCCCTGGTTGACCTCGCCTCGGCCATCGTCGACCCCTACTACATGAAGATGATGGTTGAGAGCAAGAAGGAGAAGAACGCCTGGCACAACGTCTGGCATGAGAGACTGGATGAACAACATGTCACGTACACGGTCAAGGACGCGTACATAAGCTATGAGATGTACAAGCGGATCGTTGACATGAGGGAGTCTCTTCTTCCTGCCCCAGACAAGGGATCGAGCCACAGAGCAGTGGCGGGAGCATCACAAGAAGTAGATGACTAGACGATCATTTCTCCTAGTTTAGAATGCATATAATTGTTTATTGAGGTGTGTGTGAATTTTGTGTATAGTCACTTACGTAATTCTTCTGCAGACAGATCAAATCACATGGCTTATTAGCAGCAATCGTCTGTGTTATTATTTGTCTCCGCACACATTTCTTATTATGAACCTGTCTGCCGCGTATCCCTCACATCTTGTTTAGTTGAACCGTTTCTATTGTGTTGCCTAATCACACATAGTTCATCCTAGTGAACTGTATGTCGTGTATTGCACACGCCCTCATCTGGCTGCCCTTTTCTGTTGTTCTGCATCATCGCAAACAGTTCTTCTGAATTAACCATTTGCCACTCATCGCACACGTAACTCCAATATGAACTGTGTTTGATGTCACCACCATCACAAACGTTTTGCATCTTTTTTGACGGTTTTATTACATCATCGTTTGTGATTGATGCATCACACACAGTTTCATCGAAGGGTCTCTGATTTGACTGTCGCGTTTGGACCATCCTGCAGTAGTGATGATTTGATATATTTGTAATTCTCTTCGAACTATCGGTTTGGTTTGGCCAACTAGATTGATTTTTCTTGCAATGGGAGAAGTGCTTAGCTTTGGGTTCAATCTTGCGTGTCCTTTCCTAGTGACAGTAGGGGCAGCAAGGCACGTATTATATTGTTGCCATCAAGGATAAAAAGATGGGGTTTTATCATATTGCTTGAGTTAATTCTTCTACATCATGTCATCTTACTTAATGCATTACTCCGTTCTTTATGAACTCAATACACTAGATGCATGCTGGATAGTGGTCGATGTGTGGAGTAATAGTAGTAGATGCGGAATCGTTTTGGTCTACTTGACACGGACATGATGCCTATGTTCATGATCATTGCCTTAGATATCGTCATAACTTTGCACTTTTCTATCAATTGCTCGGCAGTAATTTGTTCACCCACCGTATTATTTTCTATCTTGAGAGAAGCCTCTAGTGAAACCTATGGCCCCCGGGTCTATTTTCCATCATATAAGTTTCCAATCTACTATTTTGCAATCTTTTACTTTCCAACCTATAAACCAAAAATACAAAAAATATTTACTTTACCATTTATCATCTCTATCAGATCTCACTTTTGCAAGTAACCGTGAAGGGATTGACAACCCCTTTATCGCGTTGGGTGCAAGTTGTTTGCTTGTTTGTGCAAGTATTCGGTGACTTGTGTGTTGTCTCCTACTGGATTGATATCTTGGTTCTCAAACTGAGGGAAATACTTATCTCTACTTTGTTGCATCACCCTTTCCTCTTTAAGGGAAAACCAACGCAAGCTCAAGAAGTAGCAATGGGCAACTTCCGGTCAAGAACGACAGAACGAAGCTCACGCCACATAATGTGAGAGATTTCCAAAGTAGAAGTCTCACCCTTCTCCTTGATGCAAAGAAAAAGCAGATCCACCAGAGAAGAGTGTAATTGATCCAGGTTCCCAGCCACATAACGAACAAGCAAACGTAGAATATTTTTGTATTTTAGTAAAAACTTCTCAGAAGTGGTGGAGATGAAAATGAGAGGGAAAAGGCAAATAATGTAAATGCAAGGATATGAAAGTTTATGCGTAGGTACTTGATAGATTTTGATTATGTCTCCCCGACAACGGCGCCAAAAATTGTTCCTGCTACTTGTGATCTACGTTGGTTTTCCCCGAAGAGGAGAGGATGATGCAGTATAGTAGAGATAAGTATTTCCCTCAGTTAAGAACCAAGGTTATCAATCTAGTAGGATAACCAAGCAACACCTCATTAGCAGCACCTACACACAAAATAACAACTTCTTGCACCCAACGCAAGTAAGGGGTTGTCACACTACAAGAAACTTGTTAATCTATGACGGATTTTCGATGACATTTCGAAAAACCGTCAAGGATGGCCCGTTACAGTCCCGAAAGCCCGCCGAAGCCCGCTAAAGCCCGCCTAACCTTTACCCATATAAAACGCTAACCCTAACCCTCCTCCTCTCTTCCTCATGTTTATTGTTGTTTTATAGTAGTTACTTTTTATTCTCATATGTAGGCTAATATTTGAGGATTTTGGATCAATTTGTAGCAACCTCATGTTTATTGTTGTTTTATAGTAGTTACTTTTTATTCTCATATGTAGGCTAATATTTGAGGATTTTGGAAAGCACGTAACTTATTTTTTTTGCTTTCTTCTTATTCTCTTATTTTTACTATCTATTCATATCTACAAATGTCTAATGTTGTTGTAAATATGGTAGGTATGATTGGGTAGCGGGCTACTTGGTGTCCATCACAATCTGCCATGACATATAGTTGCCAGCAGGAGGGCCGAGGACAACATGAATAACAAACTTAGTATTTTATATGTGTTGTTGACGTAAATTGGATGTGTACTCCTTCCTAACCTTTTTGTGATACATTTTGTCAATATATGATGTATATTATCATTTCATGGAGGATTTTATAAACTGCTAGTTGTACAGATACCGATGTATGGCTGTATATTGAATCATTTGTGTAACGTGTATGACACTTTGGAAATACTATCTTGGGCCAAAATTGCCATTATCATTTATGTGACATGTTATGCTAAAAGCGTTTTGGGTCAAATTGGGTTGAAAGAAATGGACTAGACCATATTTAAATTGATCCTAAATCCATGACAATTTCTGTGATGAAAAGTAGCATCCACGTTGGCAGCCACATCATTCCGCTTGTTCAACTAAGAATCCTACGTGGCATGTTGGTCCATGACGGTATGTTCCGTCACCAAGGATCGGGCCTAGTTTGGGCTTAGACGGGCCTAAGGCAAATCCATGACGGTCAAGGACCGTCAAGGAAGGTACACTGTCAAATTATGACGTGATATACATGACGGATTTTAAATCCGTCATGGACGGGCACGCATGACAGTTTTTGACTGATTTGTGACAGATTAGATCCGTCACGTATTAACAGATTTCTTGTAGTGTCAATCCCTTGGCGGTCAATTGCAAGGATTAAATCTCGTAGTGATAAATAGATAAATAAAAATACAAAATAAAATAAATAAATAAAAAGTGCAGCAAGGTATTTTTGGATTTTAATATATGATAAAAGTAGACCCGGGGGCCATAGTTTTCACTAGAGGCTTCTCTCTTGAAAATAGCATATGCTGGATAAACAAATAACTGTTGGGCAATTGAAAGAAAAAAATAATCACGACGATATCCAAGGCAAGGATAATGTATATAGGCATCACTGATGACCCATAATTATAGGGGATCTATCGTAGTCGTTTCGATAAGTAAGAGTGTTGAACACAACGAGGAGCAGAAGAAATGACAAGCGGTTTTCAGCAAGGTATTCTCTACAAGCACTGAAATTATAGGTAACAAATCGTTTTGTAATAAGATAATTCATAACGGGTAACAAGTAACAAGAGTAAGAAAGGTGCAGCAAGGTGGCCCAATACTTTTTATAGCGAAGGACAAGCCTGGACGAACTCGTATATAAAGCAAAGCGCTCCCGAGGACACATGGGAATTGTTGTCAAGTTAGTTTTCATCATGCTCATATGATTCGTGTTTGTTACTTTCATAATTTGATATGTGGGTGGACCGGTGCTTGGGTGCTGTCCTTACTTGGACAAGCCTCCCACTTATGATTAACCCCTCTCGCAAGCATCCGCAACTACAAAAGAAGAATTAAGATAAATCTAACCATAACATGAAACATGTGGATCCAAATCAGCCCCTTACGAAGCAACACATAAACTAGGGTTTAAGCTTCTGTCACTCTAGCAACCCATCATCTACTTATTACTTCCCAGTGCCTTCCCCTAGGCCCAAATCATAGTGAAGTGCCATGTAGTCGACGTTCACATAACACCACTAGAGGAAAGACAGCATACATCTCATCAAAATATCGAGCGAATACCAAATTCACATGATTACTTATAACAAGAATTCTCCCATGTCCTCAGGAACGAACGTAACTACTCACAAAGCATATTCATGTTCAAGACCAGAGGGGTATTGAATATCATTAAGGATCTGAACATATGATCTTCCACCAAATAAATCAACTAGCATCAACTATAAGGAGTAATCAACACTACTAGCAACCAACAGGTACCAATTTGAGGTTTTGAGACAAAGATCAGATACAAGAGATGAACTAGGGTTTCGAGAGGAGATGGTGCTGATGAAGATGATGAAGATTGCACCCTCTTGATGAGAGGATCGTTGGTGATGACGATGGCTTTGATTTCCCCCTCCCAAAGGGAAGTTTCCCTGGCAGAACAGCTCCGCAGGAGCCATAGATTGGTTCTGCCGAAGTTCCGCCTTGAGACAGCGGCGCTTCGTCCCGAAAGCTCTCTCTTGATTTTTTTTCCAGGTAAAATCCCTCCATATAGTAGAAGATGGGCACCGGGAACCTGGTAGGGGGCCCACAAGCCCTAGGGGCGCCCCAGGGGGTAGGGCGCGCCCCCAGGCTCGTGGCCACCTAGTGGGTCGCCCTCTGATATTTCTTCACCCAATATTTTTTATATATTCCAAAATAATTCTCCGTAATTTTTCAGGACTTTTGGAGTTGAGAAGAATAAGACTCTCATATTTGCTCCTTTTCGGTCCAGAATTTCAGCTGACGACATTCTCCCTCTTCATGTAAACCTTGTAAAATAAGAGAGAAAAGGCATAAGCGTTGTACCATAATGTGTAAAAACAGCCCATATTGCAATAAATATCAATATAAAAACATGATGCAAAATGGACATATCAATCACGTCCGAGACAGGTAGACCGAAACAATTCTGCATCTACTACTATTACTGGACACACCGACCGCTATCCAACATGCATCTAGAGTATTAAGTTCATAAAGAACGGATTAACGCCTTAAGCAAGATGACATGATGTAGACAAAGTAAACTCACGCATGAATAAACCCCATCTTTTTATCCTTAATGGAAACGATACAAATATGTATCATGTCCCTTTCTATCACTAGGATTGAGCACCGCAAGATCGAACCCATCACAAAGCACCTCTCCCGTTGCAAGAAAAATCAATATAGTTGGCCAAACCAAATCAATAGATCAGAGAGAAATAAAAAGCTATAATGATCATGCATAAAAGAGTTCAGAGAAGACTCAAATAATATTCATGGATAATCTGTTCATAAACTCACCATTCATCGGATCCCAACAAACACACCGCAAAAAGTGATTACATCGAATAGAACTCCAAGAACATCAAGGAGAACATTGTATTGAAGATCAAAGAGAGAGATGAAGACATCTAGCTACTAACTATGGACCAGTAGGTCTGTGGTAAACTACTCACACATCAGCGGAAGGGCAACAAGATTGATTCCCCCTTCGGCAGAGTGTCGGAAAAGGCCTCCAGATGGGGTCTCGCGAGAACAAAAGCTTGCTGCGGTGGAAAAAGTGTTTTGTTTGGCTCTCTGTTGGTTTTCCGATTTAAGAGAATTTATAGAGGCGGAATTAGGTCAAATGGAGCAAAGGTGGGCCCACGAGGCGCCAGGGCGTGGCCACCCCCCTGGGCGCACTCTAGTGGCTCGTGGCGACCTCCTTTGTCTTCTGGCCCTCTCCTGAAGCTTCTAATGTCTCTTTTGTCCAGCAAAAATCTCCAAAAAGTTTCGTGGCATTTGGACTTCGTTTGGTACTGATATTCTGAAAAACCAAAAATAGGCAAAAAAAATAGCAACTGGCACTAGGCACTAAGTTTATAGGTTAGTCCCAACGAATTACATAAAGTTGCTTGTAAGTGCATATAAAACATCCAAGATTGATACTATAATAGGATGGAACAATCAAAAAACATAGATACACTGAAGACGTATCACAACACATGGGCATTCTACTAGTAAATAATAGGAGGGGCGGTACAAAAGCAGGTGAAGACCATCATACGGCAAACATGCCGGCCAAATTAATTAGATTTATAGAACCAACAATTTTTAGATTGTTAGGAGGGTGATGATACTTCTAGACCACGAGGGGTCAAATACATCGGGTTTGATACTTTGGTGTCTTATTGATGAGGATTATTTTGTCAACGGGGGTGGCGTTCCCGTCGATAGAGATTGGCATGGTGAATTCGTCAATCCTGAAGCTCCGCAACTCTAACTCAGTCTCAGTAGGAATTGTGTGGTGTGTTTGTATCATGTGTAAGTTTATGCATGTGTGCATATATGTTGTAATCGGTGTTTGTCAAAAAAAAGATTGATTAGATTTAGGCCTAAATTACATCTTTCTAGGGAAAGGCCTAATTACTTGCATGCGATCCATACAAGTTTGAAATCAGTAATTAAGAAGCACTCTTTGCAAAGGTCACTCCCACCTTCTAGGTCGCGACAAGTGGCACACTGTTAGAAGGGAGAGAGGAATTGGTGTAATGTTCGTTGTATTGCTTGAGCCTCGTGGGCACATATATAGGAGTACATGATCTACTTGGAGTACAAGACAAGCCAGAATACTTCCTAGTTTATCCTATGTTTCCTAATAAAATCACGTTACTCAACATCCCCCCGCAGTCACAACGGTAGCGACGTAGATGGTGAGACTGGAGAAGAATCTGAAGGCAAGCCGACGGACACCCCCCACGGTTGTAACGGTCGACGCATCGCGGAGTCGTGGCTGGAGTGGCAACCGACGAGGTTGCTCAAGCAAGGCGGTAGCCCTTTGTGCCGTTTGTCGAGGTAGCCGAGAGCTTGTGTGGTGGAGCAGTGGTCGGTGTAGCTGTGCGAAGAATGCCGTGGTCGATGCCGAGTCAGGTGGCCGGTGTCATGGAAGTCATCGTGGAGCCGCGGGCGCAAGGGGGCGCCGAGTTAGTCATAGGCGCAGTAGTGTCGAAGTAGTGGTGCGCCAGGAAGGAGAATGGTGTTGACGACGCGTCGCGCCGGGTTTGCCAACCCCAGGGAGACATCATAGACGAAGGCACGCGCCGGTGTTGCCAGCACCGGGCGTGCGTAGATGGACGAAGAAGAAGTTGACGAAGCGCCGCACCAGGCTTGCCAGGCCCGGGGACACGTCGTGGATGAAGGCACGCAACGGTGTTGCCAGCACCAGGCATGCGTAGACTTGGACCTGCACGAGCTGTACGCCATATCAAATAAGTCGGAGAGGCCAGCACAGAAGGACTCGACGACGGTTGCCGTGCCAATCAACGCGGGGCCAATGTCGCCCGCAGTTGTCGGAGTAGATGAAGCGGTCAGGATAGATGATGGTGACGCTGGCGACGAGTTGGTGCTGAACGAAGACCAAGGGGGTGGACGGGCGGCGGCGGCTACGGAGGTAGTGGCGGCAGCGGCCTGACGGCGGTGGCTGCTGCTAGGTTAGGAGTGTGGCGCGGTGCTCGAAGTAGGCGAAGAACCCTGACAGCGTGACGAAGACCGGCGCAGACGGTGGCGTTCCCGCTCCAAGGGAGACGGCGCTGCACATACCATAGGAAGTCGACGCGCGGGGACGGCGAAGTGGACCTCGGGCCGCGGTGCTACGGCCCGAAGGGGCGATGCAGCGGCGGCAAGCGGGTCGGGGCGGCGACGGGAAGACCTCGGGGCGGCAGCGGGGACGGCGGGCCGCAGCGCGATGTCCTGAAGGGGCGGCGCAGCAACGGAACCCGGGTCGGTGCAACCGCGGGAACGACTCATGGCGGCGGTGTAGACCGCGTGCCACGCTCGCTACGACCCGACGGGGCGACGCAGCGGCGGCGCGAGGGTCGGTGCAGCCATGAGATGACCTGGAGCGGACGGCCTTGGGGCGGCGGGGGACCACGGGCCGCGGCACTACGGCCAGAAGGGGCGACGCAGCGGTGACGCGGGTCGGTGCAGCCGGAAGAAGAACCACGGGGCGGCGGCAGTGCGGTCCGATGGGATGACACAGTGGCAGCCCGTTGCTCGATCGGTGGAGGGCGCGATGTAGTCAAAGACAATCTTCATAGGACCTGCGAACCGACGCGCAGACGGCTGATCAGACCGGAGACGCGGCGGACGAGATCAACAAGCCATGGTCCGGACGTGGCACAAGCGTCACGCAGTGCGCTGGAAAATTGCACCGGACGTGTGCATGCATGCAAGCATAGCACTCCATGAGATGCAACAACGCGCGAACAGCCAGACACGCACAGGATGCTCAAGTGATATGGGCCACGTGAGTGCGCTGCTAGATCAAACCGCGCGGCCAAGTACCCCACGCCTCGCGGCGCGGATCGACGGGCCCGCGGACGGCGGCGGCGGCGCGACGCTCAAGACTGATGCAACGCCCAACGTAAATACTCAGACGTGTTGATGCGGTCGATCTTGGTGGCTGATGAAGATGTCGGTAGAGCAGACACATGTTGTAGACGAAGAACGGCGGCGGGCGACGCAAGCCGATCTGAGATCGGAAAACCAAAAAAGAACCGTCGATCAAGACGGCCGACGAGAGAGAAAGAAACTCCATTCAATGGATCGGGAAAAGACTCTCTAGGGCAGCCGGTCAACAAGATCGGCGGACGAACCATAGGTACGAGTCGCGCAGCCCCCAGCGACGATCATGGAGACCGAACGCCCCGGGGGCGGCGTGGAGCGGAAGCGGCTGGCGGCGGCTAGGGTTTGGATCGATTAGGCTGATACCATGTTAGGAGGGAGAGATGGATTGGTGTAATGTTCGTTGTATTGTTTGAGCTTCGTGGGCACATATATAGGAGTACATGATCTACTTGGAGTACAAGACAAGCCATAATACTTCCTAGTTTATCCTATGTTTTCTAATACAATCACGTTACTCAACATCCCCCCGCAGTCACAACGGTAGCGACGCAGATGGTGAGACTAGAGAAGAATCTTAAGGCAAGCCGAGGACACCCCCACAGTCGTAACGGTCGACGCATCGTGGAGTCGTGGCTGGAGTGGCAACCGACAAGGTTGCTCAAGCAAGGCGGTAGCCCTTTCTGCCGTTTGTCGAGGTAGCCGAGAGCTTGTGTGGTGGAGCAGTGGTCGATGTAGCCGTGCGAAGAATGCCATGGTTGATATCGAGTCGGGTGGCCGGTGTCGAGGAAGTCGCTCTGGAGCCGCGGGCGCAAGGGGGCGCCGAGTTAGTCATAGGCGCAGTAGTGTCGAAGTAGTGGTGCGCCAGGAAGGAGAATGGTGTTGACGACGCATCGCGCCGGGGTTGCCAAACCCAGGGACACATCGTAGACGAAGGCATGCGCCGGTGTTGCCAGAACTGGGCATGCGTATACGGACGAAAACGAAGTTGACGAAGCGCCGCACCAGGCTTGCCAGGCCCGGGGACACGTCGTGGACGAAGGCACGCAACAGTTTTGCCAGCGCCGGGCATGCATAGACTAGGACCTGCACGAGCTGTACGCCATGTCAAAGAAGTCAGAGAGGCCAGCAGAGAAGGACTCGACGACGGTTGCCGCGCCAATCAGCGCGGGGCCAATGTCGCCCGCAGTTGTCGGAGTAGATGAAGCGATCGGGGTAGATGATGGCGACGCTGGCGACGAGCTGGTGCTGGACGAAGACAAAGGGGGTGGACGGGCGGCGGCGGCCTGACGGCGGCGGCGGCTGCTAGGTTAGGCGTGCAGCGTGGTGCTCGAAGTAGGCGAAGAACCCTGACAGCATGGCGAAGACCGGCGCAGACGGTGGCGTTCCCGCGCCAAGGGAGACGGCGCGGCACATACCATAGGAAGTTGACGCGCGGGGACGGCAAAGTGGACCTCGGGCTGCGGTGCTACGGCCCGAAGGGGCGACGCAGCGGCGGCAGGCGGGTTGGGGCGACGACGGGAAGACCTCGGGTCGGCAGTGGGGACCGCGGGCCGCGACGCGATGTCTTGAAGGGGCGGTGCAGCAACGGAACCCGGGTCGGTGCAACCGCGGGAACGACTCATGGCGGCGGTGTAGACCGCGTGCCACGCTCGCTATGACCTGACGGGGCGACGCAGCGGCGGTGCGAGCGTCGGTGCAGCCATGAGACGACCTGGAGCGGACGGCCTCGGGGCGACGGCGGACCACGGGCCGCGGCACTACGGCCCAAAGGGGCGACGCAGCGGTGACGCGGGTCAGTGCAGCTGGAAGAAGAACCACGGGGCGGAGGCAGTGTGGTCTGATGGGACGACACAGTGGCAGCCCGTTGCTCGATCGGTGGAGGGAACGATGTAGTCAAAGACGATCTTCATAGGACCAGCGAACCGACACGCAGATGGCTGATCAGACCTGAGACGCGGCGGACGAGATCAACAAGCCACGGGCCGGACGTGGCACAAGCGTCACGCAGTGCGCTGGAAAATTGCACCGGACGTGTGCATGCATGCAAGCATAGCACTCCATGAGATGCAACAACGCGAACAGCCGACACGCACAAGATGCTCTGGCGCCATGGGCCACGGAGTGCGCTGCTGGATCAAACCGCGCGCTGGTAACCCACGCCTCATGGGCGCGGATCGACGGGCCCGCGGACGGTGCGAGCGGCGGCCGCACGCCCGCACCTGATGCAACGCCCAATGTAAATACTCAGACGTGTTGATGCGGTCGATCTTGGTGGCTGATGAAGATGTCGGTAGAGCAGACACATGTTGTAGACGAAGAACGGCGGTGGGCGACGCAAGCCGATCTGAGATCGGAAAACCAAAAAAGAACCGTCGATCAAGACGACCGACGAGAGAGAAAGAAACTCCATTCAATGGATCGGGAAAAAGACTCTCTAGGGCAGCCGGTCAACGAGATCGGCGGACGAACCATAGGTACGAGTCGCGCAGCCCCCGGTGACGATCATGGAGACCGAACGCCCCGGGGGCGGCGTGGAGCGAAAGCGGCGGGCGGCGGCTAGGGTATGGATCGATTAGGCTGATACCATGTTAGGAGGGAGAGAGGGATTGGTGTAATGTTCGTTGTATTGCTTGAGCCTCGTGGGCACATATATAGGAGTACATGATCTACTTGGAGTACAAGACAAGCCAGAATACTTCCTAGTTTATCCTATGTTTCCTAATAAAATCACGTTACTCAACATCCCCGCATGATACAACGGTAGCGACGTAGATGGTGAGGCCGAGAAGAATCTGAAGGCGTTTACAGACACCCCCACGGTTGTAACGGCCGACGATCGCGAGTCGTGGCTGGAGTGGCAACCGACGAGGTTGCTCAAGCAAGCGGTAGCCCTTGTGCCGCTTTGTCGAGGTAGCCGAGAGCTTGTGTGGTGGTGCAGTGGTCGGTGTAGCTGTGCGAAGAATGCCGTGGTCGATGCCGAGTCGGGTGGCCGGTGTCATGGAAGTCATCGTGGAGCCGCGGGCGCAAGGGGGCGCCGAGTTAGTCATAGGCGCAGTAGTGTCGAAGTAGTGGTGCGCCAGGAAGGAGAATGGTGTTGACGACGCGTCGCGCCGGGGTTGCCAACCCCAGGGAGACATCATAGACGAAGGCACGCGCCGGTGTTGCCAGCACCGGGCATGCGTATATGGACGAAGAAGAAGTTGACGAAGCGCCGCACCAGGCTTGCCAGGCCCGGGGACACGTCGTGGACGAAGGCACGCAACGGTGTTGCCAGCACCAGGCATGCGTAGACTGGGACCTGCACGAGTTGTACGCCATATCAAATAAGTCGGAGAGGCCAGCACAGAAGGACTCGACGACGGTTGCCGTGCCAATCAGGGCGGGGCCAATGTCGCCCGCAGTTGTCGGAGTAGATGAAGCGGTCAGGATAGATGATGGTGACGCTGGCAACGAGCTGGTGCTGGACGAAGACAAAGGGGGTGGACGGGCAGCGGCGGCTATGGAGGTAGTGGGGGCGGCGGCCTGAGGGCGGTGGCTGCTGCTAGGTTAGGAGTGTGGCGCGGTGCTCGAAGTAGGCGAAGAACCCTGACAGCGTGACGAAGACCGGCGCAGACGGTGGCGTTCCCGCTCCAAGGGAGACGGCGCGGCACATACCATAGGAAGTCGACGCACGGGGACGGCAAAGTGGACCTCGGGCCGCGGTGCTACGCCCGGAAGAAGCGATCTGGGCGGCAGCGGTCGGGCGGCGACGGAAGACCTCGGGCGGCAGCGGGACGGCGGCAGCGCGCGATGTCTCAAGGGGCGGCGAAAGCAACGGAACCCGGTCGGTGCAACTGAGGAACGACTCATGGCGGCGTGTAGACCGCGTGCCACTTCCTTCACGACCCGACGGGCGACGCAGCGGCGGCGCGAGGGTTGGTGCAGCCATGAGACGACCTGGAGCGGACGGCCTTGGGGCGGCGGGGGACCACGGGCCGCGGCACTACGGCCAGAAGGGGCGACGCAGCGGTGACGCGGGTCGGTGCAGCCGGAAGAAGAACCACGGGGCGGCGGCAGTGCGGTCCGATGGGATGACACAGTGGCAGCCCGTTGCTCGATCGGTGGAGGGCGCGATGTAGTCAAAGACAATCTTCATAGGACATGCGAACCGACGCGCAGACGGCTGATCAGACCGGAGACGCGGCGGACGAGATCAACAAGCCATGGGCCGGACGTGGCACAAGCGTCACGCAGTGCGCTGGAAAATTGCACCGGACGTGTGCATGCATGCAAGCATAGCACTCCATGAGATGCAACAACGCTCGAACAGCCAGACACGCACAGGATGCTCAAGTGCTATGGGCCACGTGAGTGCGCTGCTAGATCAAACCGCGCGGCCAAGTAACCCACGCCTCGTGGCGCGGATCGACGGGCCCGCGGACGGTGCGAGCGGCGGCCGCACGCCCGCACCTGATGCAATGCCCAACGTAAATACTCGGACGTGTTGATGCGGTCGATCTTGGTGGCTGATGAAGATGTCGGTAGAGCAGACACATGTTGTAGACGACGAACGGCGGTAGGCGATGCAAGCCGATCTGAGATCGGAAAACCAAAAAAGAACCATCGATCAAGACGATCGACGAGAGAGAGAGAAAAAACTCCGATAAATGGATCAGGAAAAAGACTCTCTAGGGCAGCCGATCAACGAGATCGGTGGACGAACCCTAGGTACGAGTCGCGCAGCCCCCGGCGGCGATCATGGAGACCGAACGCCCTGGGGGCAGCGTGGAGTGGAAGCGGCGGGCGGCGGCTAGGGTTTGGATCGATTAGGCTGATACCATGTTAGAAGGGAGAGAGGGATTGGTGTAATGTTCGTTGTATTGCTTGAGCCTCGTGGGCACATATATAGGAGTACATGATCTACTTGGAGTACAAGACAAGCCAGAATACTTCCTAGTTTATCCTATGTTTCCTAATACAATCACGTTACTCAACATCCCCCCGCAGTCACAATGGTAGCGACGCAGATGGTGAGACTGGAGAAGAATCTAGAGGCAAGCCGACGGACACCCCCCACGGTCAGAACGGTCGATGCATCGTGGAGTCGTGGCTGGAGTGGCAACCGACGAGGTTGCTCAAGCAAGGCGGTAGCCCTTTCTGCCGTTTGTCGAGGTAGCCGAGAGCTTGTGTGGTGGAGTAGTGGTTGATGTAGCCGTGCGAAGAATGCCATGGTTGATGTCGAGTCGGGTGGCCGGTGTTGAGGAAGTCGTTGTGGAGCCGCGGGCGCAAGGGGGCGCCGAGTTAGTCATAGGCGCAGTAGTGTCGAAGTAGTGGTGCGCCAGGAAGGAGAATGGTGTTGACGACGCATCGCGCCGGGGTTGCCAAACCCAGGGACACATCGTAGACGAAGGCACGCGCCGGTGTTGCCAGAACTGGGCATGCGTATACGGACGAAGAAGAAGTTGACGAAGCGCCGCACCAGGCTTGCCAGGCCCGGGGACACGTCGTGGACGAAGGCACGCAACGATGTTGCCAGCACCGGGCATGCATAGACTAGGACCTGCACGAGCTGTACGCCATGTCAAAGAAGTCGGAGAGGCCAGCAGAGAAGGACTCGACGACGGTTGCGGCGCCTATCAGCGCGGGGCCAATATCGCCCGCGGTTGTCGGAGTAGATGAAGCGGCCGGGGTAGATGACGGTGACGCTGGCGACGAGCTGGTGCTGGACGAAGACGAAGGGGATGGATGGGCGGCGGCGGCTAGGTTAGGAGTGCGGCGGCGGTGCTCGAAGTAGGCAAAGAACCCGGACAGCGTGACGAAGACCGGCGCGGACGATGGCGTTCCCGTGCCAAGGGAGACGGCGCAGCACATACCACAGGAAGTCGACGCGCGGGGACGGCGAAGTGGACCGCGGGCCGCGGTGCTACGGCCTGAAGGGGCGACGCAGCGGCGGCAAGCGGGTCGGGGCGACGGCGAGAAGACCTCGGGGCGGCGGTGGGGACCGCGGGCCGCGACGCGATGTCCTCAAGGGGCGGCGCAGCAACAGAACACGGGCCGGTGCAACCGCGGGAACGACTCAGGGCGGCGGTGTAGACCGCGTGCCACGCTCCCTACGACCTGACGGGGCGACGCAGCGGCGGCGCGAAGGTCGGTGCAGCCATGAGACGGCCCGGAGCGGACGGCCTCGGGGCGGCGGGGGACCGCGTGCTGCGGCACTACGGTCCGAAGGGGCGACGCAGCGGTGACATGGGTCGGTGCAGCCGGAAGAAGAACCACGGGGCGGCGGTAGTGCGGTCCGACGGGATGACACAGTGGCAGCCCGTTGCTCGATCGGTGGAGGGTGCGATGTAGTCGAAGACGATCTTCATAGGACCTGCGAACCGACGAGCAGACGGCTGATCAGACCAGAGACGCGGCAGACTAGATCAACAAGCCACGGGCCGGACGTGGCACAAGCGTCACGCAGTGCGCTGGAAAACTGCACCGGATGTGTGCATGCATGCAAGCATAGCACTCCATGAGATGCAACAACGCGCAGACAGCCAGACACGCACAAGATGCTCAAGTGCCATGGACCACGTGAGTGCGCCGCTCGATCAAACCGCGCGGCCAAGTAACCCACGCCTCACGGCGCGGATCGACGGTCCTGCGGACGGTGCGAGCGGCGGCCGCACGCCCGCACCTAATGCAACGCCCAACATGAATACTCGGACGTGTTGATGCGGTCGATCTTGGTGGCTGATGAAGATGTTGGTGGAGCAGACACACGTTGTAGATGACGAACGGCGGTGGGCGACGCAAGCCGATCTGAGATCGGAAAACCAAAAAAGAACCGCCGATCAAGACGACCGACGAGAGAGAGAAAAACTCCTATCAATGAATTGGGAAAAAGACTCTCTAGGGCAGCCAGCAAACGATATCGGCGGACGAACCCTAGGTACGAGTCGCGCAGCCCCCGGCGGCGATTATGGAGACCGACCGCCCCGGGGGCGGCGCGGAGCGGAAGCGGCGGGCGGCGGCTAGGGTTTGGATCGATTAGGCTGATACCATGTTAGAAGGGAGAGAGGGATTGGTGTAATGTTCGTTGTATTGCTTGAGCCTCGTGGGCATATATATAGGAGTACATGATCTACTTGGAGTACAAGACAAGCCAGAATACTTCCTAGTTTATCCTATGTTTCTTAATACAATCACGTTACTCAACACACACTACATGTGCGTCACTTGTCGTAACCTGGGAGTTTTTCATTTTTTTCGTAGATCTGTTCATTCAAAACTTTTTATCTCTTAAACCGCGTTCAAATCTGGAACTGTTTTTACCGTTCGATTCCTCGTGTTGAGGTCTTCAAACTAGATGCCATGTTGATAAATTTTGATAAACCTTTTTTTCACGACAAAAACCGGACGGAAAAACTAGACGAAAAAACCGAACTGGGAGCACGTCTTTTTTCATTTCCGAAAGAGGCATGACTTTATCTCTTGCGAAAGCAAATTCGTGCATCCACGAGAAATAAATTTGTGCCTCTCGCGAAAGAAAAAAAACACGTTTTTTTAGTTTCCGAGAGGCACGATTATGCTTCTCGCGAAAAGAAAAAAAATGCATTTTTTCTGTTTTCAAGAGGCACGACTGTGCCTCTCGCCATCTTGCGGGAGCAAATATGTGCCTCTCATGGGAGGAAAAAACACGTTTTTTCATGCAAAATATTTTTTTCAATTTTTTTGGTCCAAAACCTAAGAAAATCCGGGGGAAAACCAAAAAGGAGAAAAAGGGGGAAATCATCTAAAAAGCCAAAAACGTGCACGGAAAAATAAACGGAGGGAGCGCTTAGAGCGCGACACGTGATGACGGCGCGCTCTCAGCCCACCCCAGGTGACCCTTGCAAGGGCTCCCGAAGGAGTACTTCTTGTTTATTTTTTTTAGACAAACCCAGAAAGCTTTATTCACCCGTCACAAGATTTAGAGGGACGAAATCAAGATTTTTGGGTTGGCCTAACCAAACATGGCGACCAATACCCAGATATAACGCATACTTTGCAAGTTTGTGAGCCTCAACATTTGAGGTCCTATATTCATGGCTAATTAAACAAGAAGAAAAACTCTAAAATGATCTATGATTTCATGTACCTCAGCCTCATATTGCACCGATGTGCCATTCTTTGCTTCTACGGCCACCTTGCAGTCAGATGCAACTGATATTTTGTGTACATAGAGATCATTAGAGAGAGCCAGTGCCTGACGTATTGCCAAAGTCTTCAAGACTTCTGGATCATCAATATTTCCGAACACTATTGCCGATGCCCCTTGGTGCACTATGTTTCCATCCGGCAGATTGCCTATGTAGTCCCAAAACCACCATGCCGCGTGACCACCACATCGACATTCACCTTCATATGTTGCTCTCGTAGAGGGATCCACGTCGTCGGCCTTGGAGCTGGTGAACCCCGCACTCCCCTATCTGGCTTCACAAGTAGTTGCAGGTCTGCCATATAACTTGATATAAAACAGTGGGTTGCATAGGGTGTTTGAAAGATTTCTTCGTGTATAACTTTCCGATGTGCAAATCAAATTTCCCAAAGCATGACAGTCATGGTGATGAGCTCTTCATTAGGCAGTGATTCGAACATGGAGACTAACCAATTCTTTGCATTGTCATCACGATTCATGGACATGTGTTGTACCATCTCCTCCTTTGACAAAGCACAAGTGCTTTTCGACAGTGTGCAATCCAGTAAAGAGTGACGCCAACTATCTTGCTCCCCGCATATATATCCCGCACACATCAGTTGTTGACATATTTCTCTGTTGGAGCACATCCCCCGTGGATAGTGGGTGCTGAGCGGCCTCCAAGTAAACAACTTTCAATTTCGAGGGCAACTGCAATTTCCACAAGGCCAACCAACTGTTCATGTGACCCTGTAGATTATAAGTATGTTCACCTTCCTCCAACCTTGCTTCCCTTCCTGTCTTGATTCGATAGATCATCTTGTACGCTATTTGGACTGAGAAGCGGCCCCTAGGGTCCTAGACCAAGCCCAAAAATCATCTACTTGCCTAGTGTAAGGCGGGATTCTCAAAATAGCCTCAGCATCCATAGGTACACATACTTGTCTGATCATGTCATCTCTCCAAGATGCTAGGGAAGGATCAATTAATTCTGCGACGACCTGTGGAGGGTCCTGAACCAGCTAAGATATGGATCTCATCATGCCAGCCCGAGGGATCCAATAATGTTGCAATGTGTGTAGACTTCCCATCTCTAATTCTCATAATAGCACCCCGTCTCATGATATTTCTGCCATCGACGACTACCCGCCAGATCTGAGAGGGGCTTGATCCCAGTTCAACATAAAAGATAGAACATGATGGATAATAAGCAACCTTAAGAATGCGTGAGCTCAAGGAATTACGCTCGTTCAAGCACCTCCAGGCCTGTCTTTTTTCTTTTTTCTATTCACTTCCGTGGGGTTCTAAATTCAGAACATGAACACAAAAGAAACTGTAGAAGAGCCAGATTGAAAACTTCCAAATCTTTGAAACCCAAACCTCCGAAATTCTTTGGTTTTGTCATCACATCCCAAGATACCTAGGAAGGCTTCGTCTTCCCCTGCTTGGAGCCCCACCAGTCACACTCTCACAAAGTCTCTTAGGAAGTCTGAAACATAACATTGAGAAAACAGGTATAGCCTGTGCCACTGATTTTTATTAAAATCTCCTTCCCAGCTATTGACAGTAGTTTCTGCATCCATCCCCTTACTTTCTCCCACACTCTATCCCTCAAATACCGAAAAGTGCCATTTTTTGAGTGACCCACCTCTGTCAGCATGCCCAAATATTTTTTTCACTCAATGATTCATGCTGCACATGAAGGATGTTTTTAACCTGGTGCTTCAATGCCTCTTGGCATCCTTTACTGAAGAAGATTGATGACTTGTCATTGTTAATTCTTGTTTAGATGCTCTCATAAAAGTTGGAAGTAGGCAAAATGTCCTAGTTTTTTTAGGGGTTCAAAATGACCTAGTTGGGCCGTTACAAAAGGGGATCGTGGGATTTTTGGTGCCGCAAAGAAGAGCTAGATGGTCCTAGAAGCCCAAATCACGGGATTTTGGGGCTGATCTGTTTGCTGGGGAGCAGGGGAGCCCCTATTTGACACTCTTTGTGTCAAATTGGCGGCATAACGCACATGAGAGAGCACGACCGGGCTTGCCCATCGAGAGGTACCGCGGGACGAAAAAAGATAGAAAAAAAACAAACGATGTCGCGATGCGAGTATTTGAACACGAGACCGCCCGCTTGGGATTGCGAGCTCACATCCACTCCACCAAACAAGCTTTGTGGTCTCTGACGCATCGCTAGCGTAGAACCATGCTGCTCCACTGTAGCGAATTTGAATCAGTTAATGTAACCAACTAGAATTAGTTACTGCAATGATAGTTTTAAAAAAAAGGTGTACTTCTTTTAAAGTGTATATTTTGAAAATGTACAAACATTTTTTGAATTTCTAAACAATTTTCGGCAAAAGGAACATTATTTTTAAATATGTGTATAAACTATGAAATTCTGAACAAATCTTGAAACCACGAACATTTTCTGAATTCTTGAACAAATATTTGAAAAAAGGAACATTTCATGAAATTGCGAACAAAAACTTATAACTACGAACATTTTTTGAATTTATGAAAAAAATAAAAAAATGGAGCTTTTCATCAAATTCCGAACAAAAAATTGGAACCACAAACATTTCTAAATTTTGTGACCAAAATTTTAAATCATGATATTTTTTTTGAATTGAAAAGTTCCTAAGAGAACGTGAACTTTATTTTGAATTTGTGAACAAATTTTGAAAATAGGAACATTGTTTAAACTCCTATATTTCTTTTGAATTTGCTAAAAAATAAAAACATGAACATTTTTTGAAATTCCTTCACATTTTCTGAAATGTAAATATTTTTGAATGTCCAAACAAATTTTGATAAGGGGAACACTTTTTGAAAAGCTGAACAAAATTTGAAAAAAATAAAGAATTAAAGTAAATTTGAAAAACGCAAAGAAACAGAATTAGAAAAGGAGCACTTTTTTCAAAAAAAGTGAAAATTTTGAACAAAAACATTCCAAACACTTTTTGTAAATCAAGAACATTTTTTGAAGCCCAAACATATTTTGAAAAATGCGAACATTTTTAAAAATTATGAAGCATAATTTGAACACAAACATGTTTTACAATTTTGAACATTTTTAGAAACACGGAAAATTTTTGAAATTTCCAAACAATTTTCGAAAGAAACAAAAAAGAAAACAAAAAGGAAAGGGAAAAAAAAGAAAGAAGAAAAAGAATCAGAAAACGAAAAAAAAGAAATGAAACCGAAAAACAAAAAACAAAAACAAAAAAACCATAAAACTGGTGTACAAATAAATACCTGTTCAGTTCTCGCTGTGGGGAAGTGGGCCGGCTATATTCTCGCGCTCAGGGGATCACGTGTGCGAATGCTCGATTTGACGCATTTAGCCTCGAATAGGATTTTCCGGGGAGCAGCTCGCCCGGTCGCCCCAGCGACAGATTCGGCCGCTGGACCTGGACCTCCTCCCCTGCGGTCGATCGCCAGCTAAAGGCGTCCAAAAACCGTAATTACATCAGTGGTGCTTGAACTTGCCACAGATGTTTACTTTAGTGGTTGAACTTAAAAAATACACCAAACTGGTTCTAAAACTTGGCACAAACATGCAAATACGGTGCTAATATCATCCGTAGACGTAAACTATGCTAATGTGGCACCGTATATGGCTTACATGGACAAAACAGAATTACTTATGTGTTATATGTCTCCATGACTTATGGGTCCCTTTGTCAGGACGTAAGAAAAATTAATAGGAAAAAAATGCACCCGCCCATCATCAATACATAAGAAAATTCGATAGGACAAAATGCACCTAGTAGGGTTCGAACCAATAGACAAGACACTCGTGAGAAAACTGTGCCAGCTAGTGGCCCATTGGCACCAATCTATTCCAGAGAAAATGCTTGTGGTCTTTAAATGGCTGCAGCTAGTGGCCCATGTTGGACATGTTATTTAAAAAAACGTAAAACATCTGTAACGTATAATTACAGTAATACAAATAAAGGTTAACTATTCATGTGTTATTCATATTATACATAAAACGAGATAACTAGCTTTTGAAAAGTGTCCATGTAACTTTAATAGTATTCACATATTATTTAAAAACTTTCTATAAATGAAATAATATATATGAATTAAAACAATGTTTGTATAACATGAAACAATACAATTATTTTAAAATTACAGTTCAGAATATTATTTTAATTGTTCAAACAATTGAGTAATCAAACACACATTTTTAATTTATAAGTATGTTGTTTACTAAAATGTTTTTATAACTAAAAATATTAAGTAATTTAAATTTTAGAATGTTTGTATGAACATTCACTTGTGGATTATATTTACATTATATAAAATTTATGCTTATAAGCATTAAGTGAAAGTGTACACCAATGTGTATTCATAAATAATTAGTAAATGTTGTCATCCATATTTTTGTAGGAGTATAATGGAACATAAGCCATGCGTGTATCAAAATGTTGTATTCCCTGAAATTATTTTATTAATAAGACACAAATATTCGAATGTAACTTTTATTATTATGATTATGATTTGCAGACGTTTTACTTTTCTAAAAAAATAACATGTTCAAAATGGTCCACTGGCTGCAGCCCATATAACGGGCTCATGCATTTTCTGTCTAGAATACGTTAAGGCCAAGGGGGAGGTCCTATTTGGAGCAGTGGCTAGCACAGCTCTCTCTTGAGGGGGAGGTCCCTTGTTCGTTGTTGTGCATTTTGTTTTGTTATTTTTTTTTCTATATGATAGGCCGGGACCCACAAGTCATAGAGACATATAGCATTCGAGTATATTCTGCTTCGGTGCTATAAGTGAGCCCCATGCCAAGTCAGCCATATACGGTGCCACACCAGCGCACTATACGTCTATGAATGGAACTAACACTGTATTTGCATGTCTGTGCCAAGTTTTAGAATCAATTGAAAGTAATTTTGAAGTTCACGCACTAAAGTGAACATTCATGACAACTTCGAGCACCACTGATGCAATTACCTCCTAAAAAACTAAAGGCGTCCAAAAGAAGGGGTCCCAAATGAGAGGAGAGGGAAGAGAAAGATCCGGCAAAGCGATGGCGGCGAGGAGGATCCGACTGGAGGAGTAGGATGAACCTGGCGTAATGGCACAGAACAAGCTGCAGAAGCTGACGGAGGAGGGGATTTTGATACAGGTCGAGGCGAGTAGTAGCCAGGTGGGAGAAGCAGCGGCGTTGAAGAAGTGGCTGGCGACGGTACACCCCGAATTGCCAAAGTACAAGGAGAAGATGTCTGAGGAAGCATATGAGCGGATGTGGGAGGAAGAAGACGATGGTAAGGAAGACTGGTCTGATCTAGAGGTCGTCTACGCTAATAGGTTCCGGGATTACTGAAATAACGTGTGGGCCGACCTCTGCGGTAAATTCGAGGATGTCAGTAAGTCCTTCCCAATGGCTTCTTTAGATTGATTGCTAGTAGTATTCGTATTACATTGATGATTGATGTTGTTTCCAGACCCCATCCTGCTAGGCGACTAGGATTGCAGCCTGTCAACAATAGATGCATCAGTTTCTGCAAATTTCAGTTGACATATCTAACCTGTAAACTACCTATATGCATGCAGTGGTTATCCCCCCAATGCTTTACACGTCCACTCCTTGTCCGTCTGCCCCTCCCAGCACTACTTTGTAGATATTTTCAGTCAAAGTGGCAGCAATAAAAGATAGTTTATAGTGGCCACTAGATGTGTATGGTTTTGTTGCTGCACGAGACTTCTTGGATCACAGTCGCAATATTATCTTCAGCCGTTCTAGGGGTAACTGCCAAACCATCACCGAAGAGGTTTGCATTCGTCACTGGCAAAATTACTCACCACAAATTATTTAGTTGGTCTCGTCTTCAGCTGACTTTAGCACACTAGTTTCTCTTGGCCTTACCAAGATGAAATATGACATATTCTTGGCATTATTAAAGTTTTATTGCATTTAGTTGCTCCACCTATGTCATAAAGTTTGTGGTGCCAGTTTCATGCATGGAATTGGTACTTTGTAATAAACCTGATGGCAACTCTAGTTCTACTTGACCATAAAACTGGTAGTACTTTCTGCCAAATGGTCATGGAGAACATGTCAAGGAACAAATCAATGCAATATAAATAAATAGACAAGTTCAGTGAGAGTGATATATTTGATTTACTTTACTCTCAAAGTTCTAAAAGGTTCTTGCATGCTAGAGATCAAATCAAATGTATGTATGCATGACACTCAATCTTATTTTTTTAAACTGACTCAGGTTATTGCTTCACTAATTTGTGTCAACTTTTCAGTTTGTCAATGTACAAGTCTTAACTTGAGTGTACTCTCGGTTCATGTCAAGTTTGTATAATCTCTGTGCATTTCATATTTCCTGGATCTCAACTTAGTAAGTCTGATGAAAATGTGTGTGCAACTTTCACTTGTCTTTTGAATGTTTCCTTGATAATTCTAGGACTTCTACATGTGCCTCCATAATGCATTCAGATTTTTGAATTTGATCTGTCCCTCTGTGCATGACTAGTGACCTATTTTTTGTTCTCAACAGTCTCTTGTTTATTTTCTATGAAGTTATGCCTGAACATGCTTTAGCATTGTTTGAAAGGCGTGGGTGTGTAAATATTGTAAAGAAGACATATCATTATTGTGTTTGACTATGCGCAAACCCAAATCATGTAATTGCTTAATGATATAATCCATTGTTTTTTCCTGAACACGTTATGTTTGCAATATACGATGGGCTACGCCAATAACCCACTTTCCTCCTAGTTTTTGAGGTCATATTTTCTTAGACTATTACAATTACTAGAACTAAAATCTTTTACGAAGAGTCCTTAACACACTTTAAAAATGAGACATATACAACAATTACGAGCTCTCTTACTTCATCCAACCAATTTTCTATTTAATAAACTACTAATTTGCGCTTTTCCCTACTTTTTACTACAATCAATGAGAACAATTACTAGAATGAAATAAACTTGTGTATAGTATTTCTAAGGTCATTACTATTTGGACTAACAGAATTACTAGACAAAATTATTTTACTCATAGTATGTATACACTACAATGAGATGTATACAACAATTACTAGCTCTTTTGCTTCACCCAAAGATATTTCTACTTGAACTACTAATTTATGTTTTTTATTTCATTTATGCTACAATTCATGGGGTTCTATATATACATCAACATATAACACTTGACAGAATAAAGTTACTACGAAAGTGATTTTACTATGCATGTGATGTAACCAATTTTACGATTGAAGAAATGTTTTAACCCTTGAGTTTGCCAGACAAATTACTATAGGTACTACTCTCATGGCATTAGGCAGTACTAAGACTGTGGAAGCACCCTACGAGTAGTTCTTTCTGTTCCATCATTACTATGTTTTCCAAGTTTTTTACGTTCAGCATAGGGTATCCTGTTGGCTAATTACCTGGTCGGCACATAGAATGTATATTATGCGCTCAAGGTGTACTTTAGCTTCAGAGTATTTGCTATATATTTGACTTAGTTCCTTAAATATGAGAAGTTCTAGATGTAAACTTGCTTGCTGACCCAAATGAAATTTATCTGCTCTTGCATCTTTGCAAAATTTCCTCATATAGAGCTATTTTTTCTGTTTTGCCATTGACAGATATCTCTATTCACTTTATTATTTTAATGAAGTCCAAGTTGTTAGATGCATTCTAAGTATAGATGCGCACAATTTTTATGTTACGGGTGAACAACTCAATATGAAACAACTAAATCATATTTGCATGTAGGATCGCTATCTAGAACTGACAGGTCCTAGCCATGCTATTGTGTTGTTGGATCCTATGCGCTTCGAGGTTGAGCTGAAAATGAAGGGCACCAATGAATCAGAGGATAAAGGTTTATGCATTCTAGCTGTGCCATTCTTAAAAGGAATTCATACATGCGTGGTTAATGGAGTTTACTCTAGCAGGCTTAGCACGCTTGATTTGAAATTTGGCCACCTTCTTCGCACCGTGGAGGCCACCATCACTTTGAAAGTCTTAAGTGGGTCATGGCCAGATGGTTTTCGAGGCATATTTGCTGCCAGCACTGCCAGTATAGATGACAAGGAAGTCTCATTGCTTGCTTTTGGAGATGGCAAATTGCATGTTACCCATGATGGCTTGATTCAGCTTTCACGTTGTGATGCTTGTGTTGAACATAAGGGAGAGCTCAAAGTTTCTATTATGGCACGATGTCCAATTGAGGATTAGGCTGTTGAGAGAGAGAGAGAGAGAGAGAGAGAGAGATAATATGGTTTTTATACCTAAGGAAGCTGGTATAAGTAGTGGTATCCTGAAGGTTTCCTCCTGTGATATGGAAGTCATTGTTGCCTGGTCCCTTCTATCGTCTGCGCCATTTTTCCGGCAGACACCTACGGAGAAAATCCCTATGGAGTAAGCTTACAAGTTTAGGTGGAGAAATTCAGGAAGGAGGGATTGGTGGAGAATTAGAAAGAAATCAGGGAGGGCCTACAGTGAAATTCAGGGAGAGATTGGCGCAGGAAATACCAAGCGGCAGCCCATCTCAGTTCATCTGAGATGTTTGATTTTATTTACTTAAGTTACTAGAACTATTAGTTGTCGTATTCAATACTAATGTACCTCTTGGTTCTAAGTACTTTATGATTACTCTGTTATCCTAGTTAAATTCGTTTGGAGTGGTACTCTACACTCCCTCCGTTTCATTTTACTCCTTGTCTTAGTTTCGTCATAAGTCAAAGTTAGCAAGGTTTGACCAATTTATAGAAAAAAAATATCAGCATTCTCAATACCAAATCAATATCATTATATTCATTGTAGAATATAATTTCATATTCTATTTATGTGGTACTGTAGATGTTGTTATTTTTTAGGGAATATAAACTTGATCAAAGTTTACAAAGTTTAACTTCGGACAAATCTAGTTTGCGGAGTAAACAAGAATGGAGGAAAAATGTTGAGAGTAATGTTGTCTGAATGGGCAATACTTGTCTTGAATCAACTCTTGTGTCCACTATCGGCCACAACTCAACGGATGACAGAACAACTGGAGTACTTTAATGTTGTTTCAAGTACGAGAGCTACTGGGAGAGCTGGTTGAACAGACATGGACTACTGACATTGGTAACAAATGTCCCATCGTGACTCTAATCTTCAGGCTCCGCAAGGTGAAGGATGTGAGGGGTCGGACTGCCGCTCGCTGTTGCCGCTGCTCCTCCTCCTAAATGAGTGTAGGGCCATACTCATGGATGATGTGCTCCTTGTGCAAACACAGGCTAGCACTTAGACTACGTTGGGAGTGGTTTAGGAGAACGGATGATGCCAAGCAATGACAGGGCCTGAACATGAGGCCGAATCGGCAGGTGCTCACGACCTTCAACAGTTTGGTCCATTGGTAGATTGGAGATGGGGCTCGGACTCTCTTGTGGAAGGATAGATGGGTCAGGGGCTTTAGCCTGGATGAGGTTGCTCCGTTGATCGTTTTTAAGGTCCAAACACGGGTGGCCAACAGGAGGACTGTCAAAGAGGGACTACTGCTACACGCATGAAGATCTTTCCACAGAGGAACTTGCCTAGTTAATTTAGATTTGGGAAGCACTAATTGGGTTTCAGATCAAGCCGACTAGGGAGCATAAGGTTGTCTGGGCATGGAATGTGGATGTCAAGTACTCAGCGGTGTCAGCGTACAAGCTGATGTGCGAAGGGGGCATCAGATTTCAGTTTGCTGCCGCGGTGTGGAAGACCCGGGCCCCATTAACTTGCAAAATTTTCATGTGGCTAGGAGTACAATACAGGCTCTGGACTTCAGATAGAAGATTCAAACATGGACTTCAATCCGAGACATCCCCATGTTTTTTCTGTGAGCAGGAAGAGGATACAGTGGACCATTTGATGCTTCAATGCATGTTTGCAAGACAGGTATGGCTGCTCTATTTTACAAGAGTGGGCATTGCATTGACCAGGCCGTTCTGCCTTTGCCACAAGCTAGGATAGAGGATTGGTGGGCTATGGGATGCAAGCGGATTGCCAAGACCGACCGGAAGGGTTTCGACTCATTTGTTATGCTCATTTGCTAGACGCTGTGGAAATAACGCAACGCGCGAGTCTTTGGTCGAGACCTAGTACACAATGTTGGGGCCACGGTAGATCTCATATTCCAGGACCTGAATTTGTGGGCTCGGGTAGGAGGGACGGGAGTGATTAGATATCGAGAGTAATCGCCTAGTTGGGCTCGGAGTGGAGAAGGCATGCAGCACCGAGTTTTGGTGTTAGTAATCTCTTGTACATATTTCTGCCTTTAATAAAGCTAAGGTACGCCATTGGCGTACTCTCGAAAAAGATGTGCTCCTTGCACGCTTCAAGGGAGGTGAGATGGAGCACACATGGATCGGGTCCTTGGGCTCCGGTTGAGCATCGATGGGGATGACCTTGTTCATCAGGACGAGGGGGCGGCTAGGCCTACGGGGACGACATCAGGTCTGTCGTGGCCACTAGACCCGCCCGCACCATGGGATGCACTGAATTTGGCGGCTGCCACGTGGAGAGTCTGTGCCGGTGCATGCCATGTGAGATGGGACGTTCCGCTTCGCCGAAAGGTTGAGACAATATGTTGTATCTTGTCGGCGCCATTGTCGCAGCTGGTGGAGGGGATTGAAGGGAAGGAGGCAACTAGGATGGGGGAGGAGGCGGCTAGGGTTTTGTTGACGGGGATGCCTCATAGCCAGGTTTGTATAGTTGGGGATGAAACCGCGTGGCCATCCGAGCGGTCAACTTGGAATTAGGTGGAAGCGGTGGAGGCCATTAATGGGAGGGTGGGTAGTTGTCCCATCAACATCGCTCGCTGATGATTATCTATGCGTGATGGGGCCTGTAGCTGGACCATGAAAGTTCAGATCATGACCGTGACGCGAGGAGGAAGAAGCTGAGACCTCCCTCTTGCTGGCAGTTGGGGATGGAACGAGCTTCGTACTGGACCTCCCCAGCCTTTAAATATGGATGCTACGAGGTTGTTTATGAAGAGAGCTCCATCGATTTTGCCAATTGACACCCATAAATGACTCTAGACTATCGTTTTGGTCCAAAAACTCAATATTGACAATATTATTAGTTATTATGATGATCAGGCCATAAGTCAACTTTGCTAGAGTTATTCTTAGACCCATCACACTCATTCATAATCTCGTCAAAATCTTTGTGAACTTACTTAAGCACTTTCATTAAGCCATTGCATCAAGAAAAAAATCATGTATATTGCATCAAAGAAAGACTCTATTATGCTAAAACGGATTTTGGATTTGATTTCTTGGATTAGTAGTTGGACATGCTACATGCTCGCGGCTCAGTCTCGTTGGAGAGAATGGATAGCAATGCTATTGTGGCATCTTCCTCACAAGTCCTAGTAAATGACAAGTAACATAACTTGTGCATCACCGTCGTCTTCTATGGCAAACCCACTCCTCCCTTCCCTTTCATCCTTGCCATGGACTAGGGCATAACCGCATTTTAGGGCTTTTGGGGACCCCCCCATACGTCTCCAACGTATCTATAATTTTTAATTGTTCCATGCTGTTATATTATCATTCTTGGATGTTTCACAATCATTTAATATCAACTTTATATCATTTTTTGGGACTAACCTATTGACATAGTGCCCAGTCCCAGTTGCTGTTTTTCGCTTGTTTTTTTCTTCGTAGAATATCAGTACCAAACGGAGTCCAAATGCCACGAAACTTTTTGGAGAATTTTTTTGGACCACAAGACAACTTGGGAGCCAAGGAAGCACCTAGGGGGAGGCCCATGGGGCCCACCACCCACCAAGGCGCGCCAGAGCTCCCTAGGGCACCCTGATGGGTGGTGGGGTCCATGGAGCTCTCCTCCACTGGCTCTTCACTCTAAGAATACTCAGATATTCCAGAAACCCTAGGGGCAGTCAACGAAAAAAATTCCATGCACCGCAAGTTCCAAAACCACGAGATCCAATCTAGAGCCTTATTCCGACACTCCGCCGGAGAGGAACACAATCACGGAGGGGTTCATCATCCTCATTGGTGCTCCTCCGATGATGCGTGAGTAGTTAACCATAGACCTACGGTTCCGTAGGCAGTAGCTAGATGGATTCTTCTCTCTTTTTGATTCTCAATACAATGTTCTCCTCGATGTTCTTGGAGATCTATCTGATGTAATGACTTTTTGCAGTGTGTTTGTTAGGATCCGATGAAGTTTGAGTTTATGATCAGTTCTATCAATGATATTATTTGAGTTCTTTGATCTCTTATATGCATGATTGGTATAGCCTCATATTTCTTCGAATCTTTGGTTTATTTAGGCCAACTAGATTTATTATTCTTGCAATGGGAAGAGGTGCTTTGTGATGGGTTCGATCTTGCAGTGTCCTCACCCAGTGACAGAAGGGGTAGCGAGGCATGCATGTATCATTGCTATTAAGGATAAAAATATGGGTTCTATTCCTACATGAATATTGTCGGGGAGGCTGATCGTACCCACGAACACCTATGGGGGCCGGCGGACCGGACCCCTTTCGGTTCGGTGGGAGGCGGAGATTGCACGAAGAGCAGATCGAGGCGAAGCACACGAGCAGTTTACCCAGCTTCGGAGCTCTCCGGAGAGATAATACTCCTACTGCTGCTTGATTGTGTTCTTGCTAGGGAGCACAGAGAGCTACAAAACCTAGCATGAGTGTCTCTGGTTTCGAATGAGTCGAACCGAACCCCTTCTACGTTGCACATGGGCCTCCTTTTATATGCTCAAGGGGTCACCAACAGGTGGCAACGTAGACGAGGGCAAAATGGGAAAATGAGTTGCGGTTGGTACAGCTACTTTGTACAGTGTATTCTACCTAACTCTGACGGCAAGGGACAAAAGCATTAAATGCCCGTCCATGTCGCTAAACAAGGTAATAGGGACCGTCAGGAGCGCCACCGTTCGCCACGATGGCAGTCCTGTCAGCGCCGCTTACCGCTGCTCTCCGCTGGCCGCACAGCTTCTTGACACGCGCGCCTGGAATGGTCCCATGGCGACACGTTGGTGGATGAGCTGGAGCGGAGATGAAGAGAGGTTGCCAGCCGCGGCAAGCGCCTTGCCGCGGCTGAATCCTTGTCGCGCTCGGAAGCTTGTCGCTCATCGAGCCTTCCCGGCAAGCTCCTCTTGCCGGGGTCTCGTCTTCTACGTGCCTTGAGTGGCCTTCCCGGCAAGCTCCTCTTGCCGGGGCCTTGTCTCCTTGACTTGAGTACTTTGTTCTTGAATGGCTCCAAAGGAACCGCGGAGGACCTTGGCGGTCACTAGGCAAGCCTTGCCGCGGGGTGCTGCAACTGCCCGTGCACGAGTTCGGGATACTAGGGTATCCCTACTCTAGTACACCGGCAGAGCCCCGGCCTCGGGCCACACACGGCGCCGAGCTCATGGGCCAGGCCCAAAAAAAGGCTGCGGGCACGCTTGCGGCCTAGATCACGCCGTTACTCGCTCCGGACCCACCACGCCCCCATGAACAGCCGCGCCGATCGCGGCATCGTGGGGAGATCGTGGGGTTTCTTTAATTGGAAAAGCGGAACGTCCGCCCCCTCTCCCTCCTTATAAACAGGGGAAAAAGGGGCAGGTCGCCCACCTCACCATTTGTTGTCCCATCTCGAAAACCACCGCCGCTCCCCCCTTCTTCTCTAGTATGAAGAGAGCGACGCTCCGCCCCCCATCGCCACCAGCGCCATCAACGCCGTCGATCTCCTCCACCACCTCCGCCATGGCTCCGAAAGCCGACAAGGGGAAGGGCGTGAAGTCGGCCGAGGCGCAGCGGCTCGCGGCGCTACGAAAGGAGCGGGCCACCTTTGACCCCCAGCTCGACGCAAAGGAGCTGAGGGAGGGCTACTACCTCTTCTGGTCGACGGAGACGCGGGCGCATCACGCACGAGGGTACTCTCAGCCGCCGCATCAGAGTTGCTTTCGAGCGGGTACCCCTTCTTCGCGCTCTTCTTCTATTGCGGGCTCTGCCCGCCCTTTTCTGAATTCTTCTGCGACATCATGAATACCTATGGGCTTCGCCTCCTTGATTTCACCCCCAATGATGTCCTGACCATGGCAGTTTTCGCACACCTTTGCGAAAACTTTGTCGGAGTCCATCCAAACGTAGCACTCTTCCGCCACTTCTTCATGCCCCGCGTCGAGAGAGGAGAGCCACTTGCCGGAGGGATTGCTTGGATCTCCAGGATCGGCAAGAAAGAAGCCTATCTGGAAGGAGAGCTCCGCAACAAGTGGGAGGAGTGGAGATCCGATTGGTGTTGGATCATTGAGGAGAACCCGCAGCCCTTCACTGCCCAGCGCCAAACTCCAATAGTGCGCGGCAACGATTGGAGCAACTTGGCGCCGGAAGATGCTAGGTTAAAGATTGCTGTGACCCGGATCTTGCGCCTCAGGCATGCCGGACTCACTGTAGGCGCCGTTGGCGCAGATTTCCTTCGCCGCCGCATCGCTCCCTTGCAGGAGAGGAGGAGACCTGCTTGGGAGTTCTAAAATGCAGCGGACATCATGAGGCTACGCCCGGGCCTCAACTGGAATTTCACCGTCTTGGAGCTGGATGCGATGCTGCTGGAGCTGTTCAAGCACGACCCTGACCACCCCGAGTGGTTCATGTTGCCAAGGGGAGTCATTCCTTTATGCAACAACTCTTCGCCGATCGCATCCGATGCGATGATGTTGCCATGTGATTCCCATGGAATCGCTCCAATCTTGGCAAGAGCCCGCCGATGACGTCGTGCTGCAGCGATTCTTCGACAGCCTGGAAGAAGTGCCAATCCGCCCGACGAGCGTAAGAGCCTCACCGTGACACCACCGGCGAAGAGATGCAACGATTTCCACGAGGTTGAGAGGCGGCAGCAATGCTGCTATTGGCGAATTTGGATTTACTGTGGAGGAGGCGGAGGCAGCAGAGGCGGCAAGCCTTGCCGGTCGAGAGGAGCTTGCCGGCGCGGAGGAGCAGGCCGAGCCTGAAGTTGAGCCGAGTGAGCCTGCCGGGGGCGCCTCTTCCCCACCTTCAGGTAGCTTGCCGTGAGAGGAGCCCACAGCTCCACCGAGAAGGCGCCTCCGCAAGACCGGGGAAGTGGCGGGGCGGCAGATGGGCCAACAGCCGTCGGCGCGCTGCTGAGCGACTGCACAGCATGGGCAAGCACTTGTTGCTGCTGGAGTGCCTCACGCCGCCACAAAGAATCGGAGTGGGGCCTTCGGGACCACGGCTCCTGCACCCGCCAAGCGTCCGAGGGAGCCTACTCTTCCAGCTCGTCGCACCGGAGGCGGACCGGAATTCGACTTCTCCGCGCTCAGCTCCGAGGAAGAAGAAGAGTAAGATCTTGTCGTTGTACTTGTAATTCTTCAATTTGCTATTTTGTCTTGTGTCTGACTTGCTTCATTCTAAACTCTTTCCTTTTCAGGACGCTGGCCCAGAGAGCTTCGAAGAGAGCCAAGACCCCGGTGGTCGTCATCGAGGACGATCCCCCCATGGCAACAGGAGGCGCGTCTGAGACCCCCTTGTCGGACCCGGCGACCCTTCCACAAAGCAGCCCCCAGCGCAGCCCCCAGCGTAAGTATTTAATTCACTTTTTGCGGTTTTGGCGCGCATGGGTGCTCTTTATTTGCTGATATCTGACTGTTGATTTGTGTAGAAGCAGAGCAGCCCCGCCAGGAGTGTCCTGAGGCCATTCCTGACATGCCATCTGCTTCAACTACGCCGCCAAGGGAAGATCCCCCGGCAAGGGAGTGCCCTCCGGCAAGGGAGGCTTCTCCGGCAAGGGACGGCCCTCCGGCAAGAGACGGCACCGTCGACCCTCCAGTGGCTGAGACCGAAGCGGCAGATCCCATCGCATGTAAGCCTCTTGCCTGTAAGCTGCCCTTGTGGTTTTTCTTCTTCCAATTCTTCTTTTTGGATATTTTGCTTGACTTTTCTTTCTTTTCCTTGTTGTCAGATCCATCCGCTGCGGAGCCGATGGAGACTGAGGTCGCCGGCGAGGAGGACGCGCGCGGCAACATTGACGACGACGCCATCGCCGAGGAGGGACACGGCGCGGACGAGCCCACCGTTGAAGAGGCCGCCAATGCTGCCGCCACAGAAGCCGGCAAGGGGTCCGGCGATCGTACTGACGACCCTGAGGCCGCAGGAGCGCCAGGCGCTACACCGACCGCCGATCCCTCCGCCGCTGCCGCAGCGCCAGGCTCCGAGGAGCCCCAGCTCGGCGCCTACTTGAAGGCTGGAGATGGCGTCTTCATCAAGCTCCCCTGGGCGTCAATCTCCAGAGCACCGGTCGAGGGAGAGAGCTTCGACGAAGAGCTGCTCGCCTCCGCTGGGCTGTCGTTGGTTGACACGCCAAGCAGCAGCAGCGGCGAGTCTGAGGAGGAGCAGCTGTTGCGGAAGCTGCTGTCGCTCTACCGCGCCCAACAAGCCAAGCTGGAATCCCGGGAAGCACTTGTCGCGAGGGCGGGAGCAGAACATGGAGAAGCGCCAGAAGAGCTCCGGGCGCCAACCAAGAATCTCTCCGGAACGTAGCGTAAGAGCGGAGCGACTTCATTGAAGAGCGCATAACCTTCATTTCGAGAAGGCTGAGGTCGAGGAGCAGCAGCGGCTTGCGGCCGAGAAGCTGTCTGCGCAAGAAGGCAAGCTGGCGCAGTGGAAGATCAACCTTGACAGCTATGAGGAGGAGCTTGCCGCGCGCGAGCAATCAATTGGCGGAGCTCTCAAGGAAGCAAAAGACGCTGCCGCAGCTGCCGAGGCCGCCAAGAAAGAGTTGGAGACGAGGGTGACGCAGCTGGAGGCCAACCTCCAGAAGAGCGGCGAGGAGCTCGCTGCGCTGAAGCACGAGCACGAGAAGGACGCCTCCACTCTTGGCGAGTTGCAGGGCCGTCTCGCTGAGAGGATCAAAGAGCTCGACGCCGCCAAGGACTCCAAGGCAGATCTTGAGCTGAAGCTGACCACCTTGATGGAGACGCTGGACGGCGCCAAGGGGCGGGAAGTGGGTCTGTTGGAGAAGATCAAGGCCAACGAGGAGCTGTTGGTGAATGCCACGACCGCCCATAACACCTTCAGAGAGAACGTGATGCACTTTG
This sequence comes from Aegilops longissima, assembly GCA_021605205.1. Taxonomy (NCBI): domain Eukaryota; kingdom Viridiplantae; phylum Streptophyta; class Magnoliopsida; order Poales; family Poaceae; genus Aegilops; species Aegilops longissima. The sequence continues at coordinate 203,432,549 of CM038678.1, read as the reverse complement.
GACCGAGGGTCTTGTAAATCTGCCGCCGCCATCGACAAGGAGCTGATGGAGCTGGGGATGGTGGATCTCGGTACTCCTCAAGCGAGCATCTCCAACCTAGCGCCAAGCTCAGCTTGTTCTTCAAGGCGTGGTGGCGGCTCTCCAGCTGCTCCGGAGGAGATCCCAGCAGCTGGCCGACGAGTCGCGCCAAATCTGTGCAGGGCTCTTGAAGGTCTTGATGAAGGTGGCCTTCCGCAATCCAGCGTTAAGCCGCCAGCGTCCTCAAGTCCTTGCCGCCGATCGCCGGCGTTGAAGCGCTCAAGGCCCTAGTCGCACCCATTGTGGACAGGGTGAGCGGGTCAAGAGGGTCGATGGCGACCGCGAGACTAGGTCGCCCGTTTTATCTTTTCCTTGTCGCCGCTGGTCATGTTAGGAGAACAATTTATTAGAGCCGCGACAAGCTATCTTGTAATATAACTCTATTTCAGTTAGTAATTGCTATGTTATTTCCTTTACTTGGGTCCTTCCTTTGTATGTTTCTGCTCTATGCTTTTAGGGAACTTGTCGGCGCGGGCACCCTTGCATGAAGCGCTGAGTCTTGAACGTCAAGACTTGTTTGGCGGTGTCGCCTCCGACAAGCAACCTTGTCGCGACTAGTTGCAGCTCACTTAAGTTGTTGAGCGGACTCGAAACAAAGTAAGGGTGCAAACTAGCTACGAGTTGGTTCCTTCGCGCACAGGTTTTCCATACAAAGCACGGTCGTTCAAGGAAGATAACTTAAAAAATTTAAGACAGACTGCTCAAACTTTGGCAACTTAGCTTTTCTGTCGTTTGCTTCCCGGTAAGGCAAAATTTCTTCGAGCTATGCTTGGTCCACAACATTATCTTCCTCTCCTTCCCCCCTGGCAAACTTGTGGGCGAGGGAACCTTCTTTTCTTTGAGAATGAGAAAGAAGAGAAAATAAAGATATGGAGCCCTGCGGCTCGTTATTGCTTACCGGAATAGGTGCTGCACAAAGTGTCAGATAATACATGCAAAGTAAAAAGAAAAATGCACGAAATTGACAAGATGTGCGGAGCACATGAGCTTTACTGATGCACGGGGTCCGCGCCCGACTTTGTATAAAGGATTACATGCAACATGGGCAAGACTTGTACAAAAGGTGGTTGCGGAACAGGTTCCGCAACCGCGCCCTATGGGTAAAACTTACGAAGATGCTCAATATTCAGGAGTTGCTCACGGAATGCCATCTTGGTCTCAAAGCGGACAGCGCCAGCCTAGTGACTCGTCTCACCCGATAAGGGCCTTCCCACCGGCGTCAACTTGTTGGAATTCTTGGTGGACTGAGCGCGCGAAGAACAAGGTCGCCTTCCTCGAGACTTCGGCACTAACTGCGGCTATGGTAGCGACGCAAAGCTTGCTGATAACGAGCAGCTCGTCGGCGGCTGAAGGCGGTCCTCCTCAAGGAGCAGCAGCGTCATCTTGTCGTAGCTGCTCTTGCTCGAGCTCATCATAGCGAGCACTCGAGGTGACCCGTATCGAAGTTCCGTGGGAGAACTGCCCTGCTCCATAGACTAGAGCGAAGGTGTCCGGCGGTGGCTCGATTTGGCGTCGTCTGATCGACCAAAGAACCACCGGCAGCTCCTCAATCCAGTTTCTTCCGCACTTATGCAGCCCGTCGAAAGTTCTAGTCTTGAGTCCTCGCAGCACTTCAGCGTTTGCCCTCTCCGCTTGACCGTTGCTTCTCGGATGAGCAACAGAAGCAAAGCAGACCTTGGCGCCAAGATCTTGGACGTACTACATGAAGGTGCGGCTCGTGAATTGTGTGCTGTTGTCGGTGATGATTCTGTTAGGAATCCCGAAACGACAAACAATCGACTGAAGAACTTGATCGCCGATCGTGTCTGTCACCTTCCTCATCGCTTCCACTTCCGCCACTTTGTGAACTTGTCGATTGCGACGTACAAGTACTCAAAGCCCCGACAACTTCGGGAAAGGGGCCGAGGATGTCGAGCCCCGCACCAAAATGGCGAGGATAAAGGGATCGTCGGAGAGCTTGAGCTGGCTGGTGTGTCCGCTGGAATGGAACCGCACGCTTCACACTTGGTTACTTGTGCAGTTGCATCCGGAGGGCTGTCGGCCGAAGAATCCTTGCCTTAGGAAAGCTTTGCGGCAAGTGCTCTTTTGCGCCAATGTGGTGACCACATATGCCTCCGTGTATCTCGCCAACAGCTTACATCCATCTTCCCGATGAATACACTTCAATTTCACACCGTTGAGTCTTCTTCTGTACAGGATGTTGTCGACAAACTGGTACATACTTGACTGCCGGGCTACTCTTTCCGCTTCTTCTTGTTCTTCGGGTAGTTCTCCTGTCTGAAGGAAATGGACGATCTGCTGTGCCCATGCTGGAGCTTGCGGCTCGACAACAAGGACTAAAGGCACATTTTCTGCTGCGGGAACATCCGCTTCGACGGCGAGAACCTGAGGCTCAGCCGGAGCTTGATGATCCCCGGCAAGCTTGCCGGAGCAAAACTTGTCGGGAGCGTCTGCTTCAACGAAACAAACCCTTAGGCTTGTCGGAGCAGACTGCTCCTCAGCAATGTCGGCGTTGATCTTGGGGGCCTTCTTAGCGGCGGCTTCAGGGAGCTCCGCCGGAAAGTAGTCACCAGAAACCAACTTCCTCTTCTTGTTCTGCCCAGTTGATGGCGCTACAGTCGGTTGAGTCAGCTTGAGCACGAAGATCCCTGGTTCCACAGGTAACTTGAATGCGGCGCACTTTGACAGGCCATCGGCAATGTCGGTCTGAGCTCTTGGAACATGTTCCATTTGTAGGCCGTCAAAGTGCTCTTCTAGGTTTCTCACTTCATCAACGTAGGCTTCCATCAACGGACTCTGATAATCTTTGTTCACTTGGCGGACGACAAGCTGTGAATCACCCTTGACAACGAGCTTCTTAATCCCAAGGTCTGCTGCAATCCTGAGACCGGCAAGCAAACCTTCATACTCTGCAGTATTGTTCGTTGCTTGCTCCTTGGGGAAGTGCATCTGGACCACGTACTTGAGGTGCTCTCCGGTGGGTGCAACAAGTAGCACGCCGGCACCGGCGCCTTGCAGCGAGAAGGCACCGTCAAAGTACATCATCCACTCTTTGCTTGCTTCCTTGACGGGGATGCTCGTTTCTGGGATTTCTTCATCTTGTGTTGGCGTCCATTCTGCTATGAACTCTGCCAATGCTCTACTTTGGATAGTTGATGTGCTCTCAAACTTGAGGCCAAAGCTTGACAGTTCCAGTGCCCACTCGACGATCCTGCCTGTTGCTTCTGGATTTTGCAGTATCCTCTTCAGCGGAAAGCGAGTGACGACTGTGATCTCATGTGCTTGGAAGTAATGGCGCAGCTTTCTCGAGGCCATGAGAAGGCCGAAAAGCAACTTCGCACAGTAGTACCTCGACCTAGCCCCTGCAGAAGGGGATCGACAAAAGTAAACTGGCGTTGCACCATCCTTTTACGCATCTTATCTTGCGCTGCTGCAGATCTGTCCTTGTCGGGACCGAGCTTGTCGCGAAGCCCCGCTTGTCGCTGGATGCATACGCCATGGTCGCCACTCATCATCCGCCTCCCTCTCCGCTACTAACGCATCACTAACCACTTGATTGGTTGCCGCTAAATATAGCAGCAACTTCTCTTGTGGTTTAGGTGCGACAAATCTTGAGTGGAGGATAGGTATCTCTTCAAGTCTGCAGCGCAGCCTCCGCTTCGAGTCCATTTCATTGGACCCGCCTTTTTCAAAATTTTGAAAAATGGCGAGGCGCTCAGCAGACCTAGAGATAAACCTCGAGAGCAACAACGCAACCGGCAGTCTTCGTACATCCTTGACGCGCTTGGGTGCTTCAATCTGCTCAATGGCCTTGATCTTGTCGGGATTGGCTTCAATTCCCCTCTGAGACACGAAGAACCCGAGAAGCTTGCCGGAGGGAACTCCAAACACGCACTTCTCGGGATTGAGCTTGAGGTTGATCTTGCATAGATTTGCAAAGGTTTCATCCAAATCTTGAACCAGAGTTGCCCTGTCCTTGCTTTTGACCACTATGTCATCCATATATGCTTCTACATTTCTGTGTATTTGTGGCTCAAAATCGTGATGGACTACTCTTGCAAATGTTGAACCGGCATTCTTTAATTCGAAAGGCATCCGTACAAAACAGTATGTGCCACATGGGGTGATGAATGTGGTTTTCTCCTCATCCTCTTCTGCCATGAAGATCTGATGATATCCTGAGTATGCATCAAGAAATGAGAGCAAATCACATCCAGCCGTGGAGTCAACAATCTGGTCGATACGCGGCAAGGGAAATGGGTCTTTGGGACAAGCTTTATTAACATCTGTGAAGTCGATACAAAGTCTCCATTTCCCATTTGCCTCTTGATACAACTACTACAGGATTGGCCAACCACGAGGATGGAGCACTCCTCGACAAGGCCTGCAGCTTCCAATTTCTTGATCTCATCTGTTATGAATTCTTGGCGCTCCACTGCCTGCTTCCTTACTTTCTGCTTGACGGGTCGCGCATGAGGACAGACAGCGAGATGGTGCTCAATTACTTTCCTGGGAACACCGGGGATGTCAGACGGTTGCCATGCAAACACGTCGACGTTCGCCCGCAGGAAAGCAACGAGCGCGCTTTCCTATTTAGGGTCAAGCGTGGCACTGATGGTGAAGGTACCACCAGTGTCGTCCTCCTTGGCGGACACCTTCTTAGTCTCTGGAGCCGCCATCGTCTTCTTACACTTGCCGGTGGAGCTCGATGGTGCGTCCTCGACGGTAGCGCAGCACTCCGAGGAGGTGCGCTTGCCGGAGTGGGCATCAGAGCTCTTGCCGGACTTGAGCTTCTTCTTTCCCCCGGGAGCTTCAGCGGCAAGTGACTTGTTATCTGCAACGGCTGCTGCTTCCCGGTAGATTTTGTCGGCGCAGATAAGAGCATCCTTCTTGTCGCTAGGGACAGAAATGACACTTATCGGGCCGGGCATCTTGAGCAAGTTGTATGCATAATGAGAGGCTGCCATGAACTTGGCGAGTGCTGGACGGCCAAGTATCCCATTATAAGGCAATGGGAAATCAGCGACGTCGAATGTGACCCTCTCAGTCCTGAAGTTTAGCTCGCTGCCAAATGTTACCGGCAACGCGATCTTCCCCTTCGGCTTGCTCCTTCCCGGATTAATTCCTTGGAATGTGCCAGTCTCTTGAGCTCATTGTCGAGGATCTGAAGCTTCTGGAGCACTGCGGACGAGATCAGGTTTAAGCCGGCCCCGCCGTCAACTAGCATCTTAGTGACCTTGAGGTTGCGGATAGTTGGTGAGACCAACATTGGCAAGCACCCGACCGCAGTTATGCGATCAGGATGGTCCTCAATATCAAAGATGATAGGCGTGCTGGACCATTTCAGAGGCTTGCGTGACTCTACGGATGGTTCTGCTGCATTAACTTCCCGCATCCACTGCTTGAGTTGGCGGTGTGAAGTATGCAGAGAGGCACCGCCGTCAACGCAGAGGACCTCTGTGGCTTTCTGAAACTCCTGCTCATCGGTCTCGTCGTCGTCGTCTTCATCTTTGTCGCGGCCGCGGGGAGGTCTATCTCCTTGCCGCTGCTTGGCCTTGCCGCGGCGTCCTCCCCGGCCGGGTCGCTTCTTGCTAACTCCCCCAGCACCTTCCTGGGCCTTCTCCTTGTCGCGCCGCTCGTACTCAGCTTTCGCTGTTCAACAAGCTGCTCGACCTTCTTGCAGCTCGAGGTCATGGCCCTTGGTGCGGTGGATCTTGCAAGATCGCTTGTTGAGCTGTCACGCTTGTCGGCGGCCACCACACTGGCAGTTGGCGCCCATGCAACCTCCTTGCCGGAGCTACCAACCTTAGCTTTCTTGGCGTCGCCTCCGTTGCCGGACTGCTCGACAACTAGCACGTCCTTGCCTTTCTTCTTTCTGTTATTCCGCCGCCGGCTCTTCTTTGCCGGGGCGGTCTCCTCACTATCAGATCCTGCTTCTGTATTCTCTCCTGGGAGTCTCCTCCCCTCCTCAGCACGTGCACACTTGTCGGCCAAGGCATACAGCTCACTGATGTCCTTGACTTTGCACATCGCCATCTCTTCCCTCATCCTGCGGTTCCGCACGTTTTGATGAAACGCGCTGATCACCGCGGCAGGGTGGACATCTGGGATGTTGTAGTGCACACGGCTGAATCTTTGGATGAACTTGCGCAGGGATTCTCCTTCCTTACGGGCGGCAGATGAAGGTCGCTTTCGCCATGAGGCTTGTGGCGCTGTGAAGGCGCCGACAAACCGATGGCATAGATCTGCCAAGAAGATATGGATCCGTCCGGCAAGTGCATGAGCCAAGATCGACATTGGGCTTGAGTACCGGCGGGAAGTAGTTGGCGAGGATCTTGTCGTCTCGCCCCCGCAGCTTGCACCGCGATGGTGTAGATGCCGAGGAACTCCGACGGTGCGTCCCGCCATCGTACTTCTCGCGCACGTCGGCTTGAAATTCTTCTTCTTGGGCCTTTGGACTTGCCGCAGCTCACGAGTGAATGCAGGGCAACCTACCACGACGACAAGTCGCTGGTTCTTCTGGCGCATGCATGTCGACAGAGGGCCAGCAGCGCTGGTCGGATTGACGTCGCGCTTCTTTGGCGCCGGCGCGAGTTCGGCGTCTTCTTGTTGTCGTTCGTGAAGAACTTGGCGCTGGTCGCGACGAGCTCGTGGATCCGACGACGCAGTGGAGTCGCTGTCGAGGTGGATCCGACGAGTCGGCGATCTTGGCCTTCGGGGTGGAGAGTGCATGGTGGTTGCACCCCCACCGGTCTCGTCGCCACCGGCTCGTGCCTTGTCGTCTTGCCGCGGCTGTGATGTGCTTGGTTGCCGCGGAGCGTCGCCGTTGGCAAAGCCGATGAGACTCTGAATGGTGGCCCTCCATTCGTCGACCTTGTCTGCCGTTGGAGGGTAGTCTAGAAGCAGTTGAGCTCTCGCCAAAGCTTCCGCTGGAGTGGTGGGTGGCAGTGGTGAACGGTGCGAGGAGCGGGATATGCTCGGACTTCTAACTATGTTAGAAGGAGCAGCATCCCGTCGAGCGACCGTACGCATTTCGTGCCGACATCTTTGGCGTGCGTGCGCTGGTCTTGAGGGCCCCGCGATCCTCCAGCTCGGTCTTGATCCAACGAATGTATGGTACTATAAATACCATGACGCTGTCGGTCCCGCATCTCCTGAGATGGGCGCGGGACGTGTACGGACACCGAGGTCTACGCGGCCTTGTCCTTGGACTTGGCAGCGCCACGGGCTCCTCGTCGCGCCCGTTCTTCGCGGCGTCTTCCCCACCACTCGTCAGCTCGGGGTGGTGGGTTTGACGCGACGGCTCTGCTGCCGCCGAAGCCTTCTTCTTCGGTGGCATGTCGATGAAGATGATGAAGATGTCGTTCGTGTGAACACCGGATCAGGTTCATACAGCCTCGACGCCCCCTACCTGGCGCGCCAAAGATGTCGGGGAGGCTGATCGTACCCACGAACACCTATGGGGGCGGCGGACGGACCCCTTCGGTTCGGTGGGAGGCGGAGATTGCACGAAGAGCGGATCGGCGGAAACACACGAGCAGTTTACCCAGCCGGAGCTCTCCGGAGATAATACTCCTACTGCTGCTTGATTGTGTTCTTGCTAGGGAGCACAGAGAGCTACAAAACCTAGCGTGAGTGTCTCTGGTTTCGAATGAGTCGAACCGAACCCCTTCTACGTTGCACATGGGCCTCCTTTTATATGCTCAAGGGGTCACCAACAGGTGGCAACGTAGACGAGGGCAAAATGGGAAAATGAGTTGCGGTTGGTACAGCTACTTTGTACAGTGTATTCTACCTAACTCTGACGGCAAGGGACAAAAGCATTAAATGCCCGTCCATGTCGCTTAAAAAAGGCAACAGGACCGTCGGGGCGCCACCGCTCGCCACGATGGCAGTCCTATCGGCGCCGCCACCGCTGCTCTCCGCTGGCCGACTGACTTCTTGACACGCTACCGAATGGTCCCATGGCGACACGTTGGTGGATGAGCTGGAGCGGAGATGAAGAGAGGTTGCCTGCCGTGGCAAGCGCTTTGCAGCGGCTGAATCCTTGTCGCGCTCGAAGCTTGTCGCTCATCGAGCCTTCCGCAAGCTCCTCTTGCCGGGTCTCGTCTTCTACGTGCCTTGAGTGGCCTTCCCGGCAAGCTCCTCTTGCCGGGGCCTTGTCTCCTTGACTTGAGTACTTTGTTCTTGAATGGCTCCAAAGGAATCGCGGAGGACCTTGGCGGTCACTAGGCAAGCCTTGCCGCGGGGTGCTGCAACTGCCCGTGCACGAGTTCGGGATACTAGGGTACCCCTACTCTAGTACACCGACAAATATATCTTGTCAACATCATGTCATCGTTCTTATTGCATCCGTTTCTCCATGTACTTAATACACTAGATGCATGTTGAATAGCGGTTGATGTGTGGAGTAATAGTAGAAGATGCAAAACGGTTTCGGTCTACTAATCTTGGACGTGATGCCTATATACATGATCATTGCCTTGGATATTGTCATGATTATTTGATCTTCTATCAATTGCCCAACAGTAATTTGTTTACCCACCGTATGCTATTTTCTCGAGAGAAGTCGCTAGTGAAATTTACGGCCCCCGGGTCTATCTTCTATCATATTTTTTTTAGATCTATTATTCCAAAAACCCAAAAATACCTTGCTGCACTTTTTATTTGCCTCTTTTATTTTGTGTTCTTGTGCGATCTATTTATCGAAACTCATACTATTTAATCTATATTTTTATCGAGGAGGGATTGACAACCCCTTTTACGCATTGGGTTGCGAGGATTTGTTCTTTGTGTGCAAGTACCGTTTACATAATGTTGCTTGGTTCTCCTACTGGATTGATAACCTTGGTTTCATAACTGAGGGAAATACTTGTCGTATTTGTGTGATAATCCCCAAGTGCAAGGAATCATCGTAGCAATTCCCAAAGGTGGAAGTGATAAGTATAGAGTGTCGAACCCACAAGGAACTAAAGGTAAGATCAATATTCTCTCAAGTCCTATCTGCCACTGATACGACTCTACGTACACCGAACGTTTGCTTCCAACTAGAAAAGAGGAATAAAACTATGTTGTGGGTATGAAGAGGATAACTTTGCATGATATCGGAGAGCTAAAACATAAAAGTAGGTGCTGTTATCATAAAGTTAGAATATATTACTAAATATTATAAATAGCGAGTGTGGAATAATGATGGATCGATGTGCGGAATTGTCCTAGGCAACTGTTAACAAGACCAATAGTCGTCATTGCAATTTCATACGAGGGAGAGGCATAAGCTAACATACTTTCTCTTCTTGGATCATATGCACTTATGATTGGAACTCTAGCAAGCATCCGTAACTACTAAAGATCATTAAGGTAAAACCCAACCATAGAATTAAAGCATCAAGTCCCCTATATCCCATACGCAACAACCCCCTCACTCGGGTTTATGCTTCTGTCACTCAAGCAACCCACTATAAGCGAATCATGAACGTATTGCAACACCCTACAGCGGGAATCCCTCACGCTTGCATGACACGGAGGGCACAATAGGACATCACCAAAATAAAACATACAACTCATACCAATCTAGATCATCAATCAACCCAAAGACAAAGGATATCTACTAAAACATCATAGGATGGCAACACATCATTGGATCATAATATGTGGCATAAAGCACCAAGTTCAAGTAGGGATTATAGCGGGGTGCGGGAGAGTGGACCGCATAAAAGAGATGAGGATAGTGATGATGGTGGTGATGTTGATGAAGACGATCACCACGGTGATGATTACCCTCCCAATGGCACTCCGGCACCATCGAGAGAGAGGAGGAGAGGTTCTCCCCCTTGTGCTTCCTCCTCCATGGCCTCCCCCCTAGATGGGGAGAGGTTCTCCCTCTGGTCCTTGGCCTTCATGGCGATGATGGCCCCTCTGGGATCCTCCTCCATGGCCTCTGGTGATGATAGCCCCCTCTGGCAGGGTGCCAGAGAGGGCCTAGATTGATTTCTCGTGGCTACAGAGGCTTGTGGCGGCGGAACTTCCGATCTAGGTTATTTTCTGGAGGTTTCTGTATTTATAGGAATTTTTGGCGTCGGTTTCACATCAGGGTGGTCTCCGAGTCGTCCACGAGATAGGGGGTGCACCCAGGGGGTAGGGTGCAACCTCCACCCTCGTGGACGGCTCGGGACTCTTTTGGTCCATCTCTGATGCTCCATGGGCTTCTTCTGGTCCATAAAAATTCGTCAAAAATTGGCACGTCAATTGGACTCCGTTTGGTATTCCTTTTCTTTATAACTCAAAAACAAGGAAGAAAACAGAAACTGGCGCTGGGCTCTATGTTAATAGGTTAGTCCCAAAAATCATATAAAATAGCATATAAATGCATATAAAACATCTAAGATGGATAATATAATAGCATGAATACTTCATAAATTATAGATACGTTGGAGACGTATCAGCATCCCCAAGCTTAATTCCTGCTCATCCTCGAGTAGGTAAATGATAAAGGAAATAATTTATGAAGTGTGAATGCTAGCAAGTGCACAAGTTTGATCAATGATAATTTCAATCACCTTCTCTAGCATCATTATATGTCATAACAGTAGCTCATCTCATAAAACTTTTCATGATCAAGTAACAAGCTATTCACATGTTAAAGTATAGATCATAAACTTTCTTGAAACTAACAAACTATATTCTCAGTCATCAAACAATTGCAATTCATTTTATTTTAAGGAAGGGTATATGTCAGAACTTTGATTTAGCAAACACCACAAACTCAACTACCATTTAATCTTTCACAATTGCTAACACTCACGTGATATTTATGGGTTCAAAGTTTTAATCGGACACAGAGAAAGATAGGGGCTTATAGTTTCGCCTCCCAACCTTTTACCTCAAGGGTAATGTCAACAATAATACTTTATGAAAACCTACATCCAAGGGGATATATATATCCGGATCGCTCCAACACAAAGTGCTTGCCAAAGGAAAAAGTGTAAAAAGGAAAGGTGAAAATCACCATGACTCTTGTATAAGGGTACAAGGTAAAAGTAAAAGATAGGCCCTTCACAGAGGGAAGCAGAGGTTGTCATGCGCTTTTATGGTTGGATGCACAAAATCTTAATGCAAAAAGAATGTCACTTTATATTACCGCTTGTGATAAAGACCTTTATTATGCAGTCTGTCGCTTTTATTTCTTCCCTATCACATGTTCGTATAAAGCTTATTTTCTTTGCACTAATAGATCATACATATTTAGAGAGCAATTTTTATTGCATGCACCGATGACAACTTACTTGAAGGATCTTACTTAATCCATAGGTAGGTATGGTGGACTCTCATGGCAAAACTGGTTTAAGGGATGTTTGGAAGCACAAGTAGTATTTCTACTTGGTGCAAAGAATTTGGCTAGCATGAGAGGGAAAGGCAAGCTCAACATGTTGGATGATCCAAGAAAATATAACGTTTCAGATATAGGAAAACATAACCCATTAAGTTGTTTTCCTTGTCCAACATCAACTTTTTAGCATGTCATATTTTAATGAGTGCTCACAATTACAAAATATGTCCAAGATAGTATATTTATATGTGAAATCTCTCTTCCTTCAATATTCTTTCTTGAATTGTTCAAGTGACCAATTCTGCGCTTGCTAACTTTCAATAAATTTACCACCTATACTTATTATGTGTGAAGTCATTACTCCCCATGGTATAAGCATATGAAACATATATAAATTCAGATTTATGATATTCAATTCATTCAACCATTTACTCATAGGGTATACGTGAAGCACGTGAGTAAACAACAAACTACTCCAAAAAGATGTAAGTGAAGAACACTGAGTAGTCAAATAATTAACTAGCCATGGGAGGATTATTTTTCATTCAAGATTTCAGATCCAATGATTTTATTCAAAAAACAAGTAAAATTGAAAATATGCTCCAAGCAAAACACATATCATGTGACGAATAAAAATATAGCTCCGAGTAAGGTATACCGATAGTTTTGAAGACGGAAGAGGGGATGCCTTCCGGGGCATCCCCAAGCTTAGGCGCTTGGGTCTTCCTTGAATATTATCTTCGGGTTCCCTGGGCATCCCCAAGCTTAGGGTCTTTCCACTCCTTATTCTCCTCATATCGATATCTCACTCAAAGCTTGAAAACTTCAATCACACAAAACTTAACGGAACTTCGTGAGGTAGGTTAGTATGATAAAGAGTAAACCATTCACTTTGGTACTGTCAATGACAAGGTTCATAATTATTCTCACACAATTCCTACTGTACCATATCATTCTACAATTTATATTGAGAAATATAAGCCATAGAAACTAGAAAACAAGCGAACTATGCAATGAAAACAGAATCTGTCAGAAACAGAACAGTCTGTAATGATCTGAACATCAACCATACTTTTGCTACTCCAAAAATTATGAAATAAATTGGTGGACGTGAGGAATTTGTATATTAATATTCTGCAAAAAGAATCAACTCAAAAGCACTCTTCTTTAAAAATATGGCAGCTAACCTCGTGAGCGCAAAGTTTCTGTTTTTTACAGCAAGATCACATTAACTTTCACCCAAGTCTTCCCAAAGGTCTTACTTGGCACTTTATTGAAACAAAAGCTATAAAACATGATTACTACAGTAGCTTAATCATGTAAACACACAAAAAATAGTAAGGGTACATATTGGGTTGTCTCCCAACAAGCGTTTTTCTTTAGTGCCTTTTAGCTAGGCATGATGATTTCAATGATGCTCACATAAAAGAAAAGAATTGAAACACAAAGAGAGCATCATGAAATATTACTAGCACATTTAAATCTATCCCACTTCCTACGCCTAGGGATTTGGTGAGCACATAATTTATAGGAACAAGAATCAACTAGCATAGGAAGGCAAAACAAGTATAACTTCAAAACTTTAAGCACATAGAGAGAAAACTTGATATTATTGGAACTCCTACAAGCATATATTCCTCCCTCATAAATTTTTTCAGTAGCATCATGAATGAATTCATCAATATAACCATCAGATAAAGCATTCTTTTCATGATCTACAAGCATAAAGAATTTTCTACTCTCCACATAAGCAAAATTCTTCTCATTCGGAATAGTGGGGTCACTAATTCCTAAAGTTGACACTCTTCCAAACCCGCTTTAGATGATAGTATTATTCATATAAGTGAATTAATGGAGCATTCTACAATTAATATAGTCTAACCAATATCCAGGCTCAAAATATATAAGTGAAGCACACGAAGCATTCTATAAAACCATAATCAAAAGATTTAAGTGAAGCGCAAAGAGCATTCTCTAAGGTCATACTCAAAAGATATAAGTGAAGCACATGGATCAATGAAGGGATATCTCATACTAGCATGGTTCTTAAACAAAAAATAAAAACACAAGGGACACAAATCATGTGAACAAAACAAAAACCGAGGTATACCGATAATTGTTGAAGAAGAAAGATGGGATGCCAATCGGGGCATCCCCAAGCTTAGATGCTTGAGTATCCCTAAAATATTTACTTGGGGTGCCTTGGGCATCCCCAAGCTTGAACTCTTGCCTCTCTTTATTCTTCTCATATTGATAGCTCCTTGATCTTCGAACACTTCATCCACACAAAACTTTAACAAAAACTTTGTGAGATCCGTTAGTATAATAAAGCAAATCACTACCTTTAGGTACTGTTGCAAACTTATTCCAATTTCATATTAGAACTATATCTACTGTATTACAACTTCACCATGGTTCATACCCCCCGATACACCCATAGATTCATCAAAATAAGCGATCAACACATAGAAAACAAAATCTGTCAAAAACAGGACAGTCTGTAGTAATCTGGAAGTTCAGTAAATTTTTGTAACTCCAAAAAATTCTAAAAACATATGAAAATTTAAACAATTTGTAGAGAAGTAATGTGCAGAAAGTTTCAAACCTATTTGACTTTCCAGTAAAAAAATGTAAATTCATGCACGACAGCCAAAGTTTCTGTTTTTGCACTTCACATAGTAAACAAGCAATCTAATCATCCTAAAACCAAAGCTTGTCACATTATTTTTATAATACAATGGAAATATACAAGGGGATAATTATTTTCAGAGAAGCTTCCATGAAATTTTTTACATTGTTTCCGTGAGCATGAACACAAGTGTTCAAGGTCGACCCTCACTTCTCCAATGCATAACCTTCCAATCACTTCTCTTATTGAAAAACTTTTTAGGCATGAGAGGCAAGCAATTTTTTTTTTCAATCTTTAATTTTTTTATGTTTCACCTACAACTAAACAGAAACAAAAAGGAAAAGCAAAATCTACTTAGTGAAGAAAGCAAACAAGCACACACGAGAATATCAACCCCCACGCTATTGCTCCCAACAGCGGCGCTTTAAAAGAGCTTGATAATCCCCAAGTGCAGGGAATCATTGTAGCAATTCCCAAAGGTGGAAGTGATAAGAATGGAGTGTCGAACCCACAAGGAGCTAAAGGTAAGATCAACATTCTCTCAAGTCCTATCTGCCACTGATACGACTCTACGTACACCAGACGTTTGCTTCCAACTAGAAACGAGAAATAAAACTACGTTGTGGGTATGAAGAGGATAACTTTACATGATATGAATTGCCTGATGTGCCTGAGGGTTATGTTATGGATGAAGAAACTGCTAGAGACCTTTTTGCTTGCAAAGATAGATATGATCTGAAGAAACTGTTAGCTAAGCTGAAAGAAAAGTCTTTGAATGCTAGAATGAAATATGACCTTGCTTTTGCTACTTCACCTATCTGTATTTCTGATAAGGATTATGATTTCTCTGTCGATCCTGAGTTAATTACTTTGGTTGAATCTGATCCTTTTTATGGCTATGAATCTGAAATTGTTGTGGCACATATTACTAAATTGAATGATATACCCACCCTATTCACTCATGAGGAAAAAATCGTTACTACTATATCCTTAAGTTATTTCCGTTCTCATTAAAGGGTGATGCTAAAACATGGTTTAATTCTCTTGCTCCTGGTTGTGTGTGTAGTCCCCAGGATATGATTTATTACTTCTCTGCTAAATATTTCCCTGCTCATAAGAAACAAGCTGCCTTAAGGGAAATATATAATTTTGTGCAAATTGAAGAAGAGAGTCTCCCACAAGCTTGGGGGAGGCTTCTCCAATTACTTAATGCTTTGCCTGATCATCCTCTCAAGAAAAATGAAATACTTGATATCTTTTATAATGGACTAACTAATGCTTCCAGAGACCACCTGGATAGTTGTGCTGGTTGTGTTTTCAGGGAAAGAACTGTTGAGCAAGGTGAATTGCTATTGAATAATATATTGAGTAATGATAATGATTGGACACTTCCTGAACCAACTCCTAAGCCAATTCCGAAGAAAAGGGGTATTCTATTTCTCAGTCCTGAAGATATGCAAGAGGCAAAGAAATCTATGAAAGAAAAGGGTATTAAAGCTGAAGATGTTAAGAATTTGCCACCTATTGAAGAAATACATGGTCTTAATAACCCGACACAGGCAGTAAAGGTAAATTCTCTTTATAGATTTGATGAAGGTGATATTCCTCGTTATAAGTCTGCTAGCCAATGCTTGGATGAGTTTGACAATTTTATTGTTAAACAAGAAAACTTCAATGCTTATGTTGGTAGACAATTGAAACGTAATGCTTATATGATTGAACACTTGAGTGATTATATGTCTAGAGTTAAAGGTAACCTTAAACTTCTTAGTAAACATGCTTCTATGGTTACCACTCAGGTAGAACAAGTGCTTAAAGCACAAGATGATTTTCTCAATGAATTAAATAATAAGAAACATGATAATGCTGTTAGAGTTATGACTAGAGGGGGTAGAATGACTCAGGAACCTTTGTATCCTGAGGGCCACCCTAAGAGAGTTGAGAAAGATTCTCAGAGAACTAATGTTGATGCACCTAGTCCTTCTAAGAAGAAGAAAAATAAAAATGATAGGACTTTGCATGCTTCTAGTGAACCTGTTGTTCACACACCTGAGAATCCCAATGATATTTCTATTTCTGATGCTAAAACACAATCTGGTAACGAACATGAACCTAGTGATAATGTTAATGATGATGTTCATGTTGATGCTCAACCTAGCAATAACAATGATGTAGAGATTGAACCTGCTGTTGATCTTGATAACCCACAATCAAAGAATCAACGTTATGATAAGAGAGACTTCATTGCTAAGAAGCACGGTAAAGAAAGAGAACCATGGGTTCAGAAACCCATGCCTAATCCTCCTAAACCACCCAAGGAAAAAGATGGTGAGGATTTTGAGTGCTTTGCTGAAATGATTAGACCTATCTTTTTGCGTATGCGTTTGACTGATATGCTTAAAATGAATCCTTATGCTAAGTATATGAAAGATATTGTTACAAATAAAAGAAAGATACCGGAAGCTGAAATTTCCACCATGCTTGCCAATTATACTTTTAAAGGTGGAATACCTAAGAAACTAGGAGATCCAGGAGTACCGACTATACCATGCTCCATTAAAAGAAACTATGTTAAAACTGCTTTATGTGATCTTGTAGCCGGTGTTAGTGTTATGCCTTTCTCTTTATATCGTAGACTTGATTTGAATAATTGACACCAACTGAAATATCTTTGCAAATGGCCGATAAACCAATTGCTATACCTGTCAGTATTTGTGAGGATGTGCCTGTTGTGGTTGCAAACGTTACTATTTTAACAGACTTTGTTATTCTTGATATTCCTGGGGACGATAGTATGTCTATTATCCTTGGTAGACCATTTTTGAATACTGCAGGGGCTGTTATTTATTGCAACAAAGGCAATGTCACTTTTCATGTTAATGGTAATGAGCATACGGTACACTTTCCGAGGAAGCAACCTCAAGTTCATAGTATCAATTCTATTGGAAAATTTTCAGTGATTACTATTGGAGGTTTTGAATTCCTATGATATTCTTATTGTTGGGGACATGCATATCCCCGCTGAGGTAACCTAGTGTTATTCGAAAATTCTCCAGTTTCATGCGATTCGGAAAGAGTTTCTTAACAAGACTTGATCAACCTTGTTAGTGAATTCCGACGAGCACGAGATGGATGAAGTTATAAAGCACAACTCTCTGTACCCTCCTTGTACTTTCTGTTATTTAGATTAAATAAAGCAAAAATAGTATTTTCTGTCTGTTTTCTGAATTATCCTTGCAATAAAAATACCCCAAAAATAAAAGTTCTCCAAATGCCCTGAAAATGAAATATTATTTTTTGTAGAATAATTAAGAATTACAGGCACTGAGAACACACTAGGGGGCCCACCATTTGTCCACGAGGGCACTGGGCGCGCCCACCCCCCTGGGGCGCGCCCCCTGCCTCGTGGGCCCCACGTGGACCCCCTCCACTTGTTCCATTACCCACTCACTTCGTCTTCCTCTAGAAAAAAATCCTCCCACAGCTCAAACCTGTGTTCTAGCTCATCTTGCTGCAATTTTCGATCTCTTTGCTCAAAGCTCCATTCACAAAACTGTTTGGGGAGATTGTTCTTCGGTATGTGACTCCTCCAATGGTCCAATTAGTTTTTGTTCTAGTGCTTTATTTATTGCAATTTTTTGCTGCTAAGGTGACCCTGTTCTTGAGCTTGCATGTCAAATTTATATGGTCCAAAGTAGTTTTAATGCATGATATAGCCTCTAGGCACTTATGGGAGTAGTTGCTATCAATCTTGTTGAGTTTCGTTCACTTTTATTTTGAGTCACTAAAAATTTCAGAAATTTTCAGAGGGAGAAAATGTTGAAGAGATTGTTGAGAGGCTCTTCGAGCCGAAGCTTGAAGGATAAGCAGAATGAGGAGAATAAAAATCCCAAATACAATTTTCCTCGCACTGCGGAGGTTCAGCCGTGCGAATGGCCTTGTGATGCGTTCTTGAGAGCCACCGGAATTTACAATGACTTTTATTACTTGGTTGAGAATGCAGGACTCACCGACTTCCTCCACGACCAGCATGAACAGTATCTCCTACTCACTAATATATTCGTGCAAAAAATTTATTTCCATGCTAAGAAATCACCACCTTCAGTGGAGTTTCACTTATATGATGAGGTTAAGGAGATGTCACTCCTTGATTTTTGTCGGGTCTGCAAGATACCCTTTGTGGGCAGCATCGAGGAACCACACCGTAGTGATGTGGATGGATTTATCGATAGAATTGCTGTAGGGGAAACGAGGAAAGTTTCTGATGCAAGAATTACTAGTATAAATTTTTCCTGTTCTACGTTAATTTGCGATATTTGCTAGTAGATGCTTAATTGTTCACGGGAACAGTGGAAATCTTAGTGCTCCTGATCTTGTCATTTTGCGCCATGCTTTGTTTCGTGATACAACTTTCAGCCTAGGCGCTATTGTTGCTAAATGATTAAGTCTGAACCGTACAAAGGGCCCCATCTTCGGAGGCATATTTGCTTCACGCCTTGCTGAACACTTTGAGATACCTATTAGGCGTTATGAGAAAGAGGAAAAATTGTTGCCCCCTATTTTTCTAGATTATAAGAGTATGGTAGCACATGATTTTATTGTTAAAAATAAGAAGGAGATGCTTAAGTATAATTTGATATTTGATAAAACTCACAGTGAGATTATTACCTTGCCTGCACCCTCTTTGTTTAACATACTTTCAGGCACGCACCTCATCTTGCCAGAGGCCATTTATGCATAATGGAGGCTGACACAAGTCCCAGAGCCTGAGCCTAAGCCACCACTTGACCCTTATCGACAGTCTGTTTATCAGTGGGTTCCGGAGGAGATCGCAAACCAGTGGTACCCTGAGGACCCTCCTCAGTACACTGGAGAGAGTAGCTTCGATCCGTGGGCATAGACCAACTTAGGACAAAAGCCTAAGCTTGGGGGAGTACGTATTTCTCACCGACATTACAGTCATGTTCACACACTCATGCCAGTTGTCGGTGCTCATACTTTTTCATTGTACTATCCATGCTAGTTTATTTTCTTTTCTAAGCCTTCTTCTTGTGTGTTTGAAAGACCTTAAGAAAAAACAAAAAAATTGTAGCTTTTAGCTAGTTTACTTTCCATGCTTGTAGTAGTAGTAATTAAAAGAAAACCCAAAAAGATTTCTCGTTCTTCTTTTGCTTGTTAGGAGCTTTCCCGTGTAGATAGTTTTATTTCTTTTCTTATTCTTTGGGGGTCGAGAGGAGAAGACCATGATGAAAATGTTGAGTGGCTCTCATATGCATTATTGTTGATTTAACCAAGAGCCCATATTACCTTGTCTTCTCCCTTGTATTAAATGCTTGCAGATTTCAGCTTAGTCCAATGCATGTGCACTATTATTATTATCCACACCGTTCTGTCGTGCGAGTGAAAGGCAATAATGACGATATATGGTGGACTGATTCAGATGATAGAATCTGGTATGAACCTGATTCAGCCTATTATGAATGACACATGTTTGCAATGACAATTAGAGATTATAGTTGCTCATGCCATGCTTAATTTGCTAGGAGTTTATAATGGTTTACCTTGCGTGCCAACATGCTATTAAAATGGTTGTGATGTTGTATGATGGGGTGGTATCCTCATTTGAACGATTCGAGTGGCTTGACTTGGCACATGTTCATGCGTGTAGTTGAAACAAAGTCAACATAGCCTCCATGATATTTATGTTCATGGTGATTTATATCCTACTCATGCTTGCACTCATTGTTTATTAATCTTAATGCATGTTCATGACTGTTGTCGCTTGCACTCTAGTTGGTCCCTTCCCAATCTCTTTCTAGCCTTCACTTGTACTAAGTGAGAATACTGCCTGTGCATCCACTTCCATAAAATCCCAAAGTTATTCCATATGAGTCCACCATACCTTCTATATGCGTTATTTACCTGCCGTTCAAGTAAATTTGTATGTGCCAAACTCTAAACCTTCAAATGAAATTATGTTTTGTATGCTCGAATAGCTCATGTATCAACTAGGGTTGTCTATATTCCATGCTAGGTGGGTTATTCTCATGATGAGTGGACTCCGCTCATCACTCACGAGAAAATGGTCGGTAACCGGGATGCCCAGTCCCATGCTCAAATCAAAATAATTGCAAACAAAACTCCCCCAGGATTGTTGTTAGTTGGAGGCACCCGTTGTTTCGGACAAGCCATGGATTGATGTTTGTTGGTGGTGGGGGAGTATAAAATTTACCATTCTGTTTGGGAACCGCCTATAATGTGTGTAGCATGGAAGATATCGAGATTTCTTGGTTGTTATGTTGACAATGAAAGTATGCCACTCAAAATATTATTTATCTCTGTTTCAGAACTCGACCTCTGGCACCTCTGCAAATCCATGCTTCCCTCTGTGAAGGGCCTATCTATTTAATTTTATGTTGAGTCATCATCCTCTTATTAATATAGCACCAGTTGGAGAGCACCGCTGTCATTCGCATGCATCGCTATTAATTTACATTGAGTATGATTGTGACTGGATCTCTTCCATGAATTACAGTGTCTAGTCAGTCTTTAATCTTCAGGGGTGCTCTGCATTTATGTTTTGCGGTCTCAGAAAGGGCTAGCGAGATACCATCTTGTTATATCATGTTATGATTGTTTTGACAAAGTGTTGTCATCCTAGATTTATTATTATTGCTCGCTAGTTGATTATGTCATTGATATGAGTAAACATGAGACCTAAATGTTATTGTGAATATGGTTAGTTCTTAATCTTTGATGAAAACTTGAATGCTGGCTTTACATATTTGCAGCAACAAGATCAAACAGAGTTTGTAAAAGTTTTTCTTTATCACTTTCAATTTGTCAACTGAATTGCTTGAGGACAAGCAAAGGTTTAAGCTTGGGGGAGTTGATACGTCTCCAACGTATCTACTTTTCCAAACACTTTTGCCCTTGTTTTGGACTCTAACATGCATGATTTGAATGGAACTTACCCGAACTGACGTTGTTTTTAGCAGAACTGCCATGGTGTTATTTTTGTGCAGAAATAAAAGTTCTCGGAATGACATGAAAATCCACGGAGACACATTTTGAAATTAATACAAAATATAGGAAAAAGAATCAGCATTAGGGGGCCCACACCCTGTCCACGAGTGTGCAGGGCGCGAGGCTGGGGCGCGCCCCTGCCTCGTGTGCCCCCTGGGACTCCACCAACCTCAACTCCAACTCCATATATTCACATTCGGGGAGAAAAATCAGAGAGAAGGATTCATGGCGTTTTACGATACGAAGCCACCGCCAAGCCCTAATATTCCTCGGGAGGGCTAATTTGGAGTCCGTTCGGGGCTCCAGAGAGAGGAATCCGTCGCTGTCATCATCATCAACCATCCTCCATCACCAATTTCATGATGCTCACCACCGTGCGTGAGTAATCCCATCATAGGCTTGCTGGACGGTGATGGGTTGGATGAGTTTTACCATGTAATTGAGATCGTTTTGTTAGGGTTTGATCCCTAGTATCCATTATGTTCTAAGATTGATGTTGTTATGACTTTGCTATGCTTAATGCTTGTCTCTAGGGCCCGAGTGCCATGATTTCAGATCTAAACCTATTATGTTTTCATGAATATATGTGAGTTCTTGGTCCTATCTTGCAAGTCAATAGTCACCTACTATGTGTTATGATCTGGCAACCCCGAAGTGACAATAATCGGGACCACTCCCGGTGATGACCGTAGTTTGAGGAGTTCATGTATTCACTAAGTGTTAATGCTTTGGTCCGGTACTCTATTAAAAGGAGGCCTTAATATCCCTTAGTTTCCCATAGGACCCCGCTGCCACAGGAGGGTAGGACAAAAGATGTCATGCAAGTTCTTTTCCATAAGCACGTATGACTATATTCGGAATACATGCCTACATTACATTGATGAACTGGAGCTAGTTCTGTGTCACCCTATGTTATAACTATTGCATGAGGAATCGCATCCGACATAATTATCCATCATTGATCCATTGCCTACGAGCTTTTCACATATTGATATTTGCTTAGTTACTTTTCCGTTGCCACTGTTACGATTGCTACAAAAACTACTACTTTTACTTTTGCCACCATTACTATTACTTCCATACTACTTTGTTACTAAATACTTTGCTGCAAATATTAAGTCTTTCAGGTGTCGTTGAATTTACAACTCAACTGCTAATACTTGAGAATATTCTTTCGCTCCCCTTGTGTAGATTCAATAAATTTGGGTTGAATACTCTACCCTCGAAAACTGTTGCGATCCCCTATACTTGTGGGTTATCAGTCACACATACCCCCGTCGTCGGTACAGTAGCCGCACTCGGGGATCCAATCGTCGTCATGCATTTATTTCATAATTGAAATGTTAAAATCGATGGGAAATAGCAGGAACTCAACGCACAGATCACTATTCAGCATGGGTTGACTTTCTGTCTGTCGAGTCTTCCTTGAAACCTCTCGTCTCTCGTGGTGTATATAGTGGACACTCCCTCTCTGATATTTTGACCATCAGTGATGGTCGCTCCTTCCTTCTTTCCCAAGTGCATTACAAAAGGTCTAGCACACGGGAAAAAAGGAGAAGCGACCCCCATGACAATAGTCGAGAATCTCCCTGACTGATATTTCGATCGTATATGGTGTTGTTTATGGTGGACACTTCCTCTCTGATATTTTGACCATCAGTGATGGTTGCTTCCCCCTTCTCTCTGTAGCGACCAGACCCAAATGGATCAAGTCTCTTTGCTCAGTGTCATCCCTGGATCAGTAATGCTGACACCACACAGTACTTCGAAGGATTTATAGCAGAGTAGCAATCACACACTTATTACATCGTTGTCCACAAGGGAACTTAATACAATAATATGGCTTAAGGCCATCTAATAATAACAGCGGAAGGCTTGGAAGATAAGCGAGTCCATCAACTCCATCGGCATCACCGAGTATAGAACCACGACCTAACACCTTACTCGTCAGATGAAAAGTGCAGAACGTGAAAGTTGCAGCCCAAAACGGTCAAGACATGGAATATGCTGGCAATGTAACACATAAGAGCAATGAAGGAAATAAGCCTATACTACATGCATATATGGCTGGTGGTAAGGCTCTACGGTTTACATTTGCATAAAGCTGATTTTTCCCTACATCAAAGGAATAATTTTATTTAACTATCATGGTGGTTGTTAAACATTGAGAATGGTTGACAGCATCCTCAATCCCAATTAAAAAGTACTCATCAAAACCCAATAACTTTTATTTAGAAGTAACATGTTGAGATTCACATGATATTCAATTACGGATACTCAAATTGTCCATAACCGGGACACGGCTAATCATGATTAGTTTATACACTCTGCAGAGGTTTGCGACTTTTCCCCACAAGACTCGATCGCCTCCGCTTGGTTCTCGTGACTACATGGTGTTTGAGAAACGGATGACCGAGACATAGCCTTCGTAAGCGCTTAGCACCTTACATGTGGGTAGACCGCACCAACCTACATCCCCTACATCAGCTAGCCTACCCGTAAGAGTTCGCACAACTTAGTCAACTACGCCAGAGCCCATAATTGGCTTGTGGCTGCACACGGAAGTTTCCAGTTTGAATAATCTTATGATCCCTTAGAGCACGGGTGGCGGTCCAAGAAATACAGCAAGTCCTGATGGAAACCAGTGCCTCAATCCACCCAGATGTGTGTTTAGGTTGCCACCTTAGATAAACCATTAATTAACAATCTCACGTCTGTCATGGATATTCACTCACCCAATCCACGTCTACTAGCATAGCATGGCATAATAAGAAAACGTAGAAGTAACTCCCAAGGTTTCATAAGTAAAACAGGTAATAGGTACTACCTCAATCTACTTCCCAAACCCACAATTTAATTAGATCCTAAACATGCAAGTGTTTGAGGGTTTGATCTATGCAAATAAAACTGGGTAGTAGAAAAGGTATGATCAAAGTGTTACTTGCCTTGCTGATGATCCGCGAGATCTAGAGATTCGAAGTAACAAGCGGCGCACTCCGGGTGATCTAACGCAGACAAACAACAAGCATACAATAAGTACTCATCTAATGCACGGGGAAATCTCGAATAAAAGATCTAACCAGAAAGTTCAACTTAAGAACCCTGGTTGCAAAAGAATCGAATCAAATAAAGCATCGAAAGTCGAAACTCGAGAGAGAACGACTCGGTTTAGCAATCTGAAACTAGGTCAAAATTTCACAGTAGCAAAACTCGTGAAAGTAGGTTAGTCGAACGGCGGTTTCAGAATCTAAACTCCAGCGCTTGAATCACTGATTCCAATAAACGGCGAGAAATAAAACAGATTCGAAAATCGGATCTGAAATCGAATCAGAAAAATAACGGATTAAATCCGATTAGAAGAAAACGACGAACGGATTAAATAACGGACGTTCGTTAACAGAACTAATCCAACGAACACATTCATTGAAACGAGCGGTTCGGTGAACGTTCATTAATTAAGAAAACCGAAAAAAAAATAAAAACCATCTAGGGTTTTGAAAAAAAAAACCGAATATCTAAAAAAAACCGGATCGGGTTTTTCTGAGAAAACCGGATTGGACGGCGGGGCGGCGGCTACCTCCGGTGGCTCTCGCCGGCGGGCTCCGGCGGGGCTCCGGGCGAGGCGGTGAGGGGCGGCGGGGTCGGAAAGGCGGCGGGTGCTCCAATGACGAGGGGCGGCGACGGCGGGGATCGGCGGCGTCCTCGGCGGGCGGGGGCGGGCTCGGGCGGGCGTGGGTGGCGGCGAGGGAGAGTGAGAAGGGGGGGGGGTGGCGAGTATTTAAGAGGGGGGTGGCGGCGCTTGGGGGGGGCAAGGGCGCGGGTCGAGCCGACTCAGCGGCGGGTGGCGTCTTGGCGGCGGGGCGCGCCGGGCGGGCGGCTTGAGGAGAGGAGGAGGTGGGTGGGCCGGGCCGGGCTGGCTGGGTGGGCAGTGGGCCTTGGCCTGGGGGGGTTTTTTTTAATTAAAATTAAACCAAACGAATTAAAAAAAATACCAAATGAACTCCGATTTAAATAAAACAAATTTTCCCCGACTCCTAAAAATGAGTCGAACAAAATGAACTTTAAAAACGGCAAACATGCATATATTTTTAAAATGCTCATTTTTGCCTAAGCAAAATAAATCTTCCAAAACCAACTTTTGATTTATTTACAATATCTTCATTTTTCCTACATGTTGGGAAAGTCATATTATTCCCTCTCAAAATATTTTTATAGGAAAAACTTTATGACGATAATTAAATAAATCCAAATGATCCTATTTTCAAAAATTGGGAAATCCCAAATATGAAAATAATGAAACTTCCAACTCTCTCCGAGGGTCCTTGAGTTGCGTGAAATTTCTAGGATCGGAAAAATGCGAGAAAATATGATATGCATGATGACCTAATGTATAACATTCCAAATTGAAAATTTGGGATGTTACACTCTCGTGCATTACCAAGGTATATCACGAGAAGAAAAGAAGGGAAACGACCCTCACGACAACAGTCGGGATCATTCCTTCAAGAACAGACTGAAAGTCACACAAGGATCCCCATCAGACTGCAAGTCACCTTGAGCATCAGTTAATTAACATTACACATACCGAGCAATGACATAAAAAATGGCCTATGGTTTGTCGGAATGTCATTTAATTCCTGTTCAAGCAAACCCTCGGCACTGGATATGTCCGACTTTCTAGCATAAATAATGCCGCAATTCGTGGAAAATTCCGCCATGAACTTTGCTAAAAATAGGACATATCGAGCGCTTGAAATTTGCAAGAACGGAAATGAATCAATATTCCGGCAAAACATAGGCTGCTCGGAGGTGTTCCCTAAAAAATCATGTATCATAGGTATTTGTCTTTCTTTGAACATCAACATAGCATATCATAGATAACTCAAATCAAACAACACCTAAATACAAAACAAAAAACACTTCATCTTGATCGAATACTTGCAGTTCTAGTGTTGTTGAACTATTGCACCTACACAAAAATGTACTATTACATAAAAATGCTCACTAGATGAATGTCGAGGATGTAGGTGTCGTTGGTAATATTCTGGGCGTCGTCGAGCGGTACGTTGGTGATCTACCTGCTTCACCCTAGTTTCTCTAGTTCAAAACAAACTAGACCAATCACTTCAGTTTATAGTCTGTCCACATCTTGCTTACAAGTATTAACTACATCAAATTCAGTTAACACATTCAAATATGACATTCAGTTAACAAGTTCAAAGTAAGGGGAAAGAACTTAGTATTTTCTGTCCTACTTCTCACAACAAGCTATACTAGATCCTAATGATCATCCGACTCCAAGAAATCCGACATCAGAACTTATTGATTCACCCAGTCCAATTTATTCTAAAATTATCAGATCATTTATAATTTCTACCTTTGCGTTGTCCAGTGTATCATAACAAACAATCATGTTTCTGAAGCCTGGCCTGATTTATTTCTCAGTTTCTTCATTGATCTAAAGTATACTAGGCACTTTAATGGCAATAGCACATTATTCTATAAACCCTAGAGCAATAGCACTTCATTATCCATCATCCATCATCAACCAATGTAGTGGAGTACATACTACACTTGAGTGTTTAAACCAGAACACTTGAAATCACATTCGAAAGGCATTTGGAGTAGACAAAGGACGCAATGCAAGAGGAAGGAGGGAGGGGGACAAAGGAGTGGCGGCTACCTCCTACCTGTGGTGTTGCTGGGCAGAGCAGCTGCTTTAGGGAGGTACCGGTAGCGGGGCAGTGGAGGGTTCGGCCGGCTAGGCGCATGTCAGTGGCTTGGAACCCTAGCTGTCACGCGGGGCCGACCGCCGCCGAGGACGAAGCACTCCAGGGCGGGGGCGGGCTGACGCGCGTGGGGGGGGGGGATGATGGGGGAAAGGGCCACACTACCAATATGCCCATTAGATGTAGCACGGGTAGCATATATACCCCACACTGCTGCTACGCGGGGCCGGGTAGCTAGTCCGTGTATACATAGTAGCAACGTGGGTACAGGAGGCTGCCCTACTACTAATGGGTGTAGCATTAGCGCTGGCCCCGGCCCCAGTGGTACTATTGTGGCCAGCCCCTGGCGCATGGTGGGGACCACTTAGTAGTAGCGCGGGTGTGGTGGACCCGCGCTACTGCTAATGTCCAGTTGTAGCGTTGGACTTTACCCCGCTACTACTAATTGGCAGTAGCGCGGCCCATTTACCCCCGCCACTATTACCTGCCTGCCTATAGGGTTTTCCCTAGTGGTAGTCTACTCGTCCTCCGGCTGAGGTGTCGGGGAGTAGAGTCTGGTCGACCAGGAACACGACATTTGCAAAATGTGGGGAAGATCATCAATAACAAGCACCTCAGATTAATCCAATTGATTGAAAAGACAAAGCGTCAGGCTTACTATCATCATGGGCTTAATGGATCTGAAGCCGGTGTCATTGGCATTGCTGGGAAAACTGGCGGTTCTCCCCTTGAACATCAACGAGAGCATCTCCTACACGAATTTTCCCTCATAGAAGCTACCTCAGATGGTCCAGATAGCGTCGTTTGAGTTGTTGTACATCCACATTAGATGCACTTGGGCCTAGAGTGACTGGATTCCACGGCTTAGGTCCATGTGCATCACATCGATGAGTGTCAGCCCCTCCCTGGACAGAGAATCACCTTCTCGCTCAGCTTGGTGGCTACCTCGGACTCGTCCATCTAGCTGTTTCTCAGCTTCTGGGAGTTCCGCCTCTTCAGAGGCGTCGAGGTGAAGAGCATGACGATCCTGACCCAAGGAGTGTCTTCCAGTGGCACATCGACAATGTAGAACCAATCCTTCTGCTAGTTTTACTGGTCTCACAAACTCCCCCTGCGAGTATCTGGAGCTGGGGTCTTGCTGATGGCGGCACCTCTAACCTCGCACGTCTCAACGATGTTGGTCTGGAGGTTCACACCGAAGTATTTGCGCCAGAGCCTGAGGTATGGCTCGCAGCAGAGGAACGCCTCACACAACTTGACGTAGCATGCGATGTGAAGGATGGAGTTTGGGGAGAGATGATGGAGTTGAAGGCGGTAAAAATGCAGAAGACCCCTGAAGAAGGGGCAGGGGGAGTCAAGACCGTGCACAAGAAACGGTACAAAACATACCCGCTCATTGTCCATGGTGTGGGGCTTGGGGGTTGTCTCGGACCAGGCAGCACCGTCCTTGGTGATGAGTGGCACGCACGCAAAGGCACGCTCTGGCACCAACAGGTACCCACCTTGGGAAAGCTGCTCCAGGTGGGCTTGGGCGACAATCGACAACCTCTACTTCCCCTTGGTAAGAGAGGGAGCCTTCTGCTTCATCTTCGTCGCTTGCCCCTTGTTGGGGTTCACTGCCTTGCCTTCCTTCTACATATTCCTCTCTTGGGCCATAGGTCCGGCGATGGTTGCGGTACGTGAAAGTGCTTTTGGTGGCAGTGAGTGGCGGAGAGCTTGCCAGTGGATACAGGGTGCAAGGAAGAAGATGATGGCTGGGGGATTGAGAGTGTAAAGTCTCTCCCTCGCCACATCCCCCTTTTATAGGGTGGTGGAAATGTGTCACTACGAAGAAAATACACTTCCGTGATAATATGTGTTTGTCATAGTAGGTCACATTTTCTGTCATGCATGTACATCCATGACGATTTTATGGCAGAATCAAGATAGTCATACCTATGTTGTCGTAGAAGTGTTCCATGACATTACCAAAATTATCATCACGGAAGTGTCCACTTCCATGACGATAAATCGCGCATCACAGAAGTCCTTTTGTCAAGGGTGACCGACACGTGGCATTCACCGTAGTTAAGCTATCGGGTCTGGTTTTGGATCCGACAACCCGTTAACAGCCCTGGCCAATGGGGATTTTCCACGTGTAAAATCATCATTGGCTGGAGGAAACACGTGTTGGCTCAGCGTTGGGACAGATGTCATCCAATCATTGGACCCAAAGCGCCTATGATACGTCGACACATGGCACGTCCCAACAGAGGCCCATTCCAGTGAAAAGGCCGGCCCGTTTGACTTGGTCAAAGGTAGCGGGCCGGCCCATGGAAAGCCTGTTAACGGCCAGTTCGCATATAGCCCGTTTACAGCCCGCTAACTCACGGCCTATCGGAATTTGACCCAGTAGCGTCATCTAGGCCGTCCAATATGATACCAGCCCGTTGTAACTTCCAGCCCATGTATGGCCCATGACGTCTATCGGCCCATAGGTGGCCCTTTGTAACTTTGGGCCCATTAAAGGCCCGAGATGAAACTGGCCCATAATGGACAGTCTATCGCTTTATACCCATTAACGGCCCATTATTCCGTCTGCCGTTTCCAGTCCGTGTTAACTTTCGGCCTTCTAAGGGCCCATTTATTCTTGGGATCATTTCTAGAATTTCGTTAGTTATGGTCCGTTACTGGCATGTTCCGCTTGTGGGCCAAATTCAGCCTGTGGTTACATTCGGCCCGTTTGTGGCCTGTTAACCCGTTGGGTTGTTTCCATAGCCTTATCAAATACATCCTATTAACGGCCTGTTATGGTCCACAAATATTATGACCCGTGTTTAGCAAAATGATTATACGCCCCGTAGAAGGCCCATGGATCCTGCGGCCCGTAGAAGGCCAATGATCCTACGACCCGTAGAAGGCCCATGGATCATACGGCCCGTAGAAGGCCCATGGATGCTACGGCCCGTAGATGGCCCATGGATCGTACGACCCGAAGGCCCATGGATCCTACGGCCCGTAGAAGGCCCATGGATCCCACGGCCCGCTGTCGGAGCAATGGGCCACGGGTAGCCCAACCCGAGTCCCTGAACATTTCAAGACATCGGGCCGGCTGCGCCCCTCAAGCATCCAGAATGAAGCGCCGCCTTCTGGCGGCCGGCTGGCTCAAGCGGCCAGCTGCCAGAAGACGGCCAAGCACCAGCAGGCGGCCTCCAGAGAGGCCGGCTCCAGCAGGCGGCCCATGACGCCCTCAAAGTCTGCGCTCCCATTAAGAAGACAAGACAGGATGTGGATACAGTGTAGCCCATCACCCCCATATCTGTGGCAGGCGCGACCACGGTGCCCGTGACAGCGGAGATCTCCGCACGGCGCAAGCTTGCTGCCACTGCCCTTGACGTCACTCCTGCCAGGTGAAGCCCTTCTCCCACGGCGGCCTGTCGGTACGGCCTGCAGGCGGCGGGCCCTACCAGGCAGAGAGAGCCCGGAAGACGGCGGAAGCCTGACCAGCCGGACCCGAGGGAGGCCGGCCTCTAGCAGGCGGCCCACTTCACCCTCGGGGTCCGAGCACCATTAACCAGATGAAACACAGTGTGGCTATAGTGATGTCCCACTAGGCGGCGGGACTGTAGCCACGCTTCCCTGACGAAGTATGCGTCATTGGCATTACGGCTACAGTAACCAACAGCCGACAAGACCCGCGAGCGGTGGGACCAGACTGTCGGCTCCGTACCAGACTAGTCGGCGAGACCCACCAGGCGGCGGGCCCCAGCAGCCGGCGACCAGAGACACTGACAACCGGGTCCTACACCCGGCCAGATTTCCATTGTACCCCTGGGGGCTAAGCCTATATAAACCCCCCAGGGCACCCATGCAAAGGGTTCCCAACCTGTTAGACCTAGACTCACACATAGAGAAAGGAGAGAGCAAGCCTGCTTTCTTCTACCTCTAGCATACAGCTCGAGGAGCACCATTGTACTCACTAGTGCCTTAGTGATCATGCGGAGACCCCGCAGAGCAGGACTAGGGGTGTTATCTCCTAGGAGAGCCCCAAACCTGGGTAAAGTACGCCGGCGTTCGTGTCTATGCCTCATCCCACTTCCGGGCACCGGCGACGTTCTACTCGCTCCCACCATGATAAGCCATCATTTGGCATATGTCGCACCAAACCCCCGACATTTGGCACCCACCGTGGGGCGAGGTGCACCGTCGTCCGGAGACCTGTTATGGACGGGAACCTTGTTCCTTCCTGGCGAGCGCAGCCAGCCCGGCACGCCAGACGGCGTCTGCGCCAACGCGCTACACGACATGGAGGTCGTCTGTGCGGCGAGCTGCCTCGCCGATCTTGTTGGCGAAATTCGCCTTTCCGACGAGCCCGTATCTGACGCGGGCACAGATGGCCCCGAGAGCCGCCTCGTCATCCTCCTCGATCAGCTCCACGTCGCCAGCGAGCCTGCTGTTGACTTGGAGTCGGTTGGTTCCACCGACCCAATGCTTGTCGACTCTGACACAGCGTCGCTTGACGCGTTCCCCACCAACGTGGTGGTCTACGACGAACCGCTTCCTCGCACGGATAGCAGTGGCAGCACCGTCATGGAGGTGGTCGTCATCAGCCATGGCGAGCGCTCTGGTGGAGGTGGCCAGGATCCGCTGCTGGCGGCATTGCAAAACCTGGCCGTGCCCATACCTGAGGACGCCAACGCCGAGACGCTGGAGGGGCGCCGCATCCAGCTCGTCGAGAACGCCAACAGGCTGGCCAGCATGAGACGCCTTTCGGAGGCCTACCAGTGTGAGATGGTCCGCGCCGTTGGCGGCACACCGGCTCCTGGTGGGCCTAGCCGCATTGGCACGATCCGGTAGCACGGCGCGGCCATTGCCAGCATGTTTGGGGCAGATCGCCCCGTCTATGCCACGCCCGCGAAGAACATACGAGCGGCCCAGGCGGCAGCAGACGAGCTAGACAAGCTCGAGGGCGACGAGCGTTGCCGCATGACGGAGCGCGTCCAACAGCTCCTGGACGCGGCTGCTGAGCAGCAAGAAGCCGGCTGCCACGCCGAGGCGCCCAACCGGCGAAACGACGACCCGCCTCCTCGCCGAGATCAAGGCGCGACATCTCGGACGCCGACTGGTGGCGTCCGCGATATAAGAGACAAGGAGCCGGCTGCCAGCCACAGCCGGACTTGCATTACCATTGAGAGTGACCAAGACGGCCGCCCAAGAGTAGTGGAACGACGAGACGATTGTCCGCCTCCCCTCCTTCCCCCAGGGAGAGGCGCGCTTCCCCTCCGCCTGTTGACCACCTGACACTCGGCGATCGCCTTGGCCGCCGGGAAGGAGTCGGAGAGAATGATGCCCGCCACCAAATCAACCGCCTCAACCGGTCCCTAGCGCTAGAAGAAGAAGACGCATTGGGTCCGCCTTGTTTCAGCCCCCGCATCTGAGATGAGCCCTTCCCTAAAGGGTTCACACTCCCAAGAGATACGCCCAAGTACACCGGCTCCGTGAAGCCGTAAGACTGGCTGGTCGACTACTCCACGACCGTCAGCATAGCAAACGGCAACAAGCGAGTTGGTATGAAGTACGTTCCGCTCATGCTCCAGGGCATGGCCCGGACATGGCTGAACAGCCTGAAACCCCGCAGCATCAATAGCTGGGTATACTTCACTGAAGCCTTCATTCGCAACTTCACCAGCACAAACAAGCGGTCGCCCAAGCCTCGCCAGCTCTCCTTGTGCGTCCAAGGCCCCAACGAGTCGACTCGCGACTACCTCACGCGCTGGGCCGAGCTGCGCAATTCCTGCGAGGGCGTGCACGAGGTGCAGGCAATAGAGTACTTCACTGCCTGGTGCCGAGAAGGCACCCTCCTCAAGCACCGGCTTCTCTGCAACGAGCCGGTGACCTTCGATGAGCTACTGATCACAGCAGACAAATACGCCATGGCCGACTCCTCCATGAAGGCGGAGATTCAAGTTGATGCATCTGGCAAGGTGGCTCCTCAAGCTCCTCGGACCCCGGCTGGTGACACCGGTCGGCATCAGCAACAGAATGACAATAAGCGTAAGGCCACACAGCCAGCTTCCACAAGCCGACATGTGGCGACAATTGAAGATCAGCAGCCGGAAGGGCAGCCTCCTCCCAAGCGTCAGAAAGGCGGCAAGCCCAACTGGCTGACCGCCGTCTTATATGAGCAGACTCTCGATGTACCCTGCAAGTTCCACAGCGGCGCCAAGCCGTCCAACCACACCACTCAGAAGTGCCACTGGCTCACCAGGATCGCCAAGGGCGACGGACTCCTGCCTCCCCCGCCAGCCGGCCCGCCGCCTCCTCCTCCTCAGCAGCCGGTGGATCGGCCAGTTGGCGCAATACAAGATGAATATCCTGAAGAGCATGGAGCTTATGTCATGTTCACCAGCGTGGCCGACGATAAGCACAGCAGACGACAGCGGCAACAAGAAGTACATGCAGTAGCATCAGAGACCCCCGAGTTCATGCATTAGTCTGAGAAGCCCATCAGCTGGAGCAGAGCTGACCACCCGGAGGTGATGCCCTCTCCTGGTTCTTATGCCCTGGTCTTGGATGCCACCTTCGCAACAGTGAGGCGGGCTGATTGCTTCTCCCGAGTTCTGATAGATGGTGGTAGCAGCATCAATATCCTATACCGAGACACTATGGAGAAGTTGGGAATCAAACAGAGGCAGCTTCAGCCCACTCAGACTGTATTCCATGGCATAGTTCCTGGCCTTTCCTGCTCACCAATCGGCAAGACCCAAATAGACGTCCTCTTTGGAGACAATGATCACTTCCGCCGAGAGCTAGTCTGGTTTGAGGTGGTGGACCTTGAGAGCCCCTACCATGCGCTACTTGGCCGGCCTGCTCTGGCCAAGTTCATGGCGGTCCCCCACTATGCTTACCTCAAGATGATGATGCCAAGCACCAAGGGAATCCTAACCATAACTAGGGATTACAAGAAGTCGTCCGCCTGTGCAGCAGACAGCAGCCGGCTAGCCGAGTCCCTCGTGATCGCAGCAGAGAAGCGGCTCCTTGACCGAGTTGTGGCAATGGCATGCAAGCAACCGGAAATGTCGCCCAACCCCAAGGAGTCGAAAGCTGAGGGCTCGTTCAAACCGGCGAAAGAAACAAAGAAGATACCCTTGGACCCAGAGCACCCGGAGAGGCACGCTGTCATTGGTGCAAACCTTGACAGCAAATAGGAAATCGAGCTCATCGATTTCCTCCGTGAGAATCGAGACATCTTTGCATGGTCTCCTAAGTACATGCCGGGTGTTCCGACGGATTTCGCCGAGCACAAGTTACATGTCCGACCTGATGCCAAGTGAGTCAGGCAGCCTTTGCGCCGCCTGTCAGAAGAGAAGAGTCGTTGGAGAAGAGATAGCCCGGCTTCTGGCAGCCGGCTTCATTACGGAAGTGTTCTTCCCAGAATGGTTAGCCAACCCAGTCCTTGTACTGAAGAAGAATAAACAGTGGCACATGTGTACTGATTACACCAGCCTCAACAAAGCTTGCCCCAAAGACCCATTTGCTTTGCCAAGAATCGACCAAGTGATAGACTCCACAGCCGGATGTGAGCTGTTGAGTTTTTCGGATGCATACTCAGGGTATCATCAGATCAAGCTGAACCCGGCCGACAGGCTGAAGACCGCCTTTATCACGCCATTCGGAGCCTTCTGCTACCTGGCCATGACGTTCAGCTTGAGGAACGCCGGCGCCATGTTTCAGTGTTGCATGCACAAGTGTCTCCTCAAGCAACTCAGCAGAAACGCCCACGTCTATGTGGACGACATTGTGGTGAAGATGGAGAAGCGTGGCACGCTGCTAGAAGACCTCAAGGAAACTTTTGAAAACTTGCGCCGTTTTCAAATCAAGCTCAACCCAGAAAAGTGCGTCTTTGGAGTACCAGCCGGCCAGCTTCTTGGCTTCCTGGTCTCTGAGCGCGGCATAGAGTGCAACCATGTGAAGATCAAAGCCATCAAGAGGATGGAGGTACCCACCCGACTGCTGGACGTGCAAAAAATTACCAGCTATTTGGCATCCATCAGTCGTTTCATCAGTCGGTTGGGCGAGAAGGCTCTTCCCCTGTACCAGCTCATGAAGAAAACCACTTTTTTGAGTGGAACGACAAGGCGGATGAAGCTTTTCTCCAGCTCAAGAAGATGTTGACCACTCTGCCTGTCCTAGCGGCTCCGACTGCTAAAGAGCCCATGCTTCTCTACATTGCCGCCACCAACTGGGTGGTCACCACAGTCATAGTTGTGGAGCAGAAGGAAGACTGCAAAGCACTACCAGTCCAGAGGCCGGTATATTACTTGAGTGAAGTATTGTCCGCCTCCAAGCAGAACTACCCCCATTATCAGAAGATGTGCTACGGCGTGCATTTTGCCGCCAAGAAGCTAAAGCCATACTTTCAAGAGCACCCAATCACTGTTGTCTGCACTGCTCCACTTGCCGAGATCATTGGATGCCGAGATGCTTCAGGCCGAGTGGCCAAATGGGCCATAGATTTGGCCCCCTACACCATCTACTACCAGCCTCGCACCGCCATCAAGTCACAAGCACTGGCCGACTTCCTCGTCGACTGGGCCGAGACCCAGTACCTGCCGCCAGTGCCGGACTCCACCCATTGGCAGATGCACTTTGATGGTTCCAAGATGCGCACCGGTTTGGGAGCTGACATCGTCCTCACCTCTCCCAAACGCGACAAGCTCAGATATGTGTTGCAAATTCACTTTGCCGCCTCCAACAATGTAGCTGAATATGAAGCACTCATACACGGGCTCCGGCTTGCCAAGGAACTCGGCATTCGCCGGATCCTGTGCTATGGAGACTCCGACTTGGTGATCCAGCAGTCGTCAGGCGACTGGGACGCCAAAGATGCAAATATGTCAAGCTACCGCTTCCTCATCCAGCAACTCAGTGGATACTTTGAAGGGTGCGAGTTCCTCCATGTGCCACAAAACGACAACGAGCAAGCTGACACTCTGGCACGAATTGGCTCCACCCGGCAAGCAATACCAGCCGGCGTCGCCTTGCAACGCCTCCTCAAGCCGCCACCAGAATCAGACTCCATCTTCGTGCCGGCTCCTCCCGAAGCAGTCGGATTAGACTTGGAAACCCCAGCAGCCGGCTCGGGGACTTCAGCAGGAAGCTCGGGGGCAGCGGCAGCGGCTGTCGCACCCGACCTGGGGACTTCAGAGCCCGGCCCGGGGACTTCATCGTCACAGCAAGCGGCAGTCAACTCCAACCCGCCGCCTCCCAGGCCAACCGCCCTCGAGCAAATTGCAGTTCTGGCAGTCGAAGAAATAGCAGCACCTTCATGGGCGCAGCCCATTCTCAATTTTCTAGTGAATAAAGAGTTGCCGACTGATGAGATCTCGACCCGACAAGTGCAACGCCGGGCTGCAGCGTACACCATTATCAACAGAGAACTTGTGAGGCGCAGTGTCGCTGGTGTGTACCAGCGCTGCGTGGAGCCGGAGAAAGGCCATGCAATCCTCAAAGATATCCACCAAGGCGAGTGTGGTCAGCACGCGGATTCAAGATCACTTGTTGCCAAAGCTTTCCGCCATGGTTTTTTCTGGCCGACTGCTCTAGAAGATGCCAAAGACTTGGTCCAGAAATGCAAAGGGTGCCAGAAGTTCCGCTTCAAGCCACATCTGCCGGCTTCAGCACTCAAGACCATCCCCATTGCCTAGCCCTTTGCCGTCTGGGGACTGGACATGGTGGGACCATTCAAGACAGCACGTGGCAGCTGCTACCTCTTGAGCACTGCGTTGGATTTCCTTGAATAGGAAAGGGTGATGCAGCACAGTAGCGTAAGTATTTCCCTCAGTTTTTGAGAACCAAGGTATCAATCCAGTAGGAGGCTACGCGCGAGTCCCTCGTACCTGCACAAAACAAATAACTCCTCGCAACCAACGCGATAAGGGGTTGTCAATCCTTCACGGTCACTTACTTAGAGTGAGATCGATAGATATGATAGGATAATATTTTTGGTATTTTTGTGATAAAGATGCAAAGTAAAATAAAAAGCAAAGTAAAAAAGCAAAGGCAATAGCAAAGTGTTGGAAGATTAATATGTTGAAGATAGACCCGGGGGCCATAGGTTTCACTACTGGCTTCTCTCAAGAGCATAAATATTTTACGGTGGGTGAACGAATTACTGTTGATCAATTGACAGAATTGAGCATAGTTATGAGAATATCTAGGTATGATCATGTATATAGGTATCACGTACAAGACAAGTAGACGGACTCCTGCCTGCATCTACTACTATTACTCCACTCATCGACCGCTATCCAGCATGCATCTAGAGTATTAAGTTCAAGAAAATAGAGTAACGCCTTAAGCAATATGACATGATGTAGAGGGATAAATTCATGCAATATGATAAAAACCCCATCTTGTTATCCTCGATGGCAACAATACAATACGTTCCTTGCTGCCCCTACTGTCACTGGGAAAGGACACCGCAAGATTGAACCCAAAGCTAAGCACTTCTCCCATTGCAAGAAAAACCAATCTAGTAGTTCGAACCAAACTGATAATTCGAAGAGACTTGCAAAGATAACCAATCATACATAAAATAATTCAGAGAAGATTCAAATATTGTTCATAGATAATCTTGATCATAAACCCACAATTCATCGGTCTCAACAAACACACCGCAAAAAGAAGATTACATCAAATAGATCTCCACGAGAGAGGGGGAGAACATTGTATTGAGATCCAAAAAGAGAG
Source organism: Aegilops longissima (assembly GCA_021605205.1). NCBI lineage: Eukaryota > Viridiplantae > Streptophyta > Magnoliopsida > Poales > Poaceae > Aegilops > Aegilops longissima. Next base: position 203,395,027 of record CM038678.1, on the reverse strand, counting down.
AAGAAGCATCTAGCTACTAACTATGGACTCGAAGGTCTGAGGTAAACTACTGACACTTCATCGGAGAGACTACGATGTTGATGTAGAAGCCCTCTGTGATGGATGCCCCCTCCGGTGGAGCTCCGGAACAGGCCCCAAGATGGGATCTCGTGGGTACAGAAGGTTGCGGCGGTGGAATTAGGATTTTGCCTCCTGTTCTAATCGTTTGGGGATACGTAGGTATATAAGGAGGAAGAAGTACGTCGATGGAGCAACAGGGGGCCCACGAGGGTGGAGGGCGCGCCCTGGGGGGGTGGGCGCGCCCCCCTACCTCGTGGCTTCCTTGTCGGTTGCTTGACGTAGGGTCCAAGTCTCCTCGATCTTGTTAGTTCCAAAAATCACGTTCCCGAAGGTTTCATTCCGTTTGGACTCCGTTTGATATTCCCTTTCTGTGAAACTCTGAAATAGGCAAAAAACAACAATTCTGGGTTGGGCCTCCGGTTAATAGGTTAGTCCCAAAAATAATATAAAAGTGGATAATAAAGCCCAATATTGTCCAAAATAGTAGATAATATAGCATGGAGCAATCAAAAATTATAGATACATTGGAGACGTATCAGGCATCCCCAAGCTTAATTCCTGCTCGTCCTCGAGTAGGTAAATGATAAAAACAGAATTCTTGATGCGGAGTGCTATTTGGTATAATTTCAATGTAATTCTTCTTAATTGTGGTATGAATATTCAGATCCGTAAGATTCAAGATAAAAGTTCATATTGACATAAAAATAATAATACTTCAAGCATACTAACTAAGCAATTATGTCCTCTCAAAATAACATGGCCAAAGAAATTCCATCCCTACAAAATCATATAGTTTAGTCATGCTCCATTTTCTTCACACAAGAATGCTCTCATCATGCACAACCCCGATGACAAGCCAAGCAATTTTTTCATACTTTAGTAATCTTAAACCTATAAAATTTCACGCAATATATGAGCGCGAGCCATGGACATAGCACTATGGGTGGAATAGAATATGATGATGGGGGTTATGTGGAGAAGACAAAAAAGGAGAAGGTCTCACATCAACGAGGCTAATCAATGGGCTATGGAGAGGCCCATCGATTGATGTTAATGCAAGGAGTAGGGATTGCCATGCAACGGATGCACTAGAGCTATAAATGTATGAAAGCTCAACGAAAGAAACTAAGTGGGTGTGCATCCAACTTGCTTGCTCACGAAGACTTAGGGCACTTGAGGAGGCCCATTGTTGGAATATACAAGCCAAGTTCTATAATGAAAAATTCCCACTAGTATATGAAAGTGACAAAACAAGAGACTCTCTATCATGAAGATTATGGTGCTACTTTGAAGCACAAGTGTGGCAAAGGATAGTAGCATTGTCCCTTCTCTCTTGTTCTCTCATTTTTTTGGGCCTTATCTTTTTTTTGGCCTTTCTCTCTCTTTTTTTATTCCTCACTTGGGACAATGCTCTAGAAAATGATGATCATCACACTTCTATTTATTTACAACTCGATACTAGAACAAAGTATGACTCTATATGAATGCCTCCGGCGGTGTACAGGGATATGCAATGAACCAAGAGTGACATGTATGAAAGAATTATGAAAGGTGGTTTTGCCACAAATACTATGTTAACTACATGATCATGCTAAACAATATGACAATGATGGATGTGTCATGATAAACGGAATGGTGGAAAGTTGCATGGCAATATATCTCGGAATGGCTATGGAAATGCCATAATAGGTAGGTATGGTGGCTGTTTTGAGGAAGATATAAGGAGGTTTATGTGTGAAAGAGCGTATCATATCACGGGGTTTGGATGCATTGGCGAAGTTTGCACCGACTCTCAATGTGAGAAAGGGAAATGCACGGTACCGAAGAGGCTAGCATTGATGGAAGGGTGATAGTGCGTATAATCCATGGACTCAACATTAGTCAAAAATAACTCACATACTTATTGCAAAAATCTACAAGTCATCAAAAACCAAGCACTACGCGCATGCTCCTATGGGGATAGATTGGTAGGAAAAGACCATCGCTCGTCCCCGACCGCCACTCATAAGGAGGACAATCAAAGAACACCACATGTTTCAAATTTGTTACATAACGTTTACCATACGTGCATGCTACGGGACTTGCAAACTTCAACACAAGCATTTCTCAAATTCACAACTACTCAACTAGCTCGACTTTAATATTATTACCTCCATATCTCAAAACAATCATCAAGCATCAAACTTCTCTTAGTATTCAACACACTCATAAGAAAGTTTTTACTATTTTTGAATACCTAGCATATTAGGATTATTTAAGCAAATTACCATGCTATTTAAGACTCTCAAAATAATCTAAGTGAAGCATGAGATATCAATAGTTTCTATAAAACAAATCCACCACCTTGCTCTAAAAGATATAAGTGAAGTACTAGAGCAAAACTATATAACTCAAACGCTATAAGTGAAGCACAAAGAGTATTCTAATAATTGCCAAATCATGTATGGCTCTCTCAAAAGGTGTGTACAGCAAGGATTATTGTGGTAAACTAAAAAACAAAGACTCAAATCATACAAGACTCTCCAAGCAAAACACATATCATGTGGTGAATAAAAATATAGCTCCAAGTAAAGTTACCGATGGAAGTAGACGAAAGAGGGGATGCCTTCCTGGGCATCCCCAAGATTTGGCTTTTTGGTGTTCTTAGATTATCATGGGGGTGCCATGGGCATCCCCAAGCTTAGGCTCTTGCCAATCCTTGTTCCATAATCCATCAAAATCTTTCACCCAAAACTTGAAAACTTCACAACACAAAACTCAACAGAAATCCCGTGAGCTCCGTTAGCGAAAGAAAACAAAAGACCACTTCAAGGTACTGTAATGAACTCATTCTTTATTTATATTGGTGTTAAACCTACTGTATTCCAACTTATCTATGGTTTATAAAATATTTTACTAGCCATAGATTCATCAAAATAAGCAAACAACACACGAAAAACAGAATCTGTCAAAAACAGAACAGTCTGTAGTAATCTGTAACTAACGCAAACTTCTGGAACTCCAAAAAATCATCCAAAATAGGACTTCCTAGACAATTTTTTTATTGATCAGAAGCAATTTGAATCACTATTTTATCACGTTCTAGTGATTTTTAACAATTGTTTTCGTGAACAGAAAGTTTCTGGAAATTACATCAAGATCAAATAACTATCGTCCAAGAAGATCCTATTGGTTTAACTTGGCACAAACACTAATTAAAACATAAAAACACATCTAACCAGAGGCTAGATCAAAGATTTATTCAATAACAACAAGGAAAAATATTGGTTTGTCTCCCCACAAGCGCTTTTCTTTAAAGCCTTTTAGCTAGGCATTGATAATTTTAATGATGCTCACATGAAAGACAAGAATTGAAGCACAAAGAGAGCATCATAAAACACGTGACAAACACATCTAAGTATAACATACTTCCTATGCATAGGCATCTTATAGAAAAACAAATTATCATAGCAATCAAAAACTAGCATATGCAAGGAAGCGGAAAGGAACAATAGCAATCTCAACATAACGAGAGGTAAATTAGTAACATGAAAATTTCTATAACCGTATTTTCCTCTCTCATAATAATTACATGTAGTATCATAAGAAAATTCAACAATATAGCTATCACAACATATTCTCAACACGATCCACATGCATGCAAAGTTGACACTCTTCCAAAATAGTGGGATTATCATTAACTAAAGTTATGATTTCTCCAAACCCACTTTTATCAAAAATTTCATAAGATTGAATATTATCCAAATATGTGGGATCTAAAGTTGACACTCTTCCAAACCCACTTTTAATATTATTGCAAACATTATTATCAATCTCATATTCATCATGGGGCTTAAATAAATTTTCAAGATCATAAGAAGAATCACCCCAATCATGATCATTGCAACAAGTAGTAGACATAGCAAAACTAGCATCCCCAAGCTTAGGGTTTTCCATCTTATTACCACAATTGACATCAAAAGAATTTATAATAAAATCATTGCAATCATGCTTTTTATTCAAAGATCTATCGTGAGTCACTTCACGGATTTTAGGCAAAACCTTACAAAGATAATCTAGTGCATCCAAATCACTAGGAATTGGTTCATCACAATTGGATCTCTTAAAAAGATTGGCAAGCGGATGAGGAACCATAGATATTGGCTTCTCTATTTAGGAATAAATACTCAACTATTTCAACCAAACGAGCAAACGAGCCAAGTAAAACATCAAGGCAAACGAAAAGAGAGGGCGAATAAAACGGCAAGGGTGAAGTGAGGGGAGAGGAAAATGAGAGGCAAATGGCAAATAATGTAATGCGGAAGATAAGGGATTGTGATGGGTACTTGGTATGTTGACTTTTGCGTAGAATCCCCGGCAACGGCGCCAAAAATTCTTCTTGCTACCTCTTGAGCACTGCGTTGGATTTCCTTGAAGAGGAAAGGGTGATGCAGCACAGTAGCATAAGTATTTCCCTCAGTTTTTGAGAACCAAGGTATCAATCCAGTAGGAGGCTACGCGCGAGTCCCTCGTACCTGCACAAAACAAATAACTCCTCGCAACCAACGCGATAAGGGGTTGTCAATCCCTTCACGGTCACTTACGAGAGTGAGATCTGATAGATACGATAGGATAATATTTTTGGTATTTTTGTGATAAAGATGCAAAGTAAAATAAAAAGAAAGTAAAAAAGCAAAGGAAATAGCAAAGTGTTGGAAGATTAATATGATGAAGATAGACCCGGGGGCCATAGGTTTCACTAGTGGCTTCTCTCAAGAGCATAAATATTTTACGGTGGGTGAACGAATTACTGTTGAGCAATTGACAGAATTGAGCATAGTTATGAAAATATCTAGGTATGATCATGTATATAGGCATCACGTCCGAGACAAGTAGACCGACTCTTGCCTGCATCTACTACTATTACTCCACTCATCGACCGCTATCCAACATGCATCTAGAGTATTAAGTTCAAGAAAATAGAGTAACACCTTAAGCAAGATGACATGATGTAGAGGGATAAATTCATGCAATATGATAAAAACCCCATCTTGTTATCCTCGATGGCAACAATACAATCGTGCCTTGCTGCCCCATCATCCTTTGGGAAAGGACACCGCAAGATTGAACCCAAAGCTAAGCACTTCTCCCATTGCAAGAAAAAACAATCTAGTAGGCCAAACCAAACTGATAATTCAAAGAGACTTGCAAAGATAACCAATCATACATAAAAGAATTCAGAGAAGATTCAAATATTGTTCATAGATAATCTTGATCATAAACCCACAATTCATCGCTCTCAACAAACACACAATTCCGAACAAGTCAATCGGCTTCATGCCTTTCATCCTCGTCTACGGTGCCGAAGCCGTCATCCCGACGGACATAGATTTCGACTCCCCTCGAGTCACCATGTACACCAAAGAGGAGGCAAAAGAAGCACGAGAAGACGACGTCGATCTGCTGGAAGAGGGCTGGCTGTTGGCACTCAGCCGGTCCACTATCTACCAGCAGAGTCTACGCCGATACTACAACCGGAAGGTCAAGCCAAGATCCTTCCAAGAGGGAGACCTTGTGCTCCGGCTGATCGAGCGAACAGCCGGCCAACACAAGCTCTCGCCACCTTGGGAAGGCCCCTTCATCATCAGCAAAGTTTTGGGCAATGACTCCTACTACCTGATCAACGCTCAGAAGCCCAGAGCACGCAAGAGAGATGACGCCGGCAAGGAGACAGAGCGGCCATGGAACGCAAACCTCCTTCGAAGATTTTACAGTTGATGTAGTATGTACCACGCTACCTTTTGTATTAAGTATGAAGACTCCGGGTCCCCCGAGAAGAGCTCGGGGCTACCCTCTTTTATCTATATGATAAGTATTATGCCTATGAATGTGTTATTTCATTATTCCGCACGGTACCGGGTTCGACCAGTCGGCCCGGGAGCTCGCTGCCTTGTACTATGCGGTGCTTCCTGCAGTCGGACAAGTAGTGTGTTGGCACTTAAGCCTTCTCCTGCCAGAAGCCGCAGCTCGCAGAGCGACTGTCCGGTGGGCAGGAGTTAAAGGCAGAAAGGGTGTCCGCACGAAAAATGGCTAAGGACCCAAAGCATGCGCATAGTTCAAGCCGGCTTCTCGCCTCATCGGCCGGCTGCTGAGCAGCCGGCCATCCGTTTTCTACTTAACTTGCTACCACTCTAGTCGGCTAAGTACTTGCCCTCCCGAAAGTGGCTAAGTACTTGACCTAGCCACAGTCCGCAGAGGGGCTGTTTGGCTGGCAAGACGGCAGCCAAGGGAGGGCGGCAAAGGAAAAAAGCCAAGGAGCAGAAAGCAAGAAAAGACAGAACTCGGCAAAAATATTTACATGTCAAAGGCCCTTGGCCAGCATTCAACAGAGTTTGAAATACACCCCGCGGGTGGAATTGTGCAAATTTAATAAAGTTTGTCGAGACAGGTAAAGCAGGAAAAATAAAGATAAGACGGCGGCCTAGGGAGCAGCAGAGGGATCCGGCTGGTTGGCGGAGTCGATGGTGCCAGTTGGTGGAGTGGACGGTTCGTCAGTCTCCGCTTGGTCGCCTCCAGCAGCAGTCTGCGCACTTGAGCGCGTCTCGTTGTTCGAGGCGCAGTCAAGCTGAGGCTGGCCGTCCGCTCCAACCTCTGGCGCATCTTCTCCGCCTTCCTCATTCTCCTCGTCTTCTCCCTCATTGCTGGAGTTGATCATCTCGGCCGAGTCCTCGTCGTCCTCCGGGTTCAGCCCGAACCACTCTGGTGGCGCCTCGGCACCGTTCTCGGCCAGCTCAGGAACGAAGATGCTGGTGTTGGTGTACTTGGCGATCGCCACAGCCCGCCTGACAAGATCGCGCTCCACCGCCACCAGCTCCTCTTGGGCCTCCTGACGGAATGTGGTCAACAGGGCTAGATTTAGCCCAGGGTACCACGCCTTGACGAACTCCAAGGCCCGGCGTGCTCCAGCCTGGGCCGAGGAACCCTTCCAAGCCTCAAGACGGTCGGCCGCCACCTCCAGCCAGTCGGCAGTCCGACTGGGAGTGCGCGGAGCCGGGATGTCTGGCCACAGGGCGGAGATCACCTAGGCCCCGACACGCTGAAGACGACACAACATCCAACGAGCCGGCCGAAGATGGGCCTGGATGCTGAGAAGCTGTTCGCTAAGGGTCCGGGGGGCGTTGGCAGCGATCTGCGCACCTTCCGCCCTCCGTCCTTCACGATAAGCCTCAATGGCCTGGTTGGCGGTGCTAGAGTGGCCAGGGCAGAAGTCTGCTCAAACAGAAAGCAAAAAAGCCAGAAGTCAGAAGCTAGAAGGCGGCTTGATCAACAGCCGGCAGACCAAAGAAAGAAAAAAGAAGAAAGCTTATTGTCGACCATATCCTCAATCCTGCCAAAGCCGGCGGTTAGCAACGCCTCCTTGTCGGTCCAGGTGGAGCGTTCGGTCTCAAACTCGCCGAGGAGATTGGACTCTTTCACCTCCGCCTCCTTCCGGGCCTTCTGAAGAAGCTCCGTCTGCTTCGTCAGTTGCTTGCCAATCGGTCACGCTCCTGGGCCAGCTCGTTGCGCTCCGCCTCCTTGGCACGCAACGTGGTGTTGGCTTCGCCCAGCTGCTGCTGCAAGACAGCATTGGCCTCTGCGAGGGTAGGGAAAGAAAAAGACATCAATGATCAACAAAGAAGAAGTACAGTTGCCGGGGAGATCCGGCCCGACTGCTCAGCAGTCGGCCCGAATCTCGGGGACTACAGCCCGCGGGTGCGCTAGCGCGCCCCCACAGAGAAAGAAAACGAAGACTTACTTCGGCTTTTCGACAAGTCAGCGGTCCGCTGGTCTAGCTCTCGGACGTTGGAGTTGAAGGTGGCCGCACGAAGGTTATGATAATCCTACAATGAAGATATCAGACAACGTTAGCACTCGGAGCTTGCCAATTAAAGTTCCGAGCTCATGATTGGGGCATGAATATAACATTGATTTAAGCCTCCCCCAAGCTCGAGCGATGCTTTCTCCTTCGCGAGGCCAAAAATTATATATATAATTGCGATCACGATGAACAAGATGCATAGGATAATATTTCTGATGAAATTCCAATTTCATTCGTTTATAGTTCCATGATCCCGTGTCATCACATAGCCTATACCATGTCGATGCATCTCCCTTCAAAGATAAAGGGAAGACCTTCTTCTTAACAACATCATCGGGTATACCTGCAAGCTTAAATAATCCACAAACTTCATCCACATATATTAGGTGCTCATCAGGATGCTTTGTTCCATCTCCTACAAAAGGATTATCTAGCAGTTTTTCTAACATACCCGAAGGAACTTCAAAGGGAACATTTTCATTTTCAGTAGGTTAAGTAGGTTGAGGAGCAATTCTTTGCTCTACTGGTCGGGGTGAAGATACCCCGAACAAGCCCCTCAGAGGATTACTTTCCATAGTAACAAGTGACAGTAAATTTTAGCACACTATATAAATTTTTCCTTACCAAATTCCACCTACCAAAGGCGCTTCACTCCCCGGCAACGGCGCCAGAAAAGAGTCTTGATGACCCACAAGTATAGGGGATCTATCGTAGTCCTTTCGATAAGTAAGAGTGTCGAACCCAACGAGGAGCAGAAGGAAATGATAAGCGGTTTTCAGCAAGGTATTCTCTGCAAGTACTGAAATAAGTGGTAACAGATAGTTTTGTGATAAGATAATTTGTAACGAGCAACAAGTAACAAAAGTAAATAAAGTGCAGCAAGGTGGCCCAATCCTTTTTATAGCAAAGGACAAGCCTGGACAAACTCTTATATAGAGAAAAGCACTCCCGTGGACACATGGGAATATCGTCAAGCTAGTTTTCATCACGTTCATATGATTCGCGTTCGGTACTATGATAATTTGATATGTGGGTGGACCGGTGCTTGGGTGTTGTTCTTACTTGAACAAGCATCCCACTTATGATTAACCTCTATTGCAAGCATCCGCAATTACAACAAAAGTATTAAGGTAGACCTAACCATAGCATGAAACATGTGGATCCAAATCAGCCCATTACGAAGTAACGCATAAACTAGGGTTTAAGCTTCTGTCACCCTAGCAACCCATCATCTACTTATGTAACATCCCAAATTTCCTATTTGGAATGTTTTACAATTATAGCTAAGCATCTAATGCATCCTGTTTGAATTTGAGTGCCATTTGGAGTTTCAGAGGATTTGAGTTTTCAAATTTGAATTCAAACTTTGGCAAGTGGGAATCATTTCAAAAACTATGCCTGATAAATACTTGATCAAAAGTATGAGAGGAGTAAACATGACACTCCAAAAATATCAGAGGAAACAATGCCAAAAGTTTTGAATTCAAACTTGGGTTTTAATTAAATTTGGAAAAAATGAAATTTTATAAAGTTTGGATTTTGCCTTTGGAAAAATGTTCAAATGATAGGGAATATTCCCCTGATCATTTTGGTATATATATGTCCTATATAAAATATTTATATTTTAAAAGATATCTCTGTTTTTGTTTTATTCAAAAAATAAATTTAAAAGAAAAACTCCCCCAGCGCCACCAGCCCCCTGCCCAGCCAGCGCCGACCATCATGGCCGCCAGCGCAGCCAGTGCCCACCAGCGCCAATGAGCTGGCCAAAGACTGCCGAGCCACCCCTCGCCCGAACCCACTCTCGGGTCGGTCGCCTGACCGCACCGCGCCCTCCCCTCCCAGTGCAGGCGGACCCCACCTCCTTCAACCCCGCCCATGCTTGCCGCGCGCCACGATCGCGGATCCGTGAGATCCGGATGCCGATGTCCCCGATCGCCCCCTTGCCAAGGCCAAGGCCCCCTATTTAAACCCTCCCCAGACCCCATTCTCCCCTCGCCCCTCATGGAACCCCCTCTCTCACACGCCGTCGCGGAGTTCGAACCCACCGCCGCCATTTGCGTCGCCGCCGCCGCCCTAGCCCTCCCGAGCTCGCCTGACTCCACCAAAGCCCCTCGTCGCCTCAAGACCACGGAGCTCTCCACCGACCTCCCGACGAGTGGAGAGGCCACCACACTCGCCACCGCCGCCGCCGCGCCGCCGCCGAGCTCCGGTAAGTCACCGGAGATCACCCCGCCGTCCGATCTCCCATCTCTACAGAGATTAGAACACCTCAAGGGGTATGTTTTTTAAATAAAACCCGTTCGACCGGTTTAGTTTACGGTTTATTTTAGTTAGGGTTTATTTTTATTTAGCCGGCCCGACTCGTTTAACCCTAGGCCCGTTTAGTTTATATTACGCTCAGTGCGTAGTTTAGGCCCATTAGGCCCTTTTTCATTTATTTTTGTTTTCTGTTTTAACAGAATAGTTCCTGTTTTGAAAAATTCATATCTTTTATTATGTTTAATATTTTTGAGTGATTCTTTTTTTGTTGGTTTGCAAATTTTCTATGGTTTCTGTGGAAAATATATTTAGCTATGTTAAAATTAATTTAAAATTGCTTTATTTTAGTTTTAGTCAGAATAGTAAATCTGTTATAACATGAGTTAGAAAAATTATTTTTGGATGATTCTTTTGTTCCAACTTTATTTTGGCATTGCCAAACCATAGAAATTAATTTGGGTATTTTAGGATTAATAAAAAATAGTTTTAAGCAGAATCTTGTTAATCCTAATTAATTAACTAGCTACTGTTTTCCTATTATTTTAATTAGTAAATAAATTTATTTTTAACATGTGATTGATTATTCTAGGATAGTTTCTGTCACTTTATAGGATGAACTTTTATTTATAATAAATAAAAGTTTTATTTTATTTTTCTTAATAGAAATTGAATTAGGCCTAATAGGAGTTTCATAATAGATTTTAAATTAATTCTTTTTGCTCCTAGTTGCTTAATGAAATCTTTTCTGTTAAGTTAACATAAAACCATGATTAGGTTATGTTAGAAAATTTTTGTTATATAAAACTATTCTAGTTGTTGTTTGAAGTAGGAAACTTGAGTTGGTTTTCTTTGAGTTTTCCTTGGGTTTTGATTTGGTTGTTTTGGTGTGTTATGTTGCTATTGTTATGCTATTGTATTATGTGATCCTATGCTGTATGCTTATTGTGATCATTGTTTGTCTCGGTAGAGTTTCCGAGTCTGAAGCTTGCTACTCTGAATCTTTAGCTTACGAGGATCATCAGCAAGGCAAGTTTTGATCATGTTATTTTTATACCTATGTTTTTGTGCATTAGAAATTGTCACCACCCCACCATGCATGCAGTAGTTGAAATTTTGAAGTTATTAATCTTGAGTAGTATCATGTGGTAGGATGAACCAATCCCTTGTTACCATGACCCCGGACTAAGTAGATTACTTTGCTATGCTCGTAGAGCGGGTTTTGGTTGAGTGAAATTCATAAGCAAGATGTGAGAGTCAATGATGATGAAAACCCCATGAACTACAATGATCAAGATGGACTTGAATTCACTCATTGGGTGGAGGGCGGTTGACGGGCACCTGGAGAACCCGGTGGTTGGCGGGATGCATGGAGAAGTGCCATGACATCTTGGAAAGCTTCACCCAGCCACGAAGAGACGGATGGATGCCCCATGACCGGAAGCTTACATGCAGCCGCAAGCCATTATGGGCTCTGGCTGGGTTAACCCTAGTAGTGACGCTGGCTGGACGGTACTACGAGATGTAGAAGAACGGTAGGATTGGATGGGTACCGCAGTAGCGTAAGAACTCTTTGGAAGACCTGTTTCATTCGTCCCGTCTTCAAACACCATGAAGTGCGAAGACTTAAAAGGAGGGAATGATTCTTGCGGGGAAAGTGCGCAAACCTCTGCTGAGTTTAAAGATCTAATCGATTAGCCGTGTCCCCGGTTACGGACAAATTGAGCCTCTGGAACTTGGAAGTATTCGGAAATCTCAACACTAAAACTAATGAATTAATTTGAGGGTTTTATGACTTAATAATTTGGGAATGAGACTTTGGTTGGCGGAACCATCTCAATAACTACCAAAAATTTGTAATAATTTTGCAAGCAAGTCCACTGTAGTAGGAGAAAATTGGCTTTATGCAAATGATGAAACTTAGAGCTCCACAGCCAAAATGCATATAGTGTTAGTAACTTTATTATTGTTATCCTTCATGACTTGCCAGTTTATTCAAAAAGCTGACCTACATGGCTGCAACGTCTTATGTCGCAGAGGTATATTCCGATCAGGAGTGAGGCTACGCTCCGCGCTTGGCGATTGCCCTTTGGAGTCGGATGGACTCGCTTTATCTTCTACGCTTCCGCAGCATTAGTAGTTTATTTCTCATGAGTTGGCCTTGAGCCGAATTTATTCTCTAGTAATAAAGACTCTATATGAGAATCGTGTAATAAAATTCAGGTGTGATTGAACTTTGATTATTTCATCGATGTCGTGAGTACCAAAGATGATCTTGGGATGGTATGCATACGTAGATTTGACCGATTTTGGGTCAGGTCGCTACAGAGATGGTATCAGAGCACACGCTGACCGTAGGATATAACCCCTAGGATCGAAAAGCCATAGGAAGAGACCATTTACTTATTATCCTTATCATTCCGTAATTCTCCCCTGTTCATTCCTAACTCCTCTCCGATTTTCAACATTCTAGATGGCCGTCGAGTTCACCCCAGTTTTGCTACCGGAGTTTTGCCAGCCCGACAAGACGATGCCCTTCGGCAGGAAGCTGGTCCAGATGGTGAAGAAGCTGAAGATTGCTCTACCCTCGATCACCGGGAAACCAACCAATGCACTTCCGACGGATACCCGCTACAGGATTGAGGTGCATATCCCAGGGAGAACCTTCGGAGGACACACGGAGCCTATTGACTTTGAGTTCACCGACTTCAACTGGATCATCGGAAGGGACATGGCGATCTATCGTGCCCTTGGACATCTCCGAGAGGAGTACAGGGCCGAGCTCGATCCCTCAGACCTCGCCATGGTTTCTCGCAGAGCACGGAATGGAGATATCATCCGCACCATAGAGGACGACTCCATTCTCTCGTACATCCAGGACTTGGAGTGTCTCCTCAGGAAACGGGAGATTCAGACTCGCCGTAGCTCGAAGGTACACAGGAGGCTGTTGTTCCGCGAACTGGAACTAGAGGAGAAGGCACGCACAGACTTCCTTGGCCATGAGGAAGAAATCGCGGACTTCATGGAGACAGTCGACGACCTGAAGATGAAGCTCGCCGCAATAGAGGAAAAGATGGACTTGGGAGAGGACCTTTTTCCGAGTGGAGATAATGGACCCCTCGTGAGCAATGATCAGGATTTTGAAGGAGCTCCACCGAGAAAGCCACAAGAGGAGGCGCCCTTGGAGGACATCACACCAGAGGACGCAAGGATTATTGATGAAGACTTTTTAGTCGACCACCATGTTATTTTTACCTTTTTCGACGATCAGTTAGGCCGATATTTTCGATTAGTCATGAGCTTTTGTAATCGAGATTGAACCATGTTTGAGTGGAATGAATAAATGATTTGTGTGTTTATGATTGTGCATTCATATGGGTAGTGTTATTTCTCATAGACCATTGTTCTATTCTAATTTTCTCATCCACTCCAAAACACCAGATGCCTCCGAGACGTGACCTTCGGTTTTCCGCGGAGCTCACCCAGCTGCTCCAAAGCAGCAGAATGCCCTTATGCAGCTTCTCATCCGAATCGAACAACAACACCAACAATCCACCGCCACCACCCCCGTGGACAACTTGACTCGATTCACGAGGCTGAATCCGCCAGTGTTCTCTAGTAGCACCGAGCCGATTGTGGTGATGATTGGCTCCGCAAAGTCGGAAGAGAGCTAATCACCGTTGGATGCACCGATGCAGAGAAGGTGCGCTTTGCAAGCATCAACTTGATGGACCTGCAGCTTCTTGGTGGGAGAACTACACGCCACTTATCCCATCGGTGCCATCACGTGGGATCAATTCCAGCAGGCCTTCCGCACCGCTCATGTCTCGGTGGAGCCATGAGTGCAAGAAGCGTGAGTTCCGCAACTTACGCCAGGGAACCGTCTTGTGGCACAAGACGTGGATGAGTTCAGCAAGCTAGCCCGCTATGCCCCCGATGATGTGGCCACAGATGCCGCAGCAGGAGAAGTTCCTTGAGGGACTCAACGATGAGCTGAGCATGCAGCTTATTGTGGCTACCTTCAACAACTACCGGGAGCTGGTAGACAAGGCCACCATACTTGAAGGTAAGCAGCAGCAGATTGAAAGCATAGCGGAAGTACAGCGGGGAAGCACAACTCGGGAGCTCAGTGAAGCCCGTTATGCACCATACTCGGGAGGGCACACCCATCATAACCATGGAGGTCATAACCATGGAGGAAATGGGAACAACCGCAGCCAGGACAACAAGTCAGGCCATGGCAATGGCAATGGAAATGGTAATGGCAATCAGCATCATTCTGCCCGGCTCCAAGGATCTGAGCCACATCACCGCTTCAAGTGCCGAAGACAGGCACTATGCCACCGACCGCCCGGAGGCCAAGCAGAGGAATGGAAACGGCAATGGAGGCTCAGCGAAGAAGCCCAATCCGTTCCCTCGTGCTCGGTGAACCACATCGACGTGGAGGACGTCTATGATCAACCGAATAATCGTGGTTGGTAAGTTTTATTGAATTCACGTTCAGTTTTGGTACTCTTTGATTACGGTGCAACGATTCATTCATATCAAGGGTAGTTGTGGAAAAGTACGGGTTGCCCACTAAAACCCTTAGAAGCCCCTTCGCCGGGTTCGCAGGAGGAGCAATGATGGTAGGCTTAGGCTGTCATGCAACCCTCAACATCGGGAACCATAAATTCCCGCAGACCTCATAGTGTTGGAAACCCGGACCTTGGATGTAATCCTAGGCATGGATTGGTTGACGAAGTTTGAAGGAAACATAGGCTGTGTCAAGAAGTCTATTCTCGCTCACCACCGGAGCGTAAGAGGATCAAGTATGTAGCCAGCACAGCCAGATGAAGAATCAGTGAATTCCCTCGGAGTTGTTCAGAGGAAGTGCCGAGTGCAAGACTTTCCCGATGTGTTCCGGAGGAATTACCAGAATGCCACCGGACAGGACATTGAGTTTCGATTGAGTTATTGCGGCACAGCCCCAATATCCAAGAGACCTTATCGGATGCCACCGAATGAGTTGAAAGAGATCAAGGATCAAATTAATGAGTTATTGGAGAAAGGATATATTCGGCCTAGCTCATCACCTTGGGGAGCCCCAGTTCTTTTGGTAGAGAAGAAGGATGGAAGCTTGAGGATGGTTGTGGATTATCGTGCGTTGAACGAAGTGACCATCAAGAACAAGTACCCTCTGCCGATGATTAACGATCTGTTTGATCAGCTAGTTGGAGCCAAGGTATTCTCTAAGATCGATCTTCGATCAGGGTATCATTAGTTGAAGATCCGTGAAAAGGATATACCCAAAACAGCATTCACTACCAGGTATGGTTTATATGAGTATACCGTCATGTCATTTGGATTGACTAATGCTCCTGCATACTTCATGAATTTGATGAACAAGGTGTTTATGGAATATCTGGACAAGTTTGTCGTGGTGTTCATCGATGATATATTGATTTTCTCCAAGAGCGAGGAAGAGCATAAGGAACATTTGCGTCTAGTTCGAGAAACTTCGAGAACATCGATTGTATGCCAAGTTCAGCAAATGTGAATTTTGGTGAAGGAAGTTGGATTCCTCGGACATGTTATTTCAGGAGAAGGAATAACAGTTGATCCCGCCAAGGTTGAATTAGTCACCGATTGGCGTCACCCACCTCGATCAAGGAGATCCGCATTTTCTCGGACTCGCAGGATATTATCGGAGGTTTATTGAGAACTTCTCGAAGATTGCCAAGCCCATGACTGAGCTGTTGAAGAAGGAAGCCAAGTATGTTTGGACCGAGGAATGTGAAGCCAGTTTTCAGGAATTGAAGAAACGTTTGGTTACAGCCCCAGTGTTGATTTTGCTGGAAATACACAAGGAATACCAGGTTTATTGTGACGCTTCTCGTCAAGGACTCGGAGGAGTACTAATGCAGGAAGGAAAAGTTGTAGCTTATGCCTCCAGACAGCTACGACCTCACGAGATGAATTATGCCACACATGATTTGGAGTTAGCAGCCGTAGTGCATGCACTCAAGACCTGGAGACATTTCCTCATTGGAAACCGTTGTGATGTTTACACAGATCACAAGAGTTTGAAGTATATTTTCACGCAGAAAGAGTTGAACCTCAGGTAGAGGAGATGGCTAGAGTTGATAAAGGACTATGACATGAGATTGCATTACCACCCAGGTAAGGCTAATGTTGTAGCAGATGCTTTGAGCCGTAAGAGTTATGTGAATACTCTTACAGCAGGAGGATTACCCCAGGAGTTAGTCGATGACCTCAGAGATCTCCGAATGGAGATAGTTCCGAGAGGATATGTTGCAACTCTGGAAGTTCAGTCCACTTTGGCCGAAAGGATTCGTGAAGCCCAGAAGTCGGACAAGGAAATTGATGAGATAAAACAAAAGATGAATGAAGGAAAAGCTAAAGGATTCCGTAAGGATGAACACGGAGCTATATGGTTCGAGGATCGTATTTATGTGCCCAATGATCCCAAACTCAGGAAGCTAATTCTTCAGAGGCTCATGATTCATCAGACTCGATTCATCCGGCAACACCAAGATGTACCGGATTTGAAGGAAAGTTTACGGTGGGCGGTATGAAGAAGGATATTGCCGAGTACGTAGCCGTATCGATGTTTGTCAACGTGTAAAGGTAGAACATCGAAGCCAGCAGGGTTACTTCAACCTTTGCCGATTCGATTGGAAATGGGAGAAACTTGGAATGGATTTCATCACAGGATTACCCAGACCCGTTCAGGTTATGATTCCATCTGGGTAGTGGTTGATCGTTTGACCAAGGTAGCTCACTTCATTCCGTGAAGACTACCTATACCAGTGCTAAGTTGGCCAAGATATACATGACCAGGATCGTATGTCCGCATGGAGTTCCGAGGAAAATCGTGTCGATAGAGGAACACAGTTTACCTCAAAGTTTTGGAAGCGCTTGCATGAAACTTTGGGTGCGAGGCTGGAATTCAAGACAGCTTTTCATCCATGCAGCAGATGGACAGACCGAGAGAGTCAACCAGATTCGGAGGACATGTTGAGAGCTTGTGTGCTAGACTATGGGTCTAGCTGGGATGATAATTTGCCGACGCAGAGTTCTCATACAACAACAGATTATCAATCCGATCGAAGATGGCCCCTTCAAGCTCTATACGGAAGGAGGTGCGAGAACACCATTCTTTGTGGGATAGTGTTGGAGATCGATCACTTTTGGTTCCGACCTTATCGAGGATTCAAGAGAAAGTCAAGCTGATTCGAGACAGACTCAAGATAGCACAATCGAGACGGAAGAGTTATGCCGACGATGAAGCGCAAGGAAGTGACTTACGAAGTGGGAGACCGAGCATATCTTCGTGTGTCTCCACTTCGTGGGATCAAGAGGTTTGGTGTCAAGGGAAAGTTAGCACCCCGATTCATTGGCCCCTACAAAATCCTCGAACGTCGTGGAGAAGTTGCTTACAAGTTGGAACTGCCGGAAGGATTGTCCGGAGTTCATGATGTCTTCCATGTTTCTCAGCTGAAGAAGTGTCATGCCGACATGGCCGATATACCGTTGAGAGACACAGTGCCCCTAGAGGCCATATGTGACGCCCCAAGACCGGAGCTTCAGTTGCCTTCCAGGGTTTCCGAGTTTTGCCATGTGTTTTGTTTTGTTTGTGCTTTCATCATGTCATCTCTTGCATTGCATCATCTCATCATGCCATCATATCATTATTTTTAAAGCTCAACTAAATAAATTGTATGGATTTTTTTGATCCATTTAAATCGAGGGAAGGTTGACTTCTCTTTATAACATATCCTTCCAATATTAGGGAGCTATATTAAAAATAATTCCATTTATTTGGAATTGATCATAACCCACTTGCAAATAAATCCCATGCCTTTTTCTGCTCCGAGTTGACCTCAAAACCTTGCCTTTATTATTTTATCATTTTCCGGAGTTCCACCAAAAATCCTTGGGACATTTTTGTTAAATTCCTCATATTTTTATGAGTCCGGGAAAATTGTCCTCGTTCCCAAATTCTTTCCCTAACCCTCTCTTTCTTTTTGTCTCTCTATTTTCTTTTCTGCTAAATAAATTAGAGTAAGAGAGGAGAGAAGAGAGCCAGCCCAGCCGGCCTAAGGCCTCTAGCCCGCGGCCTCCCAAGGCCCAAGACCCAGCAGCCCCGCTGTAACCCTAGGCCCCAAGGCCCAGCCAGCCGCCTCTAACCCTAGCCCGCAGCTCTCCTCCTCTCGTTCCCTCCCTCCAGCGCCGCACCCGCATCCCTCTCGATCCCCTTCTCTCCCCATCTCTCCCGATCCCCCCTCATCTCCCCTCGATCCCCTGCGCCACCTCGTCGCCTCCACCGCGCCTCAACCCTCCTCGCCGCCCTTGGTGCCGCGCCACCGCAACCTGCCCCGTCGCCCTCGTCAACGACCCTCGCCGCTCCCTGCGCCAGTCCCCCTCGCGCCCGTCCGCCTCGGAGCTGGCCTCCACCGTGCTCCTCCCTCCACCGGCGCCATTCGTCCGCACCTCGCCTTGCTACTTCTCCGCGCCGCCGGACCTCCATCACGCCTCTCTGCCCCGTCGCCCTCCGGCCGCTGCGACCAGGAGCGTCGCCATCCCTCTGCTGTCCCGCCGGCGCTACTCCTCTGCCGTCCTCCGCGTCGATCGCGTCAAGCAGCACCCCGAGGCCGAGCAGCTCCTCCGTGCTAATCCTCCAAGGAACCGCGCCATGGATGCCCATGCTCGCTCCGAAGTCAACCGCGCCGCCACGCCTCGTTTGACCCGATCCGCCGAGATCGACCCGCCGCCTCGGATCCTCGCAACCCAGCGTGGACTGAAAGCTGCCTGCCGTGTTCGACCACCGGGAGCTCCACAAGGAACCAGAGGAGTCCCTGCCTCCACAACCACCGAACCTGGACGCCAAGACCACACCAGGACCGCCAAGCATCGTCTCCGGGAGTTCTCCCCAAGTACCACGATTGTAGCCGGTGTGCTTTTTATTTGTCAAGTCCGACTACACGGGAACGACTACATCCGAGGTGGATAACGCCAAGTACCCCCTTCGAGTTGACAAGACCGGCAAGCCCGACGACTTCGGACATCTACAGAACGTGTACGTCTCAAATGGTGTACCACTACGCCGAAGACCTTGGACACACCAAGTTCCACCACGATTGCCGTGTACATCTATCGTCCCTCAAGACCCGTGGACCCCGAACATCCACGGGACATGAACGTCTACTTCCCCACGCGTGTATCGACTACCATCGCGAGACCGCAAGTACCACGACAACCCGAAGGATTCGGACCCGTCAAGTACCTCTTCAAAACGAGCGTGAAACACTACTTCCTCTACCGTCGCCGTGTACCACTACTTCCCTCAGCGATCATCGCGAGAACGACTACTTCCTCTACTTCCCTCGACGACCCGTGAACGTCTACTTCCCTCTACGAAACGCGAACCGTCCCGTGTGAACGATCCGAAGGTATAACCCGAGACGACCCCGATGAGATGCCCTTGCATGTATGAGATGCACGATATGTTTGCACCGTGTCCGATTTGTCCTCGCTTGTTCCTCCTCGTTGCCATGCCATCGTTCCGTGGGAACCCGGTATCCGGGATCACCCCACCATCGTTTGCATGTTCCGCACGTCCACACTTTCCTTTGCATCGGTATCTCAATCGAGTTATCGGAACCGATATGTTGCCGTGGCACCATTTTCGGATTCGTTGCCGTGGCACCCCTTTCTTCCACCACGGCGACACAATGCTTCATAATGCTCTTGTCAACGTTTTCATAATATTGCATAAAACTTGCACATGTCATCCGCATCATGATAACAACAATTAAAATGTTTAAAATTGTTGTTTGCATTAATTTGCTTAAATGCCATGCTAAAATGATTTATTTCATAACTAAATAACCGTAACTCGGATTTAAATGAACTATATATGTAAATGGGGTAGAAAAATGCCTAGTTTAACATGGTAGCTTTACTTTGCATGTTTAACAACTCTAAAATATGCTTTAGGTCAGATCAGAACCGAATCCATAATTTGCATATGGGGATTTTCCGGATTTGTTGTTCGTTGTTTCCAGCCTCATTTAAACTTGCCTAGATAGTTAGTTTCATTATGCCTCACCCCTTGCCATGTTTAACAACATTTAATATTGTTGAGTACCTAATCAGGAGAGAACTAAATAATTGATGTGGTGTTTTGTCAATATGCAACTCGTTGCATATTGAGCTCCACTTAACTTGTAGTGTTGTTTGTCCATATTGCCATGCCATGCATATTTAAACCGGACATGCATCATACTTGATTGTGCATCATGCCATGTTTATGATTGTGTGTTTACTATGTTGTTTGTTTGTTTCGGTTTGCTTTTCTCGTTAGCTTCGGTTCCGTTCCGGAGTTGTGAGGATTCATTCGACCTCGTCCGTTTGTCTTCTTCATGGACTCGTTCTTCTTCCTTGCGGGATTTCAGGCAAGATGACCATACCCTCGAAATCACTACTATCTTTGCTTGCTAGTTGCTCGCTCTTTTGCTATGCCTATGCTACGATGCCTACCACTTGCTATATCATGCCACCCACATTGCCATGTCAAACCTCTAACCATCCTTTCCTAGCAAACCGTTGTTTGGCTATGTTACCGCTTTGCTCAGCCCCTCTTATAGCGTTGTTAGTTGCAGGTGAAGATGAAGTTTGTTCCTTGTTGGAACATGGAGATGTTGTTCCTTGTTGGAACATGTTTACTTGTTGGGATATCACAATATATCTTATTTAATTAACGCATCTATATACTTGGTAAAGGGTGGAAGGCTCGGCCTTATGCCCAGTGTTTTGTTCCACTCTTGCCGCCTAGTTTCCGTCATACCGTGTTATGTTCCCGGATTTTGCGTCCCTAACGCGGTCGGGTGATTTATGGGACCCCTTGACAGTTCGCTTTGAATAAGACTTTTCAAAGAAGGCCCAACATTGGTTTTACCATTTGCCTCACCTATGCCCTTTTTCCCTTGGGTTTCGGAGCCCGAGGGTCATCTTTATTTTAGCCCCGGACCGGTGCTCCTTCGAGTGCTGGCCGAACTAGAGTGTGTGGCGCCCCTCAAGGCAACTTGAGGTTTGGTTTTAGTTGTATGGACTGCTCATCCGAGTGTGCCTCGAGACCGAGATATGTGCAGCTCCTATCAGGATTTGTCGGCACATCCGGGCGGCTTTGCTGGTCTTGTTTTATTGCTGTGAAATGTCTTGTAGCCGGATTCCGAGATTGATCGGGTCTTCCGGGAGAAGGAATATCCTTCGTTGATCGCGAGAGCTTATCATGGGCTAAGTTGGGACACCCCTGCAGGTATTATCTTTCAAAGCCGTGCCGCGGTTATGTGGCAGATGGGAATTTGTTAATGTCGGTTGTAGAAAACCGAAGTTGATCTTAACTAAAATACACCAACGCGTGTGTAACTGTGATGGTCTCTTCTCGGCGGAGTCCGGGAAGTGAACACGATGTTGGAGTTATGTTTGGCGAGGTTGTTCTAGGATCACTTCTTGATCATAGTTGTTCGATCGTGCTTTTGCCTCCTCTTCTCGCTCTCATTTGCGTATGTAGCCACCATATATGCTAGTCGCTTGCTGCAGCTCCACCTCACTACCCTGTCCTACCTTTAAGCTTAAATAGTCTTGATCTCATGGTGTGAGATTGCTGAGTCCCGTGACTCACGGATACTTCCTAAACCAGTTTGCGTGTGCCGATGAAACCGTGCAGGTGATGCACCCGAGCTCAAGGAGGAGCTCGATGAAGATCTTGTTCATTGTGTTGTTTTGTTTCAGTTGATCAGTAGTGGAGCCCAGTTGGGACGATCGGGGATCTGTGTAGCATTTGGGGTAGTCTTCTTTTATTTTGGCTCCGTAGTCGGACCTTGATTGTATCTGTATGATGTAATGTTTTACTCATGTATTGTGTGAAGTGGCGATTGTAAGCCAACTATGTATCTCTCTCCCTTATGTAATACATGGGTTGTGTGAAGATTACCTCACTTGCGACATTGCTTTCAATGCGGTTATGCCTCTAAGTCGTGCTTCGACACGTGGGAGATATAGCCGCATCGAGGGCGCTATAAGTTGGTAATCGAGCCTTCCCGACTTTGGAGCCCCTACTTGATTGTTTCTTTGGCGTTGTTGAGTCTAGAACGGAAAATGTTTTGAGTCTTAGGATTATATATATCGGAGAGTAGGATTCTTTTTACTCCTCGGTCCCTTCGTCGCTCTGGTGAGGTATCCGACGTAGAGTTTTGACTTTTCTCTCCTCAAATTTCACTAAAATTTTTTTAGGATCACGCTGGTATCTTGGAATCGTTCGATGGTTTTGTGATGAGAACATTGTTCTTGGTGCCTCGACATTTAGGGGTTGTGGCGGTGTCCCGGGAGTTGAGCTCCGAGGTGTTGTCGTCACAATTTTATCGTTGCGATTCGGAATACCGAGTTTTACCGACATCGAAATCTCTTTTGTGCAGTTGTTGGTGAGATAACCCGATAGCCCAAGATCTTGGTGAAAAGGGAGTATTGCCATGACTTGTATAACGGATGTTTTTGAAGGTCGAGGTACACGATTTCGAGGATTTCTTGGTTATGTGTTGACGGATGGATACATTTGGATCTAGGTATTGTTAGTTTGGGTGATATATTTTGTGTCCCCTGTATCCCCAACACCTGATTGCATAACCAGAAAGTTTCGGGAGTTTATAGGTGGGAATTCAAGTATCTCGTAGGATATCTTTCCAACACACACATGATACGATATGGGATCTATCATATGTATTTGTTTCAGCTTATTCTGCAAGCCAAATCCTTTGTTTTTTTTGTTCCGTTTTGTGGTATTCAAGTTGCTTCAATGCCAAGTGTTGATTCCATACCTTTTCCTAAATGGTGTTCTCATATTGCTATGTGAATACTAATCCTTCTTGATCACTGAGCTTGTCATGTCAATTCTTTTCTCAACCGGCGTGCTTCTCTTCAAGTGAATCCGATCATTCCAACATTCGCAAGATCAATTCTAAGCTTTTTTCTCAACGGTGTTCGTTTCATCCGACCCAAGTTGTTTTTGTTTTCCCGCCCTCCCACCCTTTTTCTTCAAGGACTCGGATTTCTTAATCAAGTATCCATTTTTATTGAGTGAAGTTTCTTCATTCTTTCCCTTTAATGTTTTATCCGGTGATTCTCATGAAGACGCTAAGGAAGCTTTAACCTTATCATTGTTCCATTCTAATTTTCTTCTCCGGTGGATTTAGTTCAAGATTTTGGTGTTGATCTTATCCCTTTCCCTCTTTTCACAATGCTTTCTCATGCCGGTGTATCTCCTAATCATTCACTTCTCGCTATCCATTTGGTTGGGGGTGATGAAGTTATCTCAGAAGATTCAAGTTTCCATTCTCAATTCACTTAAGTTCTTTTGAGGATGCTATCTCATTCAGGCCATTTAATTCTACCGGTGCAATATCTTTATTTCAAGCAATCGTTCAACGGTGTTTCTTTTGAGTGGGCCTTAACCCACAGGTCTTTTCCCAGGATCTTACCTAACTCTTCTAATTTTCCGGAGTTATTCTCAAATTCATTGCAAAGTTTGACGTAAGAATGGGTTTTCATCAGTCATATGCCTTTGTCCAATATCTTTCAAATTATTTTCATTGTTGGTTCAACCTTTCTAATTTTCATTCCGGAGTGCTTCAATAATTCATGGTGATGTTTCTCGTCGTCATTCTCGAATTTTGAAGACTGAAGAAGAGTTTCTCTTTAGTCTTGCTCCATTCTCTTCAAGATTCATGGTTCTAGTTTGTTGCCGTCCTCTCATAATTGTTTTAGATGGTGAGAATTCTTTTCACCCATCCGGAGCAATTCAGGAGTCTTTTCAGTTTGATTCTTCTGAGCCCATCATCTCAGAATTATTCATTCCAGCTTTCAGCTCTTGTTCCCCAAATCTGACCGGTGCATCATTCAAGTATTCACTAATCAGTTCATGATCTCTCCGTTCTCATGTATCCAAATTTTCTCAAGTATCTTCGTTCATTTCTAATTCCTTACGACGATTTGTTCATTTTTAATTCTTACGGTGGTTCGTTAAAGATTTCACTTCCTTCGTTATCATATTAATTCATTCGTGGTTTCCAAATCCCACCGATGGTTCCATCAATACCTTCCCAAGTTTGCGCCATATCTATCTTAATCCTTTCTACGAGAATAAGTAGTATGCCTAATCCATTGCTTGTCATCAATTTAATTGGTGAAGGATCAGCATAATGTAATTCTTATTCTTGTTCCATCGAGTAAATTCAATTCCTTATTCCGGAGGATCGTCAAAATTCTTGATTTCATTTGTTCATCTTTCTTTCCGGAGTTCCAAGTTTTCTCGTCTCCTTGTTGATATCAATCCAATCATTTGTTTCCGTTGGTGGCAAAAACTCCGTTCAATTCTTCGTTGCAAGGATGCTTTCCAAGCTCTTTTGTGGCAGAAGTTGACATTTTTCTTCTTCATTCTGTTATCCCAAAGATCTATCTTCTATTCTTTCGTTCCGAAGGCATTGTGATGTTGCTCTCTTCGACCCATCATCTTGTTTTGTCTAGATCATGTTCTTTTTCTTGCATTATCCATTTAACCGGAGTGTCATGTTTTCATTCGAGTTCTCTCATCTTATCAAGTTTTGCATGCTTCCTCAACCGGATCTGCGGTCTGAAATGTTTTACCCTTGTGCCATTCTTTCAATAGTTCGGAGGCAGTGTGTTGTTGATTTCATCAAGTATCCTCTCATCTTGTCAAGTTCATGATTCTAATTCCTTCCATTTTCAGTCGGAGTGCTGCCCAAATCATATCATTCTTATTTCTTCTCTATCTTGTTTTAACCAGAGTGGTTTCAATATCTATTTTATCACTAAACCTCTTGGTTCTCGTCGTATCCCTTGTTCCTCTTTTCTAACAGAGTGTTTTCAACTTTCTTCATCTTCGTTGTTTTCTTTCTTTCATTTTGTTCAACCTCTCGAGGTTCTTTGGTTTCACTCGTTTGTCGGAGAAGCAACTTTGTTTTACCTCTTCCTCTCCCGCTTTTCTCCGGTGCCATCCTAGATCTCGGGACGAGATCCTCTCGTAGTGGTGGAGTGTTGTGACGCCCCAAGACCGGAGCTTCAGTTGCCTTCCAGGGTTTCCGAGTTTTGCCATGTGTTTTGTTTTGTTTGTGCTTTCATCATGTCATCTCTTGCATTGCATCATCTCATCATGCCATCATATCATTATTTTTAAAGCTCAACTAAATAAATTGTATGGATTTTTTTGATCCATTTAAATCGAGGGAAGGTTGACTTCTCTTTATAACATATCCTTCCAATATTAGGGAGCTATATTAAAAATAATTCCATTTATTTGGAATTGATCATAACCCACTTGCAAATAAATCCCATGCCTTTTTCTGCTCCGAGTTGACCTCAAAACCTTGCCTTTATTATTTTATCATTTTCCGGAGTTCCACCAAAAATCCTTGGGACATTTTTGTTAAATTCCTCATATTTTTATGAGTCCGGGAAAATTGTCCTCGTTCCCAAATTCTTTCCCTAACCCTCTCTTTCTTTTTGTCTCTCTATTTTCTTTTCTGCTAAATAAATTAGAGTAAGAGAGGAGAGAAGAGAGCCAGCCCAGCCGGCCTAAGGCCTCTAGCCCGCGGCCTCCCAAGGCCCAAGACCCAAGCAGCCCTGGCTGAACCCTAGGCCCCAAGGCCCGACCAGCCGCCTCTAACCCTAGCCCGCAGCTCTCCTCCTCTCGTTCCTCCCTCCAGCCAGACCCAGATCCCTCTCGATCCCTTCTCTCCCCATCTCTCCCGATCCCCCTCATCTCCCCTCGATCCCCTGCGCCACCTCGTCGCCTCCACCGCGCCTCAACCCTCCTCGCCGCCCTTGGTGCCGCGCCACCGCAACCTGCCCCGTCGCCCTCGTCAACGACCCTCGCCGCTCCCTGCGCCGGTCCCCCTCGCGCCCGTCCGCCTCGGAGCTGGCCTCCACCGTGCTCCTCCCTCCACCGGCGCCATTCGTCCGCACCTCGCCTTGCTACTTCTCCGCGCCGCCGGACCTCCATCACGCCTCTCTGCCCCGTCGCCCTCCGGCCGCTGCGACCAGGAGCGTCGCCATCCCTCTGCTGTCCCGCCGGCGCTACTCCTCTGCCGTCCTCCGCGTCGATCGCGTCAAGCAGCACCCCGAGGCCGAGCAGCTCCTCCGTGCTAATCCTCCAGGGAACCGGCGCCATGGATGCCCATGCTCTGCTCCGAGTCAACCGGCGCCGCCACGCCTCGTTTTTGACCCGATCCGGCCGAGATCGACCCCGCCGCCTCGGATCCTCGCAACCCCGCGCGTGACCGAGCTGCCCTGCCGTGTTCGACCACCAGGAGCTCCACAAGGAACCAGAGGAGTCCCCTGCCTCCACAACCACCGAACCTGGACGCCAAGACCACACCAGGACCGCCAAGCATCGTCTCCGGGAGTTCTCCCCAAGTACCACGATTGTAGCCGGTGTGCTTTTTATTTGTCAAGTCCGACTACACGGGAACGACTACATCCGAGGTGGATAACGCCAAGTACCCCCTTCGAGTTGACAAGACCGGCAAGCCCGACGACTTCGGACATCTACAGAACGTGTACGTCTCAAATGGTGTACCACTACGCCGAAGACCTTGGACACACCAAGTTCCACTACGATTGCCGTGTACATCTACTGTCGACCCTCGAAGACCCCGTGGACCCCGAACATCCACGGGACATGAACGTCTACTTCCCCTACGCCGTGTACGACTACCATCGCGAGACCGCAAGTACCACGACAACCCCGAAGGGATTCGGACCCGTCAAGTACCTCTTCGAAAACGAACGTGAAACACTACTTCCTCTACCGTCGCCGTGTACCACTACTTCCCTCAGCGATCATCGCGAGAACGACTACTTCCTCTACTTCCCTCGACGACCCGTGAACGTCTACTTCCTCTCTGAACGCGAACCGTCCGTGTGAACGATCCAAGGTATAACCCGAGACGACCCGATGAGATGCCCTTGCATGTATGAGATGCGATATGTTTGCACCATGTCCGATTTGTCCTCGCTTGTTCCTCCTCGTTGCCATGCCATCGTTCGCGGGAACCGGTATCCGGATCACCCCACCATCGTTTGCATGTTCCGCACGTCCACACTTTCCTTTGCATCGGTATCTCAATCGAGTTATCGAACCGATATGTTGCCGTGGCACCATTTTCGGATTCGTTGCCGTGGCACCCCTTTCTTCCACCACGGCGACACAATGCTTCATAATGCTCTTGTCAACGTTTTCATAATATTGCATAAAACTTGCACATGTCATCCGCATCATGATAACAACAATTAAAATGTTTAAAATTGTTGTTTGCATTAATTTGCTTAAATGCCATGCTAAAACGATTTATTTCATAACTAAATAACCGTAACTCGGATTTAAATGAATTATATATGTAAATGGGGTAGAAAAATGCCTAGTTTAACATGGTAGATTTACTTTGCATGTTTAACAACTCTAAAATATGCTTTAGGTCAGATCAGAACCGAATCCATAATTTGCATATGGGGATTTTCCGGATTTGTTGTTCGTTGTTTCCGGCCTCATTTAAACTTGCCTAGATAGTTAGTTTCATTATGCCTCACCCCTTGCCATGTTTAACAACATTTAATATTGTTGAGTACCTAATCAGGAGAGAACTAAATAATTGATGTGGTGTTTTGTCAATATGCAACTCGTTGCATATTGAGCTCCACTTAACTTGTAGTGTTGTTTGTCCATATTGCCATGCCATGCATATTTAAACCGGACATGCATCATACTTGATTGTGCATCATGCCATGTTTATGATTGTGTGTTTACTATGTTGTTTGTTTGTTTCTGGTTTGCTTTTCTCGTTAGCTTCCGTTCGGAGTTGTGAGGATTCATTCGACCTCGTCCGTTTGTCTTCTTCATGGACTCGTTCTTCTTCCTTGCGGGATTTCAGGCAAGATGACCATACCCTCGAAATCACTACTATCTTTGCTTGCTAGTTGCTCGCTCTTTTGCTATGCCTATGCTACGATGCCTACCACTTGCTATATCATGCCACCCACATTGCCATGTCAAACCTCTAACCATCCTTTCCTAGCAAACCGTTGTTTGGCTATGTTACCGCTTTGCTCAGCCCCTCTTATAGCGTTGTTAGTTGCAGGTGAAGATGAAGTTTGTTCCTTGTTGGAACATGGAGATGTTGTTCCTTGTTGGAACATGTTTACTTGTTGGGATATCACAATATATCTTATTTAATTAACGCATCTATATACTTGGTAAAGGGTGGAAGGCTCGGCCTTATGCTGGTGTTTTGTTCCACTCTTGCCGCCCTAGTTTCCGTCATACGGTGTTATGTTCCCGATTTTGCGTCCCTAACGCGGTCGGGTGATTTATGGGACCCCTTGACGGTTCGCTTTGAATAAGACTTTTCGGCAAGGCCCAACATTGGTTTTACCATTTGCCTCACCTATGCCCTTTTTCCCTTGGGTTTAGAGGCAGGGTCATCTTTATTTTAGCCCCCGGACCGGTGCTCCTTCGAGTGCTGGCCGAACTAGAGTCTTGTCTGGCGCCCCTCAAGGCAACTTGAGGTTTGGTTTTAGTTGTATGGACTGCTCATCCAGTGTGCCACGAGACCGAGATATGTGCAGCTCCTATCAGATTTGTCGGCACATCCGGCGGCTTTGCTGGTCTTGTTTTATTGCTGTGAAATGTCTTGTAGCCGGATTCGAGACTGATCGGTCTTCCGGGAGAAGGAATATCCTTCGTTGATCGCGAGAGCTTATCATGGGCTAAGTTGGGACACCCTGCAGGTATTATCTTTCAAAGCCGTGCCGCGGTTATGTGGCAGATGGGAATTTGTTAATGTCGGTTGTAGAAAACCGAAGTTGATCTTAATTAAAATACACCAACCGTGTGTGTAACCGTGATGGTCTCTTCTCGGAGTCCGGGAAGTGAACACGGTGTTGGAGTTATGTTTGGCGAGGTTGTTCTAGGATCACTTCTTGATCATAGTTGTTCGACCGTGCTTTTGCCTCCTCTTCTCGCTCTCATTTGCGTATGTAGCCACCATATATGCTAGTCGCTTGCTGCAGCTCCACCTCACTACCCTGTCCTACCTTTAAGCTTAAATAGTCTTGATCTCGGGTGTGAGATTGCTGAGTCCCGTGACTCACAGATACTTCCTAAACCAGTTTGCGGTGCCGATGAAACCGTGCAGGTGATGCACCCGAGCTCAAGGAGGAGCTCGATGAAGATCTTGTTCATTGTGTTGTTTTGTTTGATTGATCAGAGTGGAGCCAGTTGGGACGATCGGGATCTGTGTAGCATTTGGGGTAGTCTTCTTTTATTTTGGCTCCGTAGTCGGACCTTGATTGTATCTGTATGATGTAATGTTTTACTCATGTATTGTGTGAAGTGGCGATTGTAAGCCAACTATGTATCTCTCTCCCTTATGTAATACATGGGTTGTGTGAAGATTACCTCACTTGCGACATTGCTTTCAATGCGGTTATGCCTCTAAGTCGTGCTTCGACACGTGGGAGATATAGCCGCATCGAGGGCGTTACACCATACAACTCGACAGTGATCTGACCTACAAGGAGAAACCCGTCCGAATTCTCGAGACTGCAAGCAGAGTCACCCGCAGCAAGGTCATCAAATTTTTCAAGGTGTTGTGGAGTCACCACACCGAGGAAGAAGCCACCTGGGAGCGCGAAGAAGACCTTCTTCGAGACCACCCGCACCTATTTGCTAGCCAACCCGAATCTCGAGGGCGAGATTCATCTTAAGGTGGGTAGGTTTGTAACATCCCAAATTTCCTATTTGGAATGTTTTACAATTATAGCTAAGCATCTAATGCATCCTGTTTGAATTTGAGTGCCATTTGGAGTTTCAGAGGATTTGAGTTTTCAAATTTGAATTCAAACTTTGGCAAGTGGGAATCATTTCAAAAACTATGCCTGATAAATACTTGATCAAAAGTATGAGAGGAGTAAACATGACACTCCAAAAACATCAGAGGAAACAGTGCCAAAAGTTTTGAATTCAAACTTGGGTTTTAATTAAATTTGGAAAAAATGAAATTTTATAAAGTTTGGATTTTGCCTTTGGAAAAATGTTCAAATGATAGGGAATATTCCCCTGATCATTTTGGTATATATATGTCCTATATAAAATATTTATATTTTAAAAGATATCTCTGTTTTTGTTTTATTCAAAAAAATAAATTTAAAAAGAAAAACTCCCCCAGCGCCAGCCGAGCCTCTGCCCAGCCAGTGCCGACCACTGCAGGCAGGCCAGCGCAGCCCAATGCCACTCAGCGCCACCGAGTTGGCCAAAGACCGGCCAGCCACCTCGCCCGAACCCACTCGGGCGGTCGCCTGACCGCACCCTGCCTCCTCCCCCCCGCCAAAGCGGACCCACCCTCCTTCAACCCCACCACGCCCGCGCCGCACATGATCGCCGGATCCGTGAGATCCGGATGCCGATCTCCCCGATCGCCCCCTTGCCAAGGCCGAGGCCCCCTATTTAAACCCTCCCCGCACCCCATTCTCCCCTCGCCCCTCATGGAACCCCCTCTCTCACACGCCGTCATGAGTTCGAACCCACCGCCGCCATTTGCGTCGCCGTCGCCGCCCTAGCGCTCCCCGAGCTCGCCCGACTCCACCAAAAGCCCCCCTCGTCACCCCGCACCCGCCGGAGCTCTCCACCGACCTCCCCGACGACCAGAGAGGCCACCACACTCGCCACCGCCGCCGCCGCCGCCGTCGAGCTCCGGTAAGTCACCGGAGATCACCCCCGCCGTCCGATCTCCCATCTACGGCGTAGATTAGAACACCCCCGAAGGGGTATGTTTTTTAAATAAAACCCGGTTCGACCGGTTTAGTTTACGGTTTATTTTAGTTAGGGTTTATTTTTATTTAGCCGGCCCGACTCGTTTAACCCTAGGCCCGTTTAGTTTATATTACGCTCAGTGCGTAGTTTAGGCCCATTAGGCCCTTTTTCATTTATTTTTGTTTTCTGTTTTAACAGAATAGTTCCTGTTTTGAAAAATTCATATCTTTTATTCTGTTTAATATTTTTGAGTGATTCTTTTTTTGTTGGTTTGCAAATTTTCTATAGTTTCTGTAGAAAATATATTTAGCTATGTTAAAATTAATTTAAAATTGCTTTATTTTAGTTTTAGTCAGAATAGTAAATCTGTTATAACATGAGTTAGAAAAATTAT
The DNA here is from genome assembly GCA_021605205.1 of Aegilops longissima. Classification (NCBI taxonomy): domain Eukaryota; kingdom Viridiplantae; phylum Streptophyta; class Magnoliopsida; order Poales; family Poaceae; genus Aegilops; species Aegilops longissima. The sequence continues at coordinate 203,363,590 of CM038678.1, read as the reverse complement.
TTTTGGATGATTCTTTTTGTTCCAACTTTATTTTGGCATTGCCAAACCATAGAAATTAATTTGGGTATTTTAGGATTAATAAAAAAATAGTTTTAAGCAGAATCTTGTTAATCCTAATTAATTAACTAGCTACTGTTTTCCTATTATTTTAATTAGTAAATAAATTTATTTTTAACATGTGATTGATTATTCTAGGATAGTTTCTGTCACTTTATAGGATGAACTTTTATTTATAATAAATAAAAGTTTTATTTTATTTTCTTAATAGAAATTGAATTAGGCCTAATAGGAGTTTCATAATAGATTTTTAAATTAATTCTTTTTGCTCCTAGTTGCTTAATGAAATCTTTTCTGTTAAGTTAACATAAAACCATGATTAGGTTATGTTAGAAATTTTTTTGTTATATAAAACTATTCTAGTTGTTGTTTGAAGTAGGAAACTTGAGTTGGTTTTCTTTGAGTTTTCCCTTGGGTTTTGATTTGGTTGTTTTGGTGTGTTATGTTGCTATTGTTATGCTATTGTATTATGTGATCCTATGCTGTATGCTTATTGTGATCATTGTTTGTCTCGGTAGAGTTTCCGGAGTGCGAATCTTGCTACTACGAATCTTTAGCTTACGAGGATCATCAGCAAGGCAAGTTTTGATCATGTTATTTTTTATACCTATGTTTTTGTGCATTAGAAATTGTCACCACCCCACCATGCATGCAGTAGTTGAAATTTTGAAGTTATTAATCTTGAGTAGTATCATGTGGTAGGATGAACCAATCCCCTTGTTACCATGACCCCGGGACGAAGTAGATTACTTTGCTATGCTCGTAGACGGGTTTTGGTTGAGTGAAATTCATAAGCAAGATGTGAGTGTCAATGATGATGACAACCCCATGAACTACAATGATCAAGATGGACTTGAATTCACTCACTGGTGGAGGACAGTTGACGGGCACCTGGAGAACCCAGTGGTTGGCGGGATGCATGGAGAAGTGCCATGACATCTTGCGGAAAGCTTCACCCAGCCACAAGAGACGGATGGATGCCCCATGACCGAAGCTTACTGCGTGCAGCCGCAAGCCATTATGCGCCTCTGGCTGGGTTAACCCTAGTAGTGACGCAGGCTGGGCGGTACTACGAGATGTAGAAGAACGGTAGGATTGGATGGGTACGGCAGTAGCAGAAGAACTCTTTGGAAGACCTGTTTCATCTGGTCCGTCTTCAAACACCATGAAGTGCGAAGACTTAAAAGGAGGGAATGATTCTTGCGGGAAAGTGCAAACCTCTGCTGAGTTTAAAGATCTAATCGATTAGCCGTGTCCCCGGTTACGGACAAATTGAGCCTCTGGAACTTGGAAGTATTCGGAAATCTCAACACTAAAACTAATGAATTAATTTGAGGGTTTTATGACTTAATAATTTGGGAATGAGACTTTGGTTGGCGGAACCATCTCAATAACTACCAAAAATTTGTAGTAATTTTGCAAGCAAGTCCACTGTAGTAGGAGAAAATTGGCTTTACGCAAATGATGAAACTTAGAGCTCCACGGCCAAAATGCATGTAGTGTTAGTAACTTTATTATTGTTATCCTTCATGACTTGCCAGCTTATTCAAAAAGCCGACCTACATGGCTGCAACGACTTATGTTGCAGAGGTATATTCCGATCAGGAGTGAGGCTACGCTCCGCGCTTGGCGATTGCCCTTTGGAGTCGGATGGACTCGCTTTATCTTCTACGCTTCCGCAGCATTAGTAGTTTATTTCTCATGAGTTGGCCTTGAGCCGAATTTATTCTCTTGTAATAAAGACTCTATATGAGAATCGTGTAATAAAATTCAGGTGTGATTGAACTTTGATTATTTCATCGATGTACTTTGAGTACCAGCATGATCTTGGGATGGTACAGACACAGAGATTTGACCGATTTTGGGTCAGGTCGCTACAACTTATTACTTCCCAATGCCTTCCTCTAGGCCCAAATAATGGTGAAGTGTTATGTAGTCGACGTTCACATAACACCACTAGAGGCTAGACAACATACATCTCATCAAAATATCGAACGAATACCAAATTCACATGACTACTAATAGCAAGACTTCTCCCATGTCCTCAGGAACAAACGTAACTACTCACAAAGCATATTCATGTTCATAATTGAAGCGTTATTAATATGCATATAGGATCTGAACATATGATCTTCCACCAAATAAACCAACTAGCATCAACTACAAAGAGTAATCAACACTACTAGCAACCTACTAGTACCAATCCCGGACTTGGAGACAAGAATTGGATACAAGAGATGAACTAGGGTTTTGAGAGGAGATGGTGCTGGTGAAGATGTTGATGGAGATTGCCCTCTCACGATGAGAGGAGCGTTGGTGATGACGATGGCGATGATTTCCCCCTCCGGAAGGGAAGTGTCCCCGGCAGAACAGCTCTGCCGGAGCCCTAGATTGGTTCCGCCTCGTGGCGGCAGAGTCTCGTTCCGAAAGGTTGCTTATGATTTTTCCCTTGACGAAAGACCTCATATAGCAGAAGATGGCCATCGGAGAGCCAATAGGGGGCCCATGAGGCAGGGGGCGCGCCCCCACCCTCGTGGCCAGGTGGGTCCCCCTCTGGTGTACTTCTTCCGCTCAATATTTTTTATTGTTTCCAAAAATGACTTTTGTGGAGTTTCAGGACTTTTGGAGTTGTGCGAGAATAGGTCTCTAATATTTGCTCCTTTTCGATCCGAATTCCAGTCTTGGCATTCTCCTTCTTATGTAAACCTTGTAAAATAAGAGAGAATAGGCATAAGAATTGTGACATAACGTGTAATAACAGCCCATAATGCAATAAATATCGATATAAAAGCATGATGCAAAATGGACGTATCAACTCCCGCAAGCTTAGACCTCACTTGTCCTCAAGCGGAAACCGATAACGATAAATATGTCCACATGTTTAGAGGTAGAGGTGTCGATAAAATAAAATACGGACATGAGGGCATCATGATTATTCTCATAACAGCAACATATATAGATATTGTCATATGATTTCTTATGCTCAAGTAATAATCTAATAACAATGCAAAAGTACGAATCAGAAACTTTATTAAGAACTAACAAACTATAATCTCAGTCATTGAAGCAATTGCAATTTATCATAACATCAAAAAGAGTCTATGTCAGAGCTTTCTAGCAAATCCACATACTCAACTATCAATTAGTCTTTCATAATCGCTAACACTCACGCAATACTTGTGGTTACGGAGTTTTCATCGGACACAGAGAAAGATAGGGGCTTATAGTTTTGCCTCCCAACCTTTTACCTCAAAGGTAATATCAACAATAATAACTCATGCTCCCTTACATCCAATTAGATATATCTATCAGGATCTTTCCAACACACTGTGCTTGCCAAAGGATAAAATGTAAAAAGGAAAGGTGAAGATCACCATGACTCTTGCATAAGGTAGAAGATGATAGTAACAGGTAGGCCCTTCGCAGAGGGAAGCAGAGGTTGCCATGCGCTTTCAGGGTTGGATGCACAAAATCTTAATGCGAAAGAACATCACTTTATATTGCCACTTGTGATATGAACCTTTATTATGCAGTCCGTCGCTTTTATTTCTTCCACATCACAAGATCGTATAAAGCTTATTTCCCCCACACCAATCAATCAACATATTTAGAGAGCAATTTTTATTGCTTGCACCGATGACAACTTACTTGAAGGATCTTACTCAATCCATAGGTAGATATGGTGGACTCTCATGGCAAAACTGGTTTAAGGGTTTTTGGAAGCACAAGTAGTATCTGTACTTGGTGCTGAGAATTTGGCTAGCATGAGGGGGAAAGGCAAGCTCAACATGTTGGATGATCCATGATAATATACTTTATCTTAGATATAAGAAAACATAACCCATTACGTTGTCTTCCTTGTCCAACATCAACTCTTTAGCATGTCATATTTTAATGTGTTCTCCCAATCATAAAAGATGTCAACGATAATATATTTATATGTGAACCCCTCTTTCCTTATTACTTCTTATTAATTGCAACGATGACCAAAGCTATGTTTGCCAACTCCCAACAACTTTTAATCATCATACTCTTCCTATGTGAAGTCATTACTCTCAATAAGATCAATATGAACTCTTTGTTTCTTTTTATTCTTTTCTCTTTCTTTTATTCACTCATGATCATGGCAAAACAATCAAGCCCATGACTCAACACTAATCTTTATTATATAGCTCACGGACTCGGTTACATAGACAGGTCATAAAGCAAAAACTCAAAACTAGATCATGCCAAAACTTTATTCTACTAGATCAAGATACTACTAATAGGATCGAACTAAGAAAAACGGCAAAGATAGGAGTGTGATGGTGATATGATATCGGGGCACCTCCCCCAAGCTTGGCAGTTGCCAAGGGGAGTGCCCATACCCATGTGATTATGTCTCCTTCTTTGTTGATGAAGAAGGTGGAGGTGTTGTTGATAATGCAGGCTTCTTCCTTAATTTGCGCTTGAGGACAGAATTTTGATCCCTCAAGTCGTCAATCTCCTGCTCCAGGATCAATATCTTTTTGCATAGTTCCTGCTTGTTTTCCTGCAAGATACGAAAAGGGATAAACTTGATCTTAGGTTTCTTTACTCTATCAGGGAGGCTTGACTTCTTGAACTCCACATGCATGTCCCCAGGTTGAGGTAATGGGGCTTCATCTTCATCTGAGCTCGTCTCCTCCTTCCTCTTGGGTTCATAGTCCTCTTCTTCCTCCGTTGTCCAACCACAATGCTCCACATCTCCATAGACCCTAGGATCTGCAAGGTAATCGTCCACGTAGCTTTCTCCTTCCGAATCCTGGGACGACATGTTGCTCCAATCTGCAGCAGGATAGCTCGAAACAAGAAGAGAGGATAATTGCGTGATACGGGAGTCAAAACCTTCGGGAGGTTATATAATGAATTTTTACCGACCAAAATACGTATCATGCAAGAAAACGGAGTCCGGAAGGCACACGAGGTGCCCACGAGGTAGGGGGCGCGCCCGGGGGTAGGGCGCCCTCCACCTCGTGGGGCTCGTGTCCTTCCCTGATCTTGGTACTTATTTTTTCTATTTTTCTAAATATTCCAAAACAGAGAAATATTGCCTTAAAAACTGTTTTGGAGTCGGTTTACTTACCGTACCACATACCTATTCCTTTTCGGAGTGTGAAACGTTCCGGAAAGTCTCCCTTATGTATTCCTCCGGGGTTACGGTTTCAATAACATTGGTTTCAACATTTATGGGATTACCTGAGATATAGTGCTTAATTCTTTGACCGTTCACCACCTTCAGATTTGTGCCTTCGAAGTTGTTGATTTTTATGGCACCGGAACGATAGACCTCCTCGATAACGTAGGGGCCTTCCCATTTAGAGAGAAGTTTTCCTGCAAAAAATCTTAAACGAGAGTTGTATAGGAATACATAATCATCTACATTAAACTCACTCTTTTGTATCCTTTTGTCATGCCATCTTTTAACTTTTTCTTTAAACAACTTGGCATTTTCATAGGCTTGGCTTCTTCATTCATCAAGTGAGCTAATATCAAATAACCTCTTCTCACCGGCAAGTTTGAAATCATAGTTGAGCTCTTTAATATCCCAATATGCCTTATGTTCTAGTTCGAGAGGTAAGTGACATGCTTTTCCATAAACCATTTTATACGGAGACATACCCATAGGATTTTTATATGCAGTTCTATAGGCCCATAATGCATCATCAAGTTTCTTGGACCAATTCTTTCTAGACCTATTAACAGTCTTTTGCAAAATTAATTTGAGCTCTCTATTACTCAATTCTACTTGACCACTAGACTGTGGGTGATAAGGAGATGCAATTCTATGATTAACATCATACTTAGCAAGCATTTTACGGAAAGCACCATGAATAAAGTGTGAACCACCATCAGTCATTAAATATCTAGGGACTCCAAACCTCGGAAAAATAACTTCTTTAAGCATTTTAATAGAAGTGTTATGATCAACACTACTAGTTGGAATAGCTTCTACCCACTTAGTGACGTAATTAACAGCAACTAAAATATGTGTATATCCATTAGAGGCAGGAAAGGGTCCCATATAATCAAAGCCCCAAACATCAAATGGTTCAATAACAAGTGAATAGTTCATAGGCATTTCTTGACGTCTACTAATGTTACCAATTCTTTGACATTCATCACAAGATAAGACAAACTTACGGGCATCCTTGAAGAGAGTAGGCCAATAAAAACAAGATTGCAATACCTTATGTGCAGTTCTATCTCCAGCGTGGTGTCCTCCATAAGCTTCAGAGTGACACTTGTGTAGGATCTGTTCCTGTTCATGCTCAGGTACACAACGTCTAATAACACCATCTACTCCTTCTTTTTAAAGATGTGGGTCATCCCAAAAGTAATTTCTCAAATCATAGAAAAACTTTTTCTTTTGCTGGTATGTGAAACTAGGTGGTATAAATTTAGCAATGATGTAATTAGCATAATCAACATACCAAGGAGTACTACGAGAAGTACTTATAACATTTAATTGCTCATCAGGAAAGCTATCATCAATAGGTAGTGGGTCATCAAGAACATTTTCTAACCTAGACAAGTTGTCTGCAACGGGGTTCTCAGCTCCCTTTCTATCAACAATATGCAAATCAAATTCTTGTAGCAAGAGAACCCATCTAATAAGTCTAGGTTTAGCATCTTTCTTTTCCATAAGATATTTAATAGCAGCATGATTAGTGTGAATATTACTTTAGAATCAACAATATAAGGTCTGAACTTATCACAAGCAAATACAACTGCTAAGAATTCCTTTCAGTAGTAGCATAATTTCTTTGAGCATTGTCTAGAGTCTTACTAGCATAATGGATAACATTTAATTTCTTATCAACTCTTTGCCCTAGAACAACAACTACAGCATAATCACTAGCATCACACATAATTTCAAAGGGTAAATTCCAATCAGGTGGCTGAACAATAGGTGCGGAGATCAATGCTTTATTAAGTATTTCAAATGCTTCTACACAATCATCATCAAAGACAAATGGTATATCTTTTTGTAATAAATTAGTCAGAGGCCGAGAAATTTTTGAGAAGTCCTTAATGAACCTCCTATAAAATTCGGCGTGACCAAGGAAACTCCTTATACCTTTAATTTCCTTGGGACATGGCATCTTTTCAATAGCATCGACCTTGGCTTTATCAACTTCAATACCTCTTTCAGAAACTTTATGCCCCAAGACAATACCTTCATTCACCATAAAGTGGCACTTTCCCCAATTCAAAACAAGATTAGTTTCTTCACATCTCTGCAAAACTCGGTCAAGATTGCTCAAGCAATCGTCAAAATAAGATCCATAGACGGAAAAGTCGTCCATGAAAACCTCACAAATATTTTCACATAAGTCAGAGAATATAGCATCATGCATCTTTGAAAGGTAGCAGGTGCATTACATAAACCAAAAGGCATACGTCTATAAGCAAAAGTACCAAAAGGGCAAGTAAAAGTAGTCTTTGATTGATCATTAGCTGACACAGGTATTTGAGAAACCAGAATAACCATCTAGAAAGCAATAATGTGTATGTTTGCATAGTCTTTCTAGCATTTGATCGATAAAAAGGTAAGGGGTAATGATCTTTCTTAGTAGCCTTATTTAATTTGCGGAAATCAATTACCATCCTATAACCTGTAATAATTCTTTGCGGAATCAATTCATCTTTATCATTAGGAACGACGGTAATACCTCCCTTCTTAGGGACACAATGGATAGGACTTACCCACTGACTATCAGCAACAGGATAAATTATACCTCCCTCCAGAAGCTTTAGTATTTCTTTTCTTACCACTTCTTTCATCTTAGGATTCAGCCGTCGTTGATGATCACGAACCGGTTTGGCATCTTCTTCCAAATTTATTTTATGTTGACATAGAGTGGGACTAATGCCCTTAAGATCATCAAGAGTATATCCAATAGCAGCACGGTGCTTCTTCAAAGTTTTCAATAATCTCTCTTCTTCATGCTCTGAAAGGTTAGCACTAATAATAACAGGATATATCTTCTTTTCATCAAGATAAGCATATTTAAGATTATCAGGCTACGGTTTAAGCTCAAACACGGGATCACCCTTGGGTGGAGGAGGATCCCCTAGGATCTCAACAGGCAAATTGTGTTTCAGAATGGGTTCCTGCTTAAAGAATACTTCATCTGTTTCCCTTCTTTCATTCATAAACATATCATTTTCATGGTCTAGCAAATATTTTTCTAAAGGATCACTAGGAGGTATAGCAATAGAAGCAAGACCAATAATTTCATCCTTACTAGGAAATTCTTCTTCACGGTGTTGTCTACTAAATTTAGAGAAATTAAACTCATGAATCATATCACCCAAACCAATAGTAACAACATTCTTTTCGCAGTCTATATTAGCATTAACAATGTTCAAGAAGGATCTACCAAAAATAATGGGACAAAAGCTATCTTGTGGGGAACAAAGAACAAGAAAATCAGCAGGATATTTAGTTTTCCCACACAAGACTTCAACATCTCTAACAATTCCCATTGCTTATATAGTATCTCTATTGGCAAGCTTAATTGTAACATCAATGCCTTCTAACTCAGCATGTGCAATTTCATGCTTAATTTCTTCATATAAAGTATGAGGTATAACACTAGCACTAGCACCCATATCACATAAGCCATGATAACAATAGTCTCCTATTTTAACAGAAATAACAGGCACACCTACCACAGGTCTATGTTTATCTTTAGCACAAGGTTTGGCTATTCTAGCAGTTTCACCGAAGAAATGAATAATGATACGTCTCCGTCGTATCTACTTTTCCAAACACTTTTGCCCTTGTTTTGGACTCTAATTTGCACGATTTGAATGGAACTAACCCGGACTGGCGCTGTTTTCAGCAGAATTGCCATGGTGTTGTTTATGTGCAGAAAACAAAACTTCTCGGACTGACCTGAAACTTCATGGAACATCTTTTCGAAAATAGTAAAAAATCGTTGCAAAAGATGAAGGCCAGGGGGGCCACCACCAGTCCACGAGGGTGGGGGGCGCCCCCCTAGGGCGCGCCCCCTACCTCGTGGGCCCCCTGAGGCTCCTCCGACGCCAACTCCAACTCTATATATTTGCTTTCGGGGAGAAAAAAATAAAGGAGAATAAACCATCGCGTTTTATGATACGTAGCCGCCGCCAAGCCCAAAAACCTCTCGGGAGGGCTGATCTGGAGAACCATTCGGGGCTCCGAAGAGGGGGATTCGTCGCTGTCGTCATCATCAACCATCCTCCATCACCAATTTCATGATGCTCACCGCCGTGCGTGAGTAATTCCATAGTAGGCTTGCTGGACGGTGATGGGTTGGATGATATCTATCATGTAATCGAGTTAGTTTTGTTAGGGTTTGATCCCTAGTATCCACTATGTTCTGAGATTGATGTTGCTATGACTTTACTATGCTTAATGCTTGTCACTAGGGCCCGAGTGCCATGATTTCAGATCTGAACCTATTATGTTTTCATGAATATATGTGTGTTCTTGATCCTATCTTGCACGTCTATACTCACCTACTATGTGTTATGATCCGGCAACCCCGAAGTGACAATAATCGGGACCACTCCCGGTGATGACCATAGTTTGAGGAGTTCATGTATTTACTAAGTGCTAATGCTTTGTTCCGGTTCTCTATTAAAAGGAGGACTTAATATCCCTTAGTTTCCGTTAGGACCCCGCTGCCATGGGAGGGTAGGACAAAAGATGTCATGCAAGTTCTTTTCCATAAGCACGTATGACTATATTCGGAATACACGCCTACATTACATTGATGAATTGGAGCTAGTTCTGTGTCACCCTATGTTATGACTGTTACATGATGAACCGCATCCGGCATAATTATCCATCACCGATCCGATGCCTACGAGTTTTCCATATACTGGTTTACGCTTATTTACTTTCCTGTTGCTATTGTTACAATCACTACAAAACACCAAACATATTACTTTTGCTTCCGTTACTTTTTGCTACCGTTACTGTCGTGGAATTGTCACGGCAGATGTCCTCATGAAAGGACTTAGTCGCAGGGCCATCGTACGGGTTAACCTAGAGGGGTTAATGCGGACACAAGACACGGGAATTATCTTGGTTCGCCCTTCGATGAAGGTAAAACCTACGTCCAGTTGTGGTGTGATTGATATGATTCGGCGACTAGGGAGCAATAGCTTTGCCTTAGCCTCGAATCCTCTGTCCCTAACTCGCCGCCGGGTCGTCCCCTTATATACACGGGTTAACGCCCGGCCGGCTTACAGAATCCCAATCCGGCTCATACAAGAGTCCGGCTTGGTTTCTCCTTTCTTGTCTTACAATACAAATTACAGTACTAGGGCGGTTTACATGTATGGATCTTTAATTCCCTTCTGGGCTCCAGGCCTCCATATGGGCCTGGATCACGCACGAGGGTAAACCGGCCCCTCCGGGGCGGTTCACACTCCGTAGTTGTATCCTCAACATTAGGCCCCAGATTGACTTGAACCGGTTCAGGTTAATCTTCTACGTCTTCAGGCAACCCTTGATCTCCCTTGTAAACCGCCATCTGCTTGAACCGCCGTGACATCATCCTCTGATCTTCGTGTCAGGGCCTCCTGACGTCATTTTGAACAGTAAGATTCCCTTCATTAAGGCTATCCCGGAAATCGAGGCGGCCGCTGCACCTTCCGCCGCTTTTGGCTCCTCAATTCTCGCGCCCATTGATTACTCCGGTCCCTTATAAATAGACCGGTCGGGTCATTCTCTTCTTCTCCTTCCTCTCTTCTTCTTCCTCGCGACCCGCCGACCCTGAAGCTCTTGCCGTCGCCTTCAACCTTCGACCGGCGCTTCCCCGGGTCGCTGCATCAACCGGATCGACCGAGTTTTGGCGCTCCTCCGCGGTTCCTGCTTTCGTCGAGTAAGGTCATCTTTAAACCCTAGATCTCATCTGAAACTTCGGTTCGTCGCATAGCTCGTGGCGTTCATGCCGACTCTTCATGCCGTTCGCCATGGCGTCTGGCTCGGCCGTACCGCTCCTCATATGCTGGCGGCTGCTTTGCGTTTACCGATTCTAGGCACCTTCCCTTTTGTTCAGATCTTTTCACTTTAACATACCCGAACCTTCTGCGCTATAGGAGGTGCGTATAGGTCGCAGAAATTTTCTTTCTTGAACCTGGTAGATCTAGATTATTTCCTTTTGCATGGGAAACCTGTTTCCGTCTACACTTAGCAACTTTTTCAGCACTACCTCCTCTGGCGGTTTAACCCGATATCTAATCCGACCCTCCATTAGTCCTTAGTTAAACCGGATGGGAAGCCGCTACCAAACTGCGGTTTAACAATATTCGTAACGCTGACCTGTTCAACGATGAACCGTTTTCTTCCTTTCTTTCGCAGCTTTAATCTTAGGAATGGCTCCTCAATTTTCCGCTTGCAACTGGGTCCGGTCGAGTCATCAAACGCAGCTCAACGGCTATGTCACCTTGGCGGTTTGGCTCCAAAAGTGTCCTCCATTGGCGTGTTCGAAGGCGAGTTTCCCCGAGCATGGCGGGAGAAGTGTCGTGTTTATGCAGCACTTAGACCGGGGTTCATCCGCCCGGTTCAAAATTTTTCCGGATGTCCTTGCCGATGCAACTTCATCCTCGGGACATCGGCCCAATTATGTGTCGAATATATGCAACTTTCAAGTCTTCGTGAAGTCTATCTTCAAGAAGAACCGTCGTGGAGTTGTTCCGGATTTTTTCCATTTGAACCGCCGCATGAGTTTTCTCGACGGTCCTAACACGGAGCTGGCGGCGTTTCAATCGAAGAGGAAGGAAGTCGATTTTCCTCACGCCAAGCACCACAGCCATCCAAAGGAATGGAACCAAACCTGGTTCTCTGCCGGAACACTGCCCTCGCCAGCGAAAACCCCTTACCGGTTACCGTTCTCACCGGCTCAGCAACCAGCATCCGCTGCCTTCCCGCTTAACCGCCGCGGAGCGGAAGAACCGCACCGCAAATAATCAAGCTCCGGGCTCTAATGGCCAATGGCTTAACCGGCGTGGATCTTGTACGTTGCTGGGTCTCTTGGGGTGTTTTGCCACTAAGCCGCCGGCCCGGATTGATGCACGAGTACACCGGCAGCCTCAAAGATCCTCAAAGGCGTCACGAGCTGCCTATAACTGAATAGGAGGTCACCGAGATCGTCAAGAAGATGCTCGATGAGCCAATCTCCGTCTGCAGCAGCCTAACCGGGTTGGCTCCATTTTGTGCCACCAACAAACCGCGGCGGTAAGTTCTACTCACTGCCTTTCAAGCTCTTAATACTCCGTTGATACCGTTAATCCTTATTCCTTCTCGGGCCGACAGCTCATACGAAGCGAACCAAACCGGTTCGGGCGCCTCGTGTAAAGTCCAAGGCCACTAAGAAAGCGGGCAAGAAGAAGACCGCCGAGTCCTCCGATCCGCCGGAGGACGAAGAATCGAAGCTGAGGTAAACCGCTTGCCGCTTTGTGTTTCTTCCTGCATATGCTTGGCCCTTTTACAATCTTTTCTTGACAATTTTCTTCCCGGGATGATCTTTGAAGCCAGCCATGCCGACCTGTTGAGGTAATCTTACTTTCTTCGAATCCGATCTTGCGCGGTTAAGAGAATTAAATCATACCGTCCGGAAAGTGAAAAATACCATTCTGTGCTTACTTGAATCCAAATCTTAACTTGAAGACACAACAGGCTGAAAGCGCCGTACAACCCAATACATGGCTAACAGGTTACCTCGGCGGTTTACAGACACACCTATCCGGAAGCGTCGGCGAGGTGACTTGCTCTCCGAAAAGCGTTATCCCTTAAAAGGTTTCTTCCGATGTCCTCTCAATCCGTCTGACCCGAATTATCAGGCCTCTTCCAACTCGTCTGGCGGTTCATCCACCACACAACTGCCTCCGCTGAACATCGCCGCAGGGTATGTAATTACTGTTTGTCAATTCGACTCACCGTCACCTTGGTCAATTTGTCTTGATCCGATTCTGAATATTGCAGCACCAAGGCTCGCTTGAGCAAGAAGGCGAAAACTCTTGATCCTACCCTGGATGTTGATCCGGAGAAAACCCCAGAACAAACACACGAAAATCCTGAAGCCGCCAAGGAAAGCTCTGGCGAATTGTACAGAGACGACACTGCTGATCCGCCAGAGGTTGAACCGGAGGTCCAAGTGGAAATTTCCCAGCCTGTTCCATCAAACCCGTCCGCCGAAGCGGTCGTGGATCGTTGAACCGCCGAGCCAAAGCAAAACGACGGCAAGCCCAAACAAGACCGCTGAAAATGACGATGTTATTGTGACAGGTACTGGCTACACTGCTCCTAGCCAACCGGTCGCTTTAGCAAAGCACAACATCAAAGAAGGTTCCACTATTATGAGCAAGGACAAGGGGAAGACTGATATGTAAACTACGACAATTTCTCGCCAAGAGCTTCATTCCGCTTTCGAACCGGCTTTACACAAGCGCGACTTTGAAGCCGGTCTAGTAAACCGCATGAAGGACCGCTATGAGGTAATGAACTGACCTTTCTTTATCTTAAGCGCATAGTAGCCCCCAAGGGTCGGTTTAACTTTGTAAAGTTAAACGGGACTTAAGTGTGTCTCTTCATAGTAAATTGAGATCAACTAGCCATTAGCCCCCAAGTGCCAAGTTGAATACTTGTATTAATCTTGGGACTTGTATAATACACCCACTAACAAGCTTCCTTTGTCATCAGAATGAAATACACCAGCAAGCTGTGCAACTAAAGGACCTCAAAGCAATCTGAAACCCAAATAATGAAGCCACCAAAGCCAAGGATGAGCTAAAACTGCCCTGCCCACCATGGCACAGCTGAAGGAGTGGTACAAATCGAAAGGGTCAATCTGGGACACCGAGAAGGCCGGTTTAGTAAAGCGGGCGGAGGAAGCCGAGGCGGCCCTTAAACGGTGATGAAGAAGCGACGGACTCAAGCGCCAAGTGCATGCTATGACTTCGCCATCTTTGGTAAGCAAATTTATCTGAATATGCTGTGTTAATGCTTCCGCGGTTTAACTTGAGCTGTCTAAACCTGGTGTAGGCAAGCGTATTGCTCATCTGGGCTCGGCGTGCGGAAAAAGCTCAAGGCTTCGTACACTCGATTGAGCAGCTATATACCGGCGCCAGCCGGGTTATATGCGCCACTTCATATGATAACACGGCGCCGCCCCAAATCGAGAGACGCTGGACCGGCTGTCCATGATTCGGGGCAGCTTGAAGAGATGAAGCGATCCGTAGCCGGCTGGCACGCCATCGCTCGACTCGTGCCAAAGCATGGATAGCGGATCTTGATCCGGTGACATAGCCAAAGGTTTTCCAGTGCTCAAGAGAATGGTGAAGCCTTTGATAACAATGCTCAAACGGATTACCAAGGAAGTGCGTCCGTTGGCGAAGTCAAGCGGCGCTGAAGCCAACACGGAGGTTCACCGATCTTTTATGATGCCAATAACAAGCGGGTGGAGTTTGTCATCCCGGAAGTGCGAGCCTGATCCTCAATCCGTAAGCACACTTACGCCCCTGACGTTGATCCGGCTGAACTGATAAGTGAAGAAGCTGTCTTTCAGGCCTTAACCCGGATTGACTGGTCTACCAATGACTTCCGGGCTTTGGGTGAGGAAGAGGAAGAAGCTGAACCGACGCCAGGCGCCGCCCCCTCCACCTCGCGCCAACCCGGTGAAGCAGCGTAATCCGTCAAGCCGGGTGACATATCCAAAGCCTCAAGGCATAACTCCGCGTAAAACGCCGGGCCTCGAAAGGCTTTTGTAATAGGATAGCAAGTGTATTTCCTTGAACAATGCCGGTACAACTCTGGTCTGTAAACTTTTGCCTGGCGGTGCTAGATCCGTTGGCTTTTGTAGTGAATCCTGCCACATATTTTGCCGCCGAGCATCAGGCACACAGTTGGCTGTAGCCAATCCCGAAGCGGAGGTCTTATAAACCATCATCGTCAAAGGAGGGCAATCCTCATGATCGAACCGATTTACCGTGTAAACCGTGCCGGGCATAATAAGCCCCCTGTTACTCCACAATGGGATGTTTTAACAGTAAAATCAAACCGGAACAAAATCGCCAGCTTAAAAACGGATCAACAACGTAAATCCGGTTTACGAAGGCCGACAAAAAAAACAAATGATAGGTATCAAAACCACATGAAAACAAAATCAATGAGAAAAAACCGCTTTACGAGACAAGGCTGTACTGAGCCGGATCAGATGGTGTTACCATGGTCGGACAGGACCAAGCCCCTATCTGGCGTAGCGATGGTTCAAGTCAGCGGGTCCCCAATCTGAACTCGTGGCATGATGCCGATCAAGTGGCATTGCAATGGTTGGGTTCGACCAAAGCCCCAAGTGATTCTATGGCCTTAGGCCGACCAAAGGCGTGATGGTTCAGACGTGACCATGTCCCCAAATGATCTGGTGGCTTTCTTTGTCAAGAGGCATTGCATTGGTTGGATCGACCAAGCCCCCAAATGACAAAAGTTTCGAAAACAAGGCTAAGGGTTGAACCGGAGGCCGCTTCGCAACAAACATCTCCATGTACCCAAGCGGTCTTTGATCTGATGCAGATACCCGCTTTAGCCGAGGATCCGGTTTATTGCTTTTATTCATAATATATACAGTCTTGATATGTACATAAGTGGAGCCAATGGCTCAAGTATAATAAGGCCGAAGATGAGCTATGTTCCATGGCCTGTTGGTCTCCTCCTCTGACGTGCGTGAGTCTTTTCGCTCTCGAACATCAATCAGATAGTAGGACCCGTTGTATAGATTCTTACTGACCACAAAAGGCCCCTCCCAAGGTGGGGATAACTTGTGCATATCTTTCTGATCTTGAATGAGCCGCAGCACCAAGTCTCCTTCCTGAAAGGTTCTGGTTTTAACCCGCCGGCTGTGATATCGACGAAGATCCTGCTGGTAGACCGCCGAGCGAGCTGCTGCCATATCGCGCTCTTCGTCCAGTCGATCCAAATCATCTTGCCGTGCTGCCTCGCTATCTGCCTCAACATAAGCTGCTACTCGGGGCGAGTCGTGACGGATATCACTGGGAAGAACCGCCTCCGCTCCATAGATCATAAAGAACGGCGTATATCCAGTGGATCGGTTGGGGGTAGTGTTTATACTCCATATCACTGATGGCAGCTCTTCCACCCAACAACCCGGCGTCCTCTCTAAAGGGACCATAAGCCGGGGTTTGATACCCTTCAAAATTTCCTGATTAGCTCGTTCCGCTTGACCATTGGATTGCGGGTGGGCTACAGAAGAAACATCAAGCCGGATGTGCTCTCGTTCACAAAATTCCTTCATAGCTCCTTTGGATAAATTGGTGCCATTGTCCGTGATGATACTGTGGAAACCCAAACCGAAAATCACCCGCTTGATGAACTGAACCGCCGTGGCTGCATCACACTTGCTAATGTGCTCGCCTCGACCCACTTGGTAAACTTATCAACCGCCACCAACAGGTGGGTCTTCTTATCTTTGGACCTTTTGAAAGGTCCAACCATATCCAACCCCAAGTCGCAAATGGCCAAGTAATTGGAATCATCCTCAATTCTTGGCTGGCACATGAGCACGCCTGGAAAACTTTTGGCAACCGTCACATCGTCTGACCAAATCCTCCGCATCAGCATGGGCGGTCAACCAATAGAAACCATGGCGAAATGCTTTGGCCACCAGGGACTTTGAACCGGCGTGGTGACCACAATCCCCTTCATGAATCTCTCGCAATATCTCACAGCCCTCTTCAGGGGACACACAACGCTGAAACGCCCCTGACACGCTGCGACGGTGCAACTCGCCATTAACAATGGTCATAGACTTAGACCGCCGAACTATCTGCCGGGCCAACGTCTCATCCTCCGTAACTTCGCCCGGTTCATGTATGCCAAATAAGGGAGCGTCCAATCCGGGATGACATGCAAGGCCGCCACCAAATGAGCTTCCGGATCAGGGATAGCCAAATCAATTTCATCAGGAAATCTAACTGACGGTTTGTGCAGCACATCAAGGAAAACGTTGGGCGGGACCGGTTCTGTTGGGAACCTAACCGGCTCAAAGCATCAGCCGCCTCGTTCTTCCGACGATCCACATGGTCCACGATACCCTTTAAAATGTCCTGCAGCAACATCCACTTCCCGACGATATGCAGCCATGAGTGGATCTTTGAGTCCCAAGCACGGATACTTGCCGGGCCACCAAGTCCAGTCACCAAAGCATTTAACCGGCTGAGATTCATTTCCTTGGCCATCCGGAGACCATGGAGCAAAGCTTCATACTCAGCTGCATTGTTAGTACAAGGGAACATTAGACGGAGAACATAACAGAACTTGTCACCTCGTGGGGAAGTTAATCGACTCAGCCCCGAGCCCTCCAACTGCTGGACCCATCAAAATGGATGGTCCAATAGGTGTGATCCGGCTTCTCCTCCGGTGCTTGCAACTCCGTCCAATCATTAATGAAATCCACAAGTGCTCGAGACTTTATGGCCGTCCGGGCACATACTTTAAACCGTATGCCCAAGCTCTATAGCCCACTTAGCAATCCGCCGTTGCTTCCGGTTCAAGATGATATCGCCTAAAGGAGCCGAGTGACCACCGTGATGGGGTGCCCTTGGAAATATTGCTTCACTTCCGCTTGCCATAAAAACTCCATATACCAGCTTTCGCCAATGTGGATACCTTTGTTTTGATTCGATGAGAACCTCGTTGATGTAGTAAATCGGCGCTAAACCGGATACTCCTTCCGCCTCCTTGCGCTCCACCACAATGGCCACACTCACTGCCTCGGCATTAGCAGCAACATATAACAGAGCGGCTCCTCGTCAATAGGGGCAGCAAGAACAAGCGGGTTGGCGGCTGCCGCTTTAGATCCTCCAATGCCTCATCAGCAGCTGAGCTCCAAACGAATTGATCCGTCTTCTTCAGCATCTGGTATAAAGGGATAGCCTTCTCTCCTAGGCGACTGATAAACCGGCTTAGCGCAGCAATCCGGCCTGCCAAACGTTGAACATCATTGATGCACTTTGGCTTAGCCAAGGAGGTGATAGCTGTAATCTTCTCCGGATTAGCCTCAATCCCCCGGTTGGACACGAGAAAACCCAACAATTTGCTGCGGAACACCAAAGACGACTTGGCGGGTTGAGCATCATCTTGTACACCCGCAAGTTGTCAAAGGTTTCCTTTAAGTCCTCAATCAATGTTTCCTTCTGCCTTGATTTCACCACGATATCATCCACGGAAAAATGTCCCGATTCTCACGGATGAACTCGATGAGCGCGCTTTCCTATTTAGGATCCAGGTTGGCACCGATGGTGAACTGCTTGGATGACTCGCCGGGCACAAAATCAACAAGCTTCGTCTCATTACCGATTTGAACTTCAAGTCCGGATCATGCTCGTAGTTGGCTTCTTCAAAGGGTCATATCCACGGATCAACATTATCCTTATAATACTTTAACTCCTCCGTGGCACAAACCGACTCTGATAAGCCGCATCACCTTCCTCGCACTCCAGAGCGATCCGCGGCTCCATGAACCGTTATTGTTCCTTTGTGACCCGGCATTTTCAGCTGTAAGTAAACATAACAGGCCGTGCCATGAACTTAGCATAAGCCGCCGCCCAAAGAGGGCGTGGTAAGGGCTTTGAATTTTCACCACCTCAAATGTCAACGCTTCGTTCGGAATCATGCTCGTCTCAAAGGTTACCTCGTGGCTATTTTACCGACCGGGTATGCCGACTTACCGTGCACCACTCCGTGAAATCTGTCTTGGATGGCCCGAGATGCCTATCTGTTAACCCCATCCGTCGGAAAGTTTCAGAGTACGTGATGTTGATGCTGCTTCCTCCATCCATAAGAACCTTGGTAAACTTGTACCCGCCTACCGGGTGCCACCACCAGGGCTAATCGACCCGGATTGTAAACCGGGAGGATGGTCCTCTGCTCCACACAATCGGCTGCTCGGACCAGTAGCAGGTAATGCGGCGCAGCCAGTTCAACAACCGACCGCCCGCCTCGAAGTTTCCGGTCTCGTCGGTCCAAGCTGGTGGTAAAGACGTGGTACCGTCCGCCATTCAATTGCTTTGGATTGCTCGATAACCCGATCGCTGCTGTTGTTGATTGTAGCCCCTTGGTTCGACTGTTCGATTACCTTGATTATTCGATTGCCTTGCCGCCGGATTACCACGAATCCGGGCCGAATTTCTCCGCCAGAACCGAGCGGACCTCGAACCGCCGCGGACCCTTGATCGTATCGGAAAGAGTTGGAGTTTTAAACTCCTGCATAATATAACAATCCTTCCAAAGGTGGTTCGCGGTACCTCCTTCGTCCGATGCTTCGGACAAGGTTGATTTAATATGAAGTTCAAACGATCCGGTTATGACCGCCCGGTTTGATTGCCTACCCGCGCCGCTGACCCTTGTCCTGTGGCGTTGGTGTTAGCCACAAAGCCCATGTTGCCGTTTACGCTTGTGCCCTCCATTGCCCGCCGACCGATCTGCTGCTGGCTCCTGGAATTGTCGCTCGTTTTCCTTCCCCACTTCATCATTCTCGATTCAGATCCTTGGTACTATCGTAATCAGCGATTTTACCAAAACGCCCATTAGAGTGCCCATGTCATGACAAAACGCTTCATGCGACCCAGCTTCAGCTTCAATGGCTCGAACCGCAATTGTCTTCCAAGGTCATGATCGCGGAACCAGGGTTGATCCGGTCTCAAGAATGTAAAACTTCCGAGACACGGCGCACCCAATGGGTTGTAGACTCTCCGTCCGCCGACGCAGGCCGCCAGATCCACCACGGATATGGGCTGTTTACAGGTGTCTTTGAAATTTTGATGAACGGGTTCTCAACTCGTGTCCACGAGTTGATAGAGTCGGGCGGCAAGTTTTCAACCAAGTTCGGGCAGTACCTTCCAAAGATCATTGTGAAGTACTTTGCACATGCCGCTTCATCCACGCCCAGCATCTCCATGGCCATCTCGTAGCTTTCTATCCATGCCTCTGGAGCCAAGTCGGCGGTATAATTCGCACCTTGCGTGGCCCCTTGAAGTCCTTGGGCAAACGCACGCTATGTAAAGCAGGACGAGGCAAGGTACCCCAAAGAGCCGGACGTGACCCTGGTTCAAGATGGTTGGTTGAACCGCGCGGCGGATGATCCTCCGCTTGTGCTGCTAACTCGCCTCCCCACGTGCCTGGCGCGTCCACTACCACTTGAGCATCTTCAAAGCCGCCTGCCGGATTGTTGCCCGAGGCGGTCCACGCCGCGCATTGCTCGACACGGCCGGTTCATCGACGCGTCGGCTGTAGCTTCGACTTCGGGCGGGGGTGGAATGGATCCGATCTCGATCGCATGCGAGCACGCTTCTTGCCTGAGCCAAGGCCGCCCTGAGGAGCTCCTTAACCCGGCGTGTCTCCACCTTTGCTGTGGTGAATCGCCGATTGAATCGCCTCTAACCGTGCCGCAGCCGCCACGAGGTTATCCATCGGGTTGGAGTAGTGACCGGAGGTGTTCAGACGGTGCAGGGGCGCCGGTATGATGGCGAGGTAGATCTATCATACGGGCTGAACGGTGCGGCCGCCCCAGTGCTTCCGGCGGTTTACCAATGGCGGCGGATTATGGTCCCTGCCTCGGGTATTGAAAAGCTCCTTCCTCAAAAGCGGAAGGTAAACGGGACTGTACTTCCTTTTCATGACTTCTCGTGACGCGCCTGGTCCGGCTCGAGCCTATAAGCTCGCGCATCCAAAGCGCCCGTTCGCTGCCATCCTTTCGTCGCGGCTGCCAAGTCCGCTTTAGCATTAGTGATCTGTTCCTCACCTTTGCAATCTCCGCGTTGTAGAAAGTCCTGATCCGCGGATTAGCTTCCGCCAGAGCACAGCTAACGCCTAAAAAGCTCGACAAAACTTGAGCGGCGGGCGGCGACAGGCCTCCTTCGGCTGCCATCACCGCTGTTGAACCGGCGACAGGGCGCCATGGTCGAAGAGTGAAGCACCGCCTGTACCGCCATGAAGATCCCAACCGGTTGGGTAGATCGAAGGGTCCGGAATGCTCTCCCCATCGGAACTACCCCGATCCGCCTTTCGTAGCTGGTATAGAGACTCGGTTTCTCCGACCGACGATTCGTCCCCGAGTAGACCACAGTTTCGTCACCAGATGCTGATCCGTCCTCGTAGCCTCCGTGAACGACTCCCACGAAAACATGCCCGACCGCCCGGTTTAGCAGGCGGGACTCTTCTTCGACCATCGAGCCGTCTCGACGAGGTCGGTGCAGACGTCCGCCCAGCCCCGACTCGCCAATCTTGCCGATGAACACGTGTACCGCCAAAGGGACCCGGTACCCATACTCAACCGAGCGGCCTCGGGCCCCAATCCGCATCGTCGATGTAGATTTTGCCATGACGACTTTTAGTCATCCGCCCATCGCATAGCCTTCGAGTCCCTCGAACTTGCCCTCTAAGATCATCAAACCATCGTGCGATAGCCCCACGGTGGGCGCCAAGCGTCGTGGAATTGTCACGGCAGATGTCCTCATGAAAGGACTTAGTCGCAGGCCATCGTGCGGGTTAACCTAGAGGGTTAATGCGGACACAAGACACGGAATTATATGGTTCGCCCTTCGATGAAGGTAAAACTACGTCCGGTTGTGGTGTGATTGATATGATTCGCGACTAGGGAGCAATAGCTTTGCCTTAGCCTCGAATCCTCTGTCCCTAACTTCGCCGCTGGTCGTCCCCTTATATACACGGGTTAACGCCTCGCCGGCTTTATAGAATCCCAATCCGGCTCATACAAGAGTCCGCTTGGTTTCTCCTTTCTTGTCTTACAATACAAGTTCTGATACTAGGCGGTTTACATGTATGGATCTTTAATTCCCTTCGGGCTCCAGGCCTCCATATGGGCTCGATCACGCATTTAGGTAAACCGGCCCCTCCGGGGCGGTTCACACTCCGTAGTTGTATCCTCAACAGTTACCACTACTATCATATTACTTTGCTACTAAATACTTTGCTGCAGATATTAAGTTATCCAAGTGTGGTTGAATTGACAACTCAGTTGCTAATACTTGAGAATATTCTTTGGCTCCCTTGTGTCTAATCAATAAATTTGGTTTGAATACTCTACCCTCGAAAGCTGTTGCGATCCCCTACACTTGTGGGTTATCAAGACTAATTTCTGGCGCCGTTGCCGGGGAGCATAGCTCTATTCTTTGAGTCACTTGGGATTTATATCTGCTGGTCACTATGAAGAACTTGAAAGACGCTAAGACAACAATTTATCCCTCAACTATGAGGGGAGGTAAGGAACTACCATCTATCTCTGCACTTGATTCACCTTCTGTTTTGAGTAAGCTTGCGACACCTAAACCTGTTTCTGCTATTCGTTCTGATATGTCGCATGTTATTGATGATGCCACTTCTGCTATGCATGATACTTATGATGAAACTACTTCTATGCTTGATACTACTGTGCCCCTTAGTGAATTTCTTGATGAACAAATTGCTAGGGCTAGAGAGAAAGAGATTATTGAAACTGATTATATTGATGAACGTGATGATGAAGATAGGCCTGTTATTCCCGAGGGTTATGTTTTTGATAAAGAAGCTTCTGCAGCTATTTTAGGTTGCAAAGATAGTTATGAACTCAAGAGGCTATTAGTTAAATGGAACAAGGAATCTCTTAGAGATAGAATGAAACCTGACCCTGCTTTTGCTACTTCACCTATTTGTGTTGTCGATAAGGATTATGAATTCTCTGTCGATCCTGATATAATTACTTTGGTTGAATCTGATCCTTTTCATGGCTATGAATCTGAAACTGTTGTGGCACATCTTACTAAATTAAATGATATAGCCACCCTATTCACTAATGATGAGAGATCTCGCTACTTTTATATCCTTAAAATATTTCCATTCTCATTGAAGGGTGATGCTAAGATATGGTTTAATTTTCTTGATCCTGGTTGTGTGCGTCCCCAGGATATGATTTATTACTTCTCTGCTAAATATTTCCCCGCTCATAAGAAACAAGATGCTTTAAAGTAAACATACAACTTTGTGCAAATTGAAGAAGAGAGTCTCCCACAAGCTTGGGGGAGGCTTCTCAGGTTACTTAATGCTTTGCCTGATAGTCCTCTTAAGAAAAATGAAATACTTGATATCTTTTATAATGGACTAACCGATGCTTCCAGAGATTACCTGGATAGTTGTGCTGGTTCTCTTTTCAAGGAAAGAACACCGGATGAAGCTGAAATCCTATTGAATAATATGTTGATAAATGAAAATAGTTGGGCACCTCCAGAGCCAATTCCTGAGCCTATTCCTAAACCAACTCCGAAGAAGAGAGGTGGTCCATTTCTCAGTCCTGAAGATATGCAAGAGGCAAAGAAATCTATGAAAGAAAAAGGTATTAAAGCTGAAGATGTTAAGAATTTACCTCCCATTGAAGAAATACATGGTCTTAATTTACCGCCTGTTGAAGAAACATATGATCTTAATCCATTACCTATTAAAAAACGTCCAGGTCTTGATAACCCGACGCAGGTAGTAAAGGTAAATTCTCTTTATAGATATGATAGAGCTGAAATCCCTCCTACTAAAATTGCTAGCCAATGCTTGGATGAGTTTGATAACTTTATGTTTAAGCAAGAAGATTTCAATGCTTATTTTGGAAGACAATTAAAACAAAATACTTAGATGATTAAACACTTGGGTGATTATATGGCTAATGTTAGAGGTGAACTTTAACTTGTTAGCAAACATGCTTCTATGGTTACCACTCAAGTAGAACAAGTACTTAAAGCTCAAAATGATTGTAGCGACCCGACCCGAATGGATCAAGTCTCTGTGCTTAAGTGTCATCCCTGGATCGGTATGCTGACACACACAGTACTCGAGGATTTATAGCAGAGGTAAATCACATGTGTAAAGTAACGTAAATACTATTACCTCAATCCAAATAGCAGAAGTTGTGGATTCCCATCAACACCAACGGCAAAGTTGAGTGTATAAATCATAACCCTAACGTATCACTTACTCGTCGTAAGATAATCCTGCAACATGAGACGTTGCAGCCAAAAAGGGTCAGTACATTGAATGTACTGGCAAATTCACACCATAGAGAATGATGAACAATGGCTATCACTACATGCATATATGGCTGGTGGGAAAGCTCTATGGTTATAAGGTTTTTGCGAAAAGCCAATTTTTCCCTACTGCAAAGGAATAAATTTTATTTAACTATCATGGTGGTTGTTAAACATTGAGAATGGTTGACAGCATTCTCAATCCCAATTAAAAGTAATCATTAACAACCCAACAAATTAGTTAAGTAACGTGATGAGATCAACAGCATAATCCAAGAACTAGATACTCAAGACGTCCATAACCGGGGACACGGCTAATCATGATTAGTTTGTACACTCTGTAGAGGTTTGCGCACTTTTCCCCACAAGACTCGATCGCCTCCGTTGGGATTCTCGCACTACATGGTGTTTGAGAAACGGATGACTGAGACATAGTCTTTTAGAAGCGCTAGCACCGTACGATGGGTAGACCGTTACACCTACTTTCCCCTACATCTGCTAGTCTACCACTGTAAGAGTTCGCACGACTTAATCAACTATGCTAGAGCCCATAATAGCTTGTGGCTGCACACGGAAGTTTCTAGTATGAATAATCTCATGATCCCTTTGAGCCTGGGTGGCGGTCCATAATAAAAACAGGCAATCCTGGTCTACCCAGGAGCCTAGACAGGCAATCCTAGAATACCCAGGTGCCTCAATCCACCCAGATGTGTGTTTAAGTTGCCACCTTAAGTAAACCATTAATTAACAATCTCACATCTGTCATGAATACTCTCAAAAACCCAATCCACGTCTACGAGCATAGCATGGCAATGCAAGCATAACGTAATAGTAACTCCCAAGGGTTTGATAATAAACAGGTAATAGGTACTACCTCAACTACTTCCCATCCCACAATTTAATTAGATCCTAATCATGCAATGTTTGAGGATTGATCTAATGCAATAAAAACTGGGTATGAAAGGGATATGATCAAAGTGTGAACTTGCCTGCAATGTTGATGAAGATGATTCGCACACATAACTCTTGATAGTTCTACTTGCCACACTCCGGTCAATCTATCGTAATCAAGCAATAGTAACCACACATAAGCAATCACTCAAAAGACCAGAAAGATCGAAGCAGTCGATTCGGAAAACATCAAAACCAAGCAAATAGCTCTTGCAACATAAAACAATTTCTATCAGTACCAAAATTATGAGATTTTGGCCCTATCAGAAAGTTTAGGTCAAGAGCTTTAATTTGCAAAAAGAATCAACTCAAACGGAGTTACGGATAAAAAGATATGATCAAAAGAAGATTCGAACCAAATCTATTTGAAACAGATTCAAAAAGTTTTCAAAACCTTGTTCAAGTTGGTTTAATTTGTAGAGGGGCTCGAGACGAAGATTTAGGCGTTGGTTTCACTGCGTTTGGACAAACGAGAAAAAAGATACGAAGGTTTTTAAGATCAGGGACTAATCTGCGATAAAAATAATCGTGGATAGGTCCCTGTCAAAATAATAAAAAATAAAAAATAAAATAAAATATATTTTTTACCTTCACTATTCCGGCGATCACCGCCGCCGGCGGCGGCGGCGGCACTGGCGAGAGGCGACGGCGCTACTACAGGGCAAGGGCGGGGCGAGGTGCAAAAACTAGCGCCCGGGGGCGGCTTATAAAGGCCTCGGGTGGGAGGAGTCCGGCCCGGGCACGCTGTGTAGGTCGGTTCACTTTTTTTTAATTCGGAAAGAGGTACAACAGAGAAAAGAAATATCAAACGGAGTCCAAAAATTATGAAATAAGTTTCTACGGTCTTCTAGAAATATTTATGACTAAGTGAACATTTTTCCGGACCAAAATAAATACTTTGAAAAATGCATTTTTTCCTAAATTACTAAAATAAACTCCGAATAAAAATCCAATAAAATTATTTTGACTCTAAATTACTTTTCCAATATTTCTCAGGTATTTTTGAGGAAGTCCTATTATCCTCTCTCTTTATTTTATTTTGAGAAATAATCGGAAAGAATTTAATACGGTCAAAATAGATCCAGTTTCATATTTGAATTAACTTCAAAATGAATTTTAAATAAAACCCCAAGTCTCTCATGTTGGTCCTTGAGTTGCTTAGGTTTTCTGGATCACCAAATCAAATAAAACAAAATGCATAAAAATAAAGAAGCAAATGAATAATCCATATGGTAACATCCAAATTGAAATTTATTTTCAAAAGGACGTTAAATTGGATTTCTTTGAAACTTCCAACTCATATTTCATATAATTTGAAGAAGTCATTTTATCTTCTCTCATGAAAATCATTGAGTTGCATAAAGTTTCTGAATTGGAAATGTTTCCAAATGGAATTCAAGTATTTTCAAAAACCCTTTTCATTTAATTAAATGGAAGAAGTCATATCATCTTCTCTCTAGGGTTTTGTAGTTGAAAATAATTTGAATTCAGGAGATCATAAAATGCAAATGTGAAAGTTTGGGAAAGTCCTTTTATTCCCTCTCATTTAACTTTTAAAAAGCTTCAAATTTCACTCAATTTCACACAAGCAATCAAACAATCAATCAAATCTATCTATTTAATATAACATTCCAAAATTTAGAATTTTGGGATGTTACAATGATCTGCTCAATGAAATGAATAGTAAGAAAAATGATTATGCTGTTAGAGTGGCTACTAGAACTGGTAGAATGACTCGGGAACCTTTGTATCCTGAAGGCCACCCTAAGAGAATTGAGCAAGATTCTCAGAGAAATAATATTGATGCACCTAGTTCTTCTAAAAGGAAGAAAAAGAAAAATGATAGGACTTTGCAAACTTCTAGAGAACCTATTGGTGAAACACCTGAGAATCCAAATGATATATTTATTTCTTATGCTGAAACACAATCTGGTAATGAACATGAACCTAGTGAAAATGTTATTGATGATGTTCATGATGATGCTCAACCTAGTAATGATAATGATGTAGAAGTTGAACCTGTTGTTGATCTTGATAACCCACAATCAAAGAATCAACATTATGACAAGAGAGACTTTGTTGCTAGGAAACATGGTAAAGAGAGAGAACCTTGGGTTCAGAAACCCATGCCTTTTCCTCCCAAACCATCCAAGAAAAAGGATGATGAGGATTTTGAGCGCTTTGCTGAGATGATTAGACCTATCTTTTTGCGTATGCGATTAACTGATATGCTCAAAATGAATCCTTATGCTAAATATATGAAAGATATTGTCACTAATAAAAGAAAGATACTGGAAACTGAGATTTCCACCATGCTTGCTAATTATACTTTTAAGGGTGGAATACCAAAGAAACTTGGAGATCCAGGAGTACCCACTATACCATGTTCCATTAAAAGAAACTATGTTAAAACTGCTTTATGTGATCTTGGAGCTGGTGTTAGTGTTATGCCCCTCTCTTTATATCGTAGACTTGATTTGAATAAGTTGACACCTACTGAAATATCTTTGCAAATGGCTGATAAATCAACTGCTATATCTGTCGGAATTTGTGAGGATGTGCCTGTTGTGGTTGCGAACGTTACTATTTTAACGGACTTTGTTATTCTTGATATTCCCGAGGACGATAGTATGTCTATTATTCTTGGAAGACCTTTTCTAAATACTGCAGGTGCTGTTATTGATTGCAACAAAGGCAATGTCACTTTTCATGTTAATGGTAATGAGCATACAGTACACTTTCCGAGGAAACAACCTCAAGTTCATAGTATCAACTCTATTGGAAAAATTCCATCGATTATTTTTGGAGGTTTTGAATTTCCTCTTCCTATTGTCAAGAAGAAATATGATATTCTTATTATAGGGGATGTGCATATCCCCGTTGAGGTAACTTAGTGTTATTCAAAATTCTCCGGTTCCATGTTATTCGGAATGAGTTTATTAACAAGACCTGATCAACCTCGTTAGTGGATTATTTTTGATGAGCATGAGATGGATGAAACTAGAAGCACAACCTTCTGTACCCTCTTTATATTTTTTGTTATTTAGTTGAAATAAAGTAAAAATAGTATTTTTTTGTCTGTTTCCTGATTTATCCGTGCAATATAAAAATATCTCGAAAATAAAAGTCCTCCAAATGCCATGCCAATTTAATATGATTTTTTCCGGAATATTTGAGGATTTATGGCACTGGAAACACCGGGGGGGAGCTGCCACCTGGCCACAAGGGTGGAGGGCGCGCCCTACCCCCAGGGCGCGCCCCTTGCCTCGTGGGCCCACGGTGGCCCTCCTCCACTTATTCCTGCACCCATCCTCTTCTTGTTCCTCCCACAAACATGAATAACCAGCTCAAGCACGAGTTCTAGCTCACTTTGCTGCGATTTTCGATCTCCTTGCTCAAAGCACCTCACAAAACTGCTTGGGGAGATTGTTCTTTGGTACGTGACTCCTCCATTGGTCCAATTAGTTTTTGTTCTAGTGCTTTATTCATTGCAAATTTGTGCTGCATAGGTGACCATGTTCTTGAGCTTGCATGTCAAATTTATATGGTTCCAAGTAGTTCTAATGCTTGATATAGGCTCTAGGCACTTGTAGGAGTAGTTGCTATCAATTTTATTGAAGTTGGTTCACTTTTGTTTGAAGTTACTAAAAATTTCAGAATATTTCAGAAAATAATGAAGAGACTTTTGAGGGGCTCATCGAGCCGAAGCTCAAAGGAAAAGCAAAATGAAGAAGCACAGAGGCCCAAATATAATTTGCCTCGTACCGCGGAGGTTCGGCCGTGTGAATGGCCTTCCGATGACTTCTTAAGACAAGCCAGGATTTATGAGGATTTCTATTCATTGGTTGAGAATGCTGGCCTCACCGACTTCCTCCGCGAACAACGTCATCAGTATCTCTTACTCGCTAATACTTTTGTGCAAAACTTCTACTATTTTCCTAAGGAATCACCTCCTTCAGTAGAGTTTCATTTATATGACATTGTTAAGAAGATGCCATTAGCTGAATTTTGCAAGGTTTGCAAAATACCCTCTGAGGGTACCTTAGATGAACCACACCGTAAAGATGTGGAAGAATTTATTAACACCATCACCGTGGGAGAAACCAGGAAGGTTTCTGATGCAAGAATCACTAGCATACATTTTCCTGTTTCACGCTACTTTGCCATATTTGCTAGTCGTTGCTTGATTGGTCATGGAAACTGTGGAAACCTTAGTGTTCCTGATATTATCATTTTGTTCCATGGTTTATACCGCGATAACACTGTTTGTATGGGCGGAATCATTGCTAAATGGTTAAGTCTGAACCGTTCTAAGGGCCCCATCTTTTGAGATATTTATGCTTCACGCCTTGATGCACATTTTAATATACCTATTAGGCTTCATGAGAAAGAAGAAAAATTGCTGCCTAGTGCTTATTTAGATTATAAGAGTATGCTAGCGCATGATTTTATTGTTAAGGGCAGGGAAGGAGAGCTTAAATATAAACTGTATTTTAACAAGCATCATCCTGAGACTATTACCTTGCCTGCTCCTTCCTTATTTAATTTTGAAGGATCGTATCTCGTTACGTGGGCTGCCATTCAAGCCTACCGGAATCCTGCACCAGCCCCAGAAACAGAGCCACAATATGAGCTTCCACGACAGTCTGTTTATTCTTGGGATCCGGAGATGGCTGCCAGCCAGTGGCAGTCAGAGTCCTCTTCGTCGCAGTACGACCCCAGCTACACCTACGGGTATCCGCCAGGCTATCTCTGGCAATGAACCAACTTAGGCCAAAAGCCTAAGCTTGGGGGAGTACGTATTTCCCACTGACATTACATTTATGTTCACACACACTCATTGCTAGATGTCGGTGCTCATACTCTTTCACTGTAATATCCATGCTAGTTTATTTTCTTTTTCCTGCTTTCTTCTTGAGTGTTTGTTAAACCTTAAGAAAAACAAAAAAAGTTAGTAGTAGTTTACTTTTCTTGCTGCAGTAGTATTGATTAAAAAGAAAACCCAAAAATATTTCCCGTTCTTCTTTTGCTTGTTGGGAGCTTTCCCATGTAAATAGTTTTTATTTCTTTTCTTTTCTTTTGGGGGTCGATAGGAGAAGACCATGATTAAATTGTTGAAGTGGCTCTTATATGCATTATTGTTGATTTAACCAAGAGCCCATAATGCCTTGTCTTCTCCTGTTTATTGAATGCTCACAGATTCCAGCTTAGTCCAATGCACGTACACTCTTATTATTATTCACATTATTCGGTCGTGCAAGTGAAAGGCAATTATGATGATATATGATGGACTGACTTAGATGAGAAAAGCTGGTATGAACTCGACCTCTTTGTTTTTGTAAATATGACGAGTTCATCGTTCTTGATTCAGCTTATTATGAATAAACATGTTTGCAATGACAATTAGAGATCATAGTTGCTCGTGCCATGCTTGATTAGCTATGAGTTATAATGGTTTACCTTGCGTGCCAACATGCTATTAAAATGGTTATGATGTGGTATAGTGGGGTGGTATCCTCCTTTGAATGATTTAAGTGACTTGACTTGGCACATGTTCACACATGTAGTTGAAACAAATCAACATAGCCTTCACGATATTTATGTTCATGGTGGATTATATCCTACTCATGCTTGCATCCAATGTTTATTAATTTTAATGCATGTTCATGACTGTCGCTCTCTAGTTGGTCGCTTCCAGTCTTTTGCTAGCCTTCACTTGTACTAAGCGGAATACTGCTTGTGCATCCAATCCCTTAAACCCCAAAGTTATGCCATATGAGTCCACTATACCTTCCTATATGCGGTATCTACCTGCCGTTCCAAGTAAATTTGTATGTGCCAAACTCTAAACCTTCAAATAAACATTCTGTTTTGTATGCTCGAATAGCTCATGTATCAACTAGGGCTGCCCTTATCTTCCATGTTAGGCGGGTTATTCTCAAGAGGAGTGGACTCCGCTCCTCACTCACGAGAAAATGGCTGGTCACCGGGATGCCCAGTCCCATGCTTTATGCAAACTAAATCAAAATTAATTGCAAACAAAACTCCCCCTAGGACTGTTGCTAGTTGGAGACACTCGTTTCGAGCAAGTCATGGATTGATGCTTGTTGGTGGAGGGGGAGTATAAACTTTACCATTCTGTTTGGGAACCGCCTATAATGTGTGTAGCATGTAAGATATCGCCATCTCTTAGTTGTTATGTTGACAATGAAAGTATACCGCTCAAAATATTATTTATCTCTATTTCAAAACCAAGCTCTGACACCTCTACAAATCCCTGCTTCCCTCTGCAAAGCGCCTATCTATTTACTTTTATGTTGAGTCATCACCCTCTTGTTAAAAAGCACTAGCTGGAGAGCACAGCTGTCATTTGCATTCATTACTGTTAATTTATATTGGGTATGACTATGATTGGATCTCTTTTACCATCAATTACAATGTGTAGTCAGTCCTTGATCTTTAAAGGTGCTCTGCATTTATGTTTTGCGGTCTCGGAAAGGGCTAGCGAAATACCATCTTGTTATACCATATTATGATTGTTTTGAGAAAGTGTTGTCATCCGGGATTTATTATTATCGCTCGCTAGTTGATTATGCTGTTGATATGAGTAAACATGAGACCTGAAAAATATTGCAAATGTGGTGGGGGGCGCCAACTCCAACTCTATATATTTGCTTTTGGGGAGAAAAAAATAAAGGAGAAGAAATCATCGCGTTTTACGATACGGAGCCGCCGCCAAGCCCTAAAACCTCTCAGGAGGGCTAATCTCGAGTCCGTTCGGGGCTCCGGAGAGGGGGATTCATCGACGTCGTCATCATCAACCATCCTCCATCACCAATTTCATGATGCTCACTGCCGTGCGTGAGTAATTCCATCGTAGACTTGCTAGACGATGATGGGTTGGATGAGATCTATCATGTAATCGAGTTAGTTTTGTTAGGGTTTGATCCCTAGTATCCACCATGTTCTGATATTGATGTTGCTATGACTTTGCTATGCTTAATGCTTGTCACTAGGGCCCGAGTGCCAGGATTTCAGATCTGAACCTATTATCTTTTCATGAATATATGTGTGTTCTTGATCCTATCTTGCAAGTCTATAGTCACCTACTATGTGTTATGATCCGGCAACCCCGAAGTGACAATAATCGGGACCACTCCCGGTGATGACCATAGTTTGAGGAGTTCATGTATTCACAAAGTGCTAATGCTTTGTTCCGGTTCTCTATTAAAAGGAGGCCTTAATATCCCTTAGTTTCCGTTAGGACCCCGCTGCCACGGGAGGGTAGGACAAAAGATGTCATGCAAGTTCTTTTCCATAAGCATGTATGACTATATTCGAAATACATGCCTACATTACATTGATGAATTGGAGCTAGTTCTGTGTCACCCTATGTTATGATTGTTACATGATGAACCGCGTCTGGCATAATTATCCATCACCGATCTGATGCCTACGAGTTTATCATTTACTGGTTTACGCTTATTTACTTTCCTGTTGCTATTGTTACAATCACTACAAAACACCAAAAATATTACTTTTGCTTCCGTTACTTTCTGCTACCGTTACCACTACTATCATATTACTTTGCTACTAAATACTTTGCTGCAGATATTAAGTTATCCAGGTGTGGTTGAATTCACAACTCAGCTGCTAATACTTGAGAATATTCTTTGGCCCCCCTTGTGTTGAATCAATAAATTTGGGTTGAATACTCTACCCTCGAAAGCTGTTGCGATCCCCTACACTTGTGGGTTATCAAATAACATGCCCATCAATATTATCAACTAAGAGATCTTTAACAATAGCAATATTAGGTTCAACTTTAATTTTCTCAGGAGGTGTATAAGTTCTAATATTTCTTTTACGGACCACAGTTGAAGCTTTAGCATGATCCTTTATCCTAACAGGGAAAGGTGGTTTCTCAACATAAGAAGTAGGAACAATAGGATCATTATAAGTGACAGTCTTTTATTCAACTTTAGTAGGTGCAGCTACTTTTACTTCTATGGTAGGATGATATTTAAACCACTTCTCCTTGGGGATATCAACATAAGTAGAAAAAGATTCGCAGAAAGAAGCTACTATCTAAGAGTCAAGTCCATATTTAGTGTTAAACTTACGGAAAATATCGGTATCCATAAAAGATTTAACACAATCAAACTTAGGTGTAATACCTGACTCCTTAGCTTCGTCAAGATCCCAATCTTCAGAGTTGTGTTTGATTCTATCCAATAAACTCCATTTGAATTCAATAGTCTTCATCATAAAAGAGCCAGCACAAGAAGTATCAAGCATGGGTTGATTATTATGAGAAAGTCGAGCATAAATTTTTTGAAGGATTATTTCTCTTGAGAGCTCATGATTAGGGCATGAATATAACATTGATTTAAGCCTCCCCCAAGCTTGAGCGATGCTTTCTCCTTCGCGAGGCCAAAAATTATATATATAATTGCGATCACGATGAACAAGATGCATAGGATAATACTTTTGACGAAATTCCAATTTCATTTGTTTATAGTTCCATGATCCCGTGTCATCACATAGCCTATACCATGTCGATGCATCTCCCTTCAAAGATAAAGGGAATACCCTCTTCTTAACAACATCATCGGGTATACCTGCAAACTTAAATAATCCACAAACTTCATCCACATATATTAGGTGCTCATAAGGATGCTTTGTTCCATCTCCTACAAAAGGATTATCTAGCAGTTTTTCTAACATACCAAGGAACTTCAAAGGAACATTTTCATTTTAGTAGGTTCAGAGGTTGTGGAGCAATTCTTTGTTTCACTGGTCGGGTGAAGATACCCTAACAAGCCCTCCGAGGATTACTTTCCATAGTAACAAGTGACAGTAAATTTCAGCACACTATATAAATTTTTCCTTACCAAATTCCACCTACCAAAGGCACTTCACTCCCCTGCAACGGCGCCAGAAATGAGTCTTGATGACCCACAAGTATAGGGGATCTATCGTAGTCCTTTCGATAAGTAAGAGTATCAAACCCAACGAGGAGCAGAAGGAAATGATAAGCGGTTTTCAGCAAGGTATTCTCTGCAAGTACTGAAATAAGTGGTAACAGATAGTTTTGTGATAAGACAATTTG
This sequence comes from Aegilops longissima, assembly GCA_021605205.1. Classification (NCBI taxonomy): domain Eukaryota; kingdom Viridiplantae; phylum Streptophyta; class Magnoliopsida; order Poales; family Poaceae; genus Aegilops; species Aegilops longissima. The sequence continues at coordinate 203,329,371 of CM038678.1, read as the reverse complement.
TAACGAGCAACAAGTAACAGAAGTAAATAAAGTGCAGCAAGGTGGCCCAATCCTTTCTGTAGCAAAGGACAAGCCTGGACAAACCCTTATATAGAGAAAAGCGCTCCCGAGGACACATGGGAATATCGTCAAGCTAGTTTTTATCACGTTCATATGATTCGCGTTCGGTACTTTGATAATTTGATATGTGGGTGGACCGGTGCTTGGGTGCTGTTCTTACTTGAACAAACATCCCACTTATGATTAACCTCTATTGCAAGCATCCGCAACTAAAACAAAAGTATTAAGGTAGACCTAACCATAGCATGAAACATGTGGATCCAAATCAGCCCCTTACGAAGTAACACATAAACTAGGGTTTAAGCTTCTGTCACCCTAGCAACCCATCATCTACTTATTACTTCCCAATGCCTTCCTCTAGGCCCAAATAATGGTGAAGTATTATGTAGTCGACGTTCACATAACACCACTAGAGGCTAGACAACATACATCTCATCAAAATATCGAACGAATACCAAATTCACATGACTACTAATAGCAAGACTTCTCCCATGTCCTCAGGAACAAACGTAACTACTCACAAAGCATATTCATGCTCATAATCAGAGGGGTATTAATATGCATATAGGATCTGAACATATAATCTTCCACCAAATAAACCAACTAGCATCAACTACAAAGAGTAATCAACAGTATTAGCAACCTACTAGTACCAATCCCGGACTTGGAGACAAGAATTGGATACAAGAGATGAACTAGGGTTTTGAGAGGAGATGGTGCTGGTGAAGATGTTGATGGAGATTGCCCTCTCCCGATGAGAGGAGCGTTGGTGATGACGATGGTGATGATTTTCTCCGGGAGGGAAGTGTCCCAGCGTAACAGCTCTGCCGAGCCCTAGATGGAGCCCTAGGGGGTAGGGCGCGCCCCCCACCATCGTGGGCTGTGGGTCCCCTCCGTGTACTTCTTCCGCTCAATATTTTTTATTATTTCCAAAATGACTTTCATGGAGTTTCAGGACTTTTGGAGTTGTGCGAATAGGTCTCTAATATTTGCTCCTTTTCCATTCGTAATTCCAATTGCCGCATTCACCCTTCTTATGTAAACCTTGTAAAATAAGAGAGAATAGGCATAAGAATTGTGACATAACGTGTAATAACAACCCATAATGCAATAAATATCGATTTAAAAGCATGATGCAAAATGGACGTATCAGGGAGGCGTCTTCGGGAGCTTCTGAAACTTCGCCGCCTTCGCGGCGGCCTCCTTCCGCCTGGTCGCGACGGTCGGGTTCTTGGCCTTCTTCAGCGCACTGCCAAACAAGGTGACACCCTGTTTACGCTTAGGCGTGCCGCCTCGAGCAGTGGGCTCGGCAGAGGGGCCCACTTCCGCCTTGCCGGCGCCTTGCGCAGGGCGCGGCTCTTCCTCCTCATCGTCATCGTCGGGCCAAGTCTCGATGCCGCCTCCTTCTTCGGAGCCGCCTGCTCCGTCGCCGCCGCCTATGGCGTCGTCCTCCAGGGAGGCCGCCCCAAGTCGGGGTTGTCCACATCACTCACCTCCCGGTCCGGCTGGTAGTGTCCACCCGGCCCTACGATGGCGGCCGTCGCCGGAGACATATATATCTGCGTCCAAAGGATCGACTGTTCAAGACCAAGATCAAGACCGAGACAAGCACTAAAAATAAAGAGTTGAAGAACTTACAACAGGCGGTGGGTTGGCACGGGAGTATGGCCGCTTGTCGAACCGCCAAGATCCCTCCAACAGCTTGAGGTCGGAGATCTCGTTCACCATCTGGGCCACCTCGGCAGTCGGCATGTCCCTCGTGCACATCCGGCTCGGGTCGCGGTGTCCGCTGATCCGACAGATCAGATGAGGCCGGCCTTGGAGCGGGAAAACCCGGTGCTCGACAAAGGCGACCAGCAGGTCGGATGTTATGATGCCCTCCGCCTCCGTCAGCACCCGGAGCCAGTTGATGGCGGCGGCGTCGGCTGATATGGGCTTTGGCTTGTAGCCCCAGTTGGCCCGAGGCTCAGCCGGAGGGCCGGCTTCGTAGGGCAGCAAGTTGATGAAGTCGATTGCGGGGTCAACGTTCTCCACGTAGAAATATGATTTCTACCATAGTTTCACCGACTGTGACAGCTTGATGGCGGGGAAGGCATTCTTCACTGACGGCCAGCACACCGCGACGAAGGCACCACACTGGGCCGCCTTCTCCTTAGCGGAGGTGCCCAGTTTAGTGTACAAGAAGGCTCCCCACAACTTGATGGTGGGGAGGATGCCGAGGTAGCCCTCGCACGCCGTGACGAAGGCGGACAACAGCGTCACAGTGTTGGGCATCAAGTGATGCGGCTGAAGATGATAGAACTCCATGAAGGAGCAGAAGAATCCGCTCACCGGCAGGCCGAAGCCGCAGAGGAAGAGCGAGCGGAAGACGACCCGCTCGCCTCCTTGCGGCACTGGCGAGATCTCCTTCTTCGGCGGCACGCGCACCTTGACGAAACCCTCGCCGAGCAACCGCCGTGTGGCGCAGAGGAAGGCAAGATGGTCGTCGATCACGAGCGAGCCATCCCAGTCCCCTCCCTTCTCGCGCGCCATGGAAACCGAGCTCGATGGAGAAATGGTGCCACGATGGATCCCAAGGCTGCAACGGAGCAAGGAGCTTGATGGCGCAGGAGCCCAACGACTGCAAGCTGCGGCGGCGCCTCGGCGGAGCACGGAGGTGCGGCAGTCGCAAGGGGAGGAAGAAGATGAAAATGGCGAAGGGAGAGGAGGGCGCGCGTGCTCCGCCGCTCCTCCTCCTTCCCCTACTTATAGCCCTCGGTCTACGAAGCCGAGGGAGCAGGGCGTGGGATTAACTGCGCCCACGACCCCACGATTATTGCGCGAGTTACTACGCGCAGTAACTCCACGCGGAATAGCAACCATTTGCCTCGGACGCAGCGGATCCGCCCGCGCGCCGAGGCCCAGTAGTGGCGGGCCCAGCCTGCTGTCGCATCTCGTCATGCGCATGGGTTGGCAGGCTAGCCCGGCTGGCTGGCGCCGCATGGTGAGCTTATGGCAGGCGGTGGGCCTGAAGTTTGAGCAAGCACGCCACCTGGTTCCCGCCTTGGCATTTCGAAAATCATCACACGAAGCCGCCTGGTCACGTCCGACTCCCAACAGGCGACGCTCCAGGAGACGGACGAAGCACTCAGCAAGAGCACTTGGAAAAGGAAACTACTGAGGCTTCTCGACTCGTCAGCCGCGACGCCTCACCAGCTTCGGGGACTACTATCGGAGTAATGGGCCACGGGTAGCCCAACCCGAGTCCCTGAACATTTCAAGACATCGGGCCAGCTGCGCCCCTCAAGCATCTAGAATGAAGCGCCGCCTTCTGGTGGCCGACAGGCTCAAGCGGCCGGCTGCCAGAAGACGGCCAAGCACCAGCAGGCGGCACACGACGCCCTCAAAGTATGCGCCCCCATTAAGAAGACAAGACAGGATGTGGCTATACTGTAGCCCATCACCCCCATATGCAGGGCAAGGCGCGGCCACAATGCCCCGTACAGGCAGAGATCTCCGCACGGCGCGGCACTGTTGCCACTCTGCCCTTGACGTCACTCCTGTCAGGCGGAGCCCTGCTCCCACGACGGCCTGTCGGTACGGCCTGCAGGCGGCGGGCCCTACCAGGCAGAGAGAGCCCGGAACACGGCGAAAGCCTGACCAACCGAACCCGAGGGAGGCCGGCCTCTAGCAGGCGGCCCACTCCTCCCTCGGCGTCTGAGCACCATTAACAAGATGAGACACGGTGTGGCTACAGTGATCTCCCCCCAGGCGGTGGGACTGTAGCCACGCTTCCCTGACCAAGTATGCGTAATTAGCATTACGGCTACAGTAACCAGCAGCCGACAAGACCCGCGAGCGGCGGGAGAGGCCTGTCGGCTCCGCACCAGACCAGTCAGTGGGGCCCACTAGGCGGCGGGCCCCAGGAGCCGGCGAAGAAGCCAGCGACCAGAGACACTGACAGCCGGGTCCTACACCCGGCCAAATTACCATTGTACCCCTGGGGTGTAAGCCTATATAAACCCCCCAGGGCACCCATGCAAAGGGTTTCCAACCTGTTAGACCTAGACTCACACATAGAGAAAGGAGAGAGCAAGCCTGCTTTCTTCTACCTCTAGCATACAGCTCGAGGAGCACCATTGTACTCACTAGTGCCTTAGTGATCATGTGGAGACCCCGCAGAGCAGGACTAGGGGTGTTATCTCCTAGGAGAGCCCCGAACCTGGGTAAAGTACGTCGGTGTTCGTGTCTATGCTTCATCCCGCTTCCGGGCACCGGCGACGTTCTACTCGCTCCCACCACGATAAGCCATCCTTTGGAATATGTCGCAACCAACCCCCGACACCCGCAGGAGGCCCATGGTTACAACAGTCCGTGTGTTGCCATGGTTATTGTGGCCTAGTTACCAAAAATAGGTTATTGTGTCCACTAGAAATGAGGAGAAAGAAGTGCAGTGACTACAAGCAAACAACTAAACAAGACAATAAGGAAATAAATAAGCAAGTAACTAACGCTAGGTTATTATGGCTATTGCACATATTACATCCACTGGGCATCAAAGTTCGCCACCAGTGCAAATATAGGGAACAAAGCAGCATATTACATACACTAGCCGTCTAAATTGGCCACCAGTGCAAATAAACGCAGTAGCAAAACAAGCCCATAACTGAAACAACTTCAAAAGAGCTCAAGAAACGTTATCCTGAGTATCCACCATGCTGGTAATAAGCTTAGCAAGCTTATTAGCTTTGTCCTGTTTGGCGCTAAAATCCTCCAACGCTTGCTGTTGCAGCAGAAAGTATGCATCTGAATGCTCCAGGGACTTCCGCAGTCCTTCTGCTTCTTGTTGCAGCACAGCTAATTGATGTCTTTCAGCTTGTAGTTGAGACTCAAGAAACCGAATTGATTCAGACAGTGAGTTTGAATAGCTTGTGCAAGTGGTAGTGGCCAGTAACTCGGACACTAAACCAAGATAGGACTTTGGGGTTGTCTCACTGTCTTTAAGATAGTTTTCCTTAGCTGTTTTATCAGCTTTGTTGGAGACCAACAAGGATGTCTCACTATCCTGAACCATATCTGCATTACTTCATTTGCCATTGCTTAATAAGGCACTCTTCCCCAATATTCTGTCAGCATTCTAAAAGAAGAAACAAGCAGACACATAACAGGTTTAGCATGTACTAGTATATGAAACTCACTTCGGTGAACCAGTTCATTAGTAAGGTGGACATGATTAAACTACCAAGTCTTCTATTGCCAAGTAGTACATATTAAAAGCATCAAACAAACATATATCTATGTCCTGTGGTCACTTCATTGTCTTGCCAAATCAAAATAGAGACACGGTTCAAATCATATCGGTTCAAGACAAAGCAGCACCGAAAGAATACAAAGCGTGGGAAACTACAAGGCATAACAAGATTTCAGATGGGTACCACGGGTCTACATGTACAACAACACTATTGGCTCTGTTGTCATGCTAGTAATGTGCATGATATGAGAAGTCAACTGTATACACAATTGAAATTGAAATCAACAGAGCTATTTATAAGAGCAAACCTGTTAAAGAAACATGCGTAAACATACCTGTTGTGCCATTGGAGTTTCGATTGGATCCTTCAATTTAAAAATAAGTTTGTATGAGTAAATACAGTGATACAAGAGCAAAGCAGTATGCACGATAGCAATGTAATCTTAAATGAGAATAGTTGTTCTTCAGGTTTAAGAACTTGTTCTACATGAACAGAGTACAGTAAGACGCAAGAATATAGTACTTATAATAGAAAATGAGCTCATAGACCTTTCCACATTCTTGGTTCGGGACCAAGATAGAACAAGGCGTGCCCTACCATCGCCCAAAGAATGTGTCTCGTGGAGAACGTAAGGGAATTTGATGAGTTTCTTTGACAGTGAAGTATGTTTTCTTCAGGTAATTCTGATACTACCACCAAGCATTCTTGAAGATAGCATAGGTATTAGCACAGGTTACCTCATCCAGAGTTTCCGAATCGGTCCTTCTCTATAGATAAAAATGGGAAATTTTGTTGTATTATAACCATCATGGTGGTAGAATGTATGGGACAAAGCAAAGTAATTGCCATGAATAACATTACTTACACATAACTCCTGGACAAACACCTGCAACTGGCATTTTCCTTCAACTTTAGTATAATATTTCCATGATGGGAAGATACACACATAGGATTTAACAACATCAAATGCAATAGATGTTAAACTACGACTGGCTGGTTGTGCTTCCTCCACAGGAGTAAGTGTACTAACTGGTGGAGTTGGGGTTCGCCGTGGTAGTACTGGCGCTTTGGGCACTGGAGCTGCCTTACTAACTGCTCTTGTTTAGGAGCTCTTTGGTGGAGATGGTGTCGTGTCAACAGGAACTAGGTTACTATCTGCTGGGGTTGGGGTTAGATTGGATGAAGCTGGTTCTCTGTCCATGGCAGTAGGGGTACAATCTGCAAGAGTCTGGGTTATGTGTGGTAGGGCTGGTTCTCGCGCATGTAAAACTGGGGTGCTATCTCCACCAAGAGGTAGCACTGTTTTATTTGAAGACCGTGTTTTTACTCTGCTAGATAATACCATCACCCGCTCCAATTCAAATGGATGATAAACAGGAAACATAGTTGAATGTACAGACATTGTATGAGAGACAGATGCAATCGATAGTGTGGAAAAAAGCGGGCATGAACTAGTTGACATGTATATTGTTTAACTAAAATGGATAGCATGACATAATTTCATATATATGATGTCTATCTAAACTGGATAGCATAGCATATCATAATTCAAAGATATGATGACTAACTAAACATGATCGCATGACATAATTCACATACATGTTATCTAACTAATCAGGATCACATGATTTAATTCACATATGTGATTTATATGCTAAGCAGAGGGCATTTGCATATATGATGTCTGAACTAAGAACGTGGTGTTGAATATTATGTATATGATGTCTAAACTATGCAATGCAAGACACCATATGCATGATATGAGCAATATAACCATGCTAAGTTAGAGCATACACCTCGGTGGGGGAATAGGACTGGTCATCTGTTTCTGAATCCATCTCTAAGGAGCTATCGGGACCTAGCAAAAGATTTGCTTCGACATGTAGCACTGTCTGCTCTAAAGGCCTTGTTTTCACTCCAGATTTTTCCATCACCCACTCAAATGGTTAATTCACAGGAAGAGTAGTTTAATGTACAAACATTGTCGACAAATGGAAATGTAATGAATAAAAGGATGGGAAAGATATCATTCAAATATATGATGCTTGGTTAAACAGGATGTCATTGCACATTTCACATATATTATGGTTGGCTAAAAGACATGAGACTTCATAATTCCCATATATGATATAGAAACACAATAGGTGGCATTACAGAACATGTCTAAACTAAGCAGATGACATATATGATGTCGAAAGTAGGCACTGCAAGGCAACATATACATGATATGACTAACATCATCATGCCAAGTTAGAGCGAACACCTTGGGTGGTTAATAGGAGTGGTCAGTTGCGTCTGAATCCACCTCAGAACAGATATCTTCCTCTGGATTACAATCTGGAGAGGGGGGAGGGTTGATACGTCTCCATCGTATCTACTTTTCCAAACACTTTTGCCCTTGTTTTGGACTCTAACTAGCATGATTTGAATGGAACTAACCTGGACTGACGTTGTTTTCACCAGAATTGCCATGGTGTTATTTATGTGTAGAAAAAAAAGTTCTAGGAATGACCTAAAACTCCACGGAACTTATTTTTGGAAAATACTAAAAATATTGGCGAAAGAATCAAGGCTAGGGGGCCCACCACCTGTCCACGAGGGTGGGGGCGCGCCTACCCCCCTGGGCACGCCCCCTGCCTCGTGGGCCCCTGGAGCTCCACCGACCTCGACTCCAACTCCATATATTCGTGTTCGGGGAGAAAAAAATCAGAGAGAAGGATTCATCGCGTTTTACGGAGCCGCCGCCAAGCCCTAAAACCTCTCGGGATGGCTGATCTGGAGTCCGTTCGGGGCTTCGGAGAGGGGAATCCGTCGCCATCGTCATCATCAACCATCCTCCATCAGCAATTTCATGATGCTCACCGCCGTGCGTGAGTAATTCCATCGTAGACTTGCTGGACGGTGATGGGTTGGATGATATTTATCATGTAATCGAGTTAGATTTGTTAGGGTTTGATCCCTAGTATCCACTATGTTCTGAGATTGATGTTGCTATGACTTTGCTATGCTTAATGCTTGTCACTAGGGCCCGAGTGCCATGATTTCATATCTAAACCTATTATGTTTTCATGAATATATGTGAGTTCCTGACCCTATATTGCAAGTCTATAGTCACCTACTATGTGTTATGATCCGGCAACCCCGAAGTGAAAATAATCGGGACCACTCCCGGTGATGACCTTAGTTTGAGGAGTTCATGTATTCACTATGTGTTAATGCTTTGGTCCGGTACTCTATTAAAAGGAGGCCTTAATATCCCTTAGTTTCCATAAGGACCCCGCTGCCACGGGAGGGTAGGACAAAATATGTCATGCAAGTTCTTTTCCATAATCACGTATGACTATATTCGGAATACATGCCTACATTACATTGATGAATTTGAGCTAGTTCTCAGATCACCCTATGTTATGATTGTTACATGATGAACCGATCCGCATAATTCTCCATCACCGATCCAATGCCTATGAGCTTTTCACATATTGTTCTTCGCCTATTTACTTTTCCGTTACTCTATCATATAATCACTACAAAACCCAAAAATATTACTTTTGCTACCGTTACCATTACTTCCATATTACTTTGCTACTAAATACTTTGCTGCAGATAGTAAGTTATCCAGGTGTGGTTGAACTGACAACTCAACTGCTAATACTTAAGAATATTCTTTGTCTCCCCTTGTGTCGAATCAATAAATTTGGGTTGAAAACTCTACCCTCGATAACTGTTGCGATCCCCTATACTTGTGGGTTATCAAGACTATTTTCTGCCGCCGTTGCCTGGGAGCATAGCTCTATTCTTTGAGTCACTTGGGATTTATATCTGCTGGTCACTATGAAGAACTTGAAAGACGCGAAAACAAAAATTTATCCCTCAACTACGAGGGGAGGTAAGGAACTGCCATCTAGCTCCGCACTTGATTTACCTTCTGTTTTGAGTAAGCTTGCGAAACCTAGACCTGCTTCTGCTATTCATTCTGATATGTCGCATGTTATTGATGATGCCACTTCTACTATGCATGATACTTATGATGAAACTACTTCTATGCTTGATACTACTGTTCCACTTGGTGAATTTCTTGATGAACAACTTGCTAAGGCCAGAGAGAATGAAATTATTGAAACTGATAATATGGAAGATAGTGATGATGAAGACTCTCCCCCTAATAAATATGAATTACCTGTTGTTCCTGAGGCTTATGTTATGTATGAAGAAGCTGCTAGAGCTATTTTAGCTTGCAATGATAGATATGATCTTAAGAAGTTATTAGCTAAATGGGAGCAGCAATCTCTTAATGCTAGAATGAAACCTGACCCTGCTTTTGCTACTTCACCTATCTGTGTTACTGATAAGGATTATGAATTCTCTGTTGATCCTGATATAATTACTTTGGTTGAATATGATCCTTTTTATGGATATGAATCTGAAACTGTTGTGGCACATCTTGCTAAATTAAATGATATAGCACCCTGTGCACTAATGATGAGAGAACTCGCTACTTTTATATCCTCAAAATATTTTCGTTCTCATTAAAGGGTGATGCTAAGATATGGTTTAATTCTCTTGATCCTGGTTGTGTGCGTAGTCCCCAGGATATGATTTATTATTTCTCTGCTAAATATTTCCCTGCTCATAAGAAACAAGCTGCTTTAAGGGAAATATATAATTTTGTGCCAATTGAAGAAGAGAGTCTCCCACAAGCTTGGGGGAGGCTTCTCCAGTTACTTAATGCTTTGCCTGATCATACTCTTAAGAAAAATGAAATACTTGATATCTTTTATAATGGACTAACCGATGCTTCCAGAGATTACCGGATAGTTGTGTTGGTTACATTTTCAGGAAAGAACACCGGATGAAGCTGAAATTCTATTGAATAATATGTTGACTAATGAAAATAATTGACACTTCCTGAGCCAATTCTTGAGCCTATTCCTAAACCAACTCCGAAGAAAAGAGGTGTTCTATTTCTCAGTCCTGAAGATATGCAAGAGGCAAAGAAATCTATGAAAGAAAAGGGTATTAAAGCTGAAGATGTTAAGAATTTACCTCCTATTGACGAAATACATGGTCTTAATTTACCGCCTGTTGAAGAAACATATGATCTTAATCCATTACCTACTGAAGAAACTCATGGTCTTGATAACCGGACACAGGTAGTAAAGGTAAATTCTCTCTATAGATTTGATGAAGGTGATATTCCTCGTTATATGTCTGCTAGACAATGCTTAGATGAGTTTGACAATTTTATTGTTAAACAAGAAAACTTCAATTCTTATATTGGTAGACAATTGAAATACAATTCCGATACGCTTGAACACTTGGGTGATTATATGTCTGGAGTTAAAGGTGAACTTAAACTCATTAGTAAACATGCTTCTATGGTTACCACTCAAGTAGAACAAGTACTTAAAGCTCAAAATGATTTGCTCAATGAATTCAATAGTAAGAATAATGATTATGATGTTAGAGTGGCTACTACAACTGGTAAAATGACTCAGGAACCTTTGTATCCTGAAGGCCACCCTAAGAGAATTGAACAAGATTCTCAGAGAAATAGTATAGATACACCAAGTCCTTCTAAAAAGAAGAAAAAGAAAAATGATAGGACTTTGCATGCTTCTAGTGAACCTATTGCTGAACCACCTGAGAATCCAAATGATATTTTTATTTCTGATGCTGAAACACAATCTGGTAATGAACATGAACCTAATGAAAATGTTAATGATAATGTTCATGATGATGCTCAACCAAGCAATGATAATGAAGTACAAACTGAACCTGCTGTTGATCTTGATAACCCAGAATCAAAGAATCAACGTTATGATAAGAGAGACTTTGTTGCTAGGAAACACGGTAAAGAAAGAGAACCATGGGGTAACATAGTGTTATTCCTACTGTCAAGAGAACCATGGGGTAACAAGACCATGGGGTAACATGGTTTTGAATTTCCTCTTCCTACTGTCAAGAAGAAATATGATATTCTTATTATTGGTGATGTGCACATCCCCGTTGAGGTAACATAGTGTTATTCGATATTTCTCCCGTTCCATGTTATTCGGAATGAGTTTGTTAACAAGACCTGATCAACCTTGTTAGTGGATTCCTTTTGATGAGCATGAGATGGATGAAGTTAGAAAGCACAACCTTCTATACCCTCCTTTTACTTTCTGTTATTTAGTTGAAATAAAGTAAAAATAGTATTTTCCTGTCAGTTTTCTGAATTATCCGTGCAATATAAAAATACCCCGAAAATAAAAGTTCTCCAAATGCCCTGCCAATTTAATATGATTTTTGTGGAATATTTGAGAATATTTGGCACTGAGAACACAGCAGGGGGAGCAAGCACCTAGCCACGAGGGTCCAGGGCGCGCCCACCCTACAGGGCGCGCCCCCTGCCTCGTGGGCCCATGGTGGCTCCCCTCCACTTATTCCTGCACCCACACACTTCTTCTTCCACCCAAAAAAATCACCATCCAACTCAAGCACGAGTTCTAGCTCATTTTGCTACGATTTTCGATCTCCTTGCTCAAAGCACCTCTCACAAAACTGCTTTGGGGGATTGTTCTTTGGTATGTGACTCCTCCATTGGTCCAATTAGTTTTTGTTCTAGTGCTTTATTCTTTGCAAATTTGTGCTGCCTAGGTGACCATGTTCTTGAGCTTGCATGTCAAAATTTATATGGTTACAAGTAGTTCTAATGCATGATATAGTCTCTAGGCACTTGTGGGAGTAGTTGCTATCAATTTTGCTGAGTTTGATTCACTTTTATTTGAAGTTACTAAAAATTTCAGAAATTTTCAGAAAATAATGAAGAGACTTTTGAGGGGCTCATCGAGCCGAAGCTCGAAGGAAAGGCATAGTGAAGAAGCAGAGAAGCCCAAATATAATCTGCCTCGCACCACGGAGGTTCGGCCGTGTGAATGGCCTTCCGATGATTTCTTGAGAGCAGTCGGGATTTATGATGATTTTTATGAATTGGCTGAGAATGCAGGCCTCACCGACTTCCTCCGCCACCAACGCGAATAGTATCTCTTACTCACCAATACTTTTGTGCAAAGCTTCTACTATTATCCTAAGGAATCACCTCCTTCAGTAGATTTTCATTTATATGATGTGGTTAAGAAGATGACACTATATGAATTTTGCATGGTTTGCATACCTTTCGAGGGTAGCTTAGAGGAACCACATCGTAAAGATGTGGACGGGTTTATTGATACTATTATTGTAGGGGACACTAGGAAGGTTTCCGATGCGAGAATCACTAGCATACATTTTCCTGTTTTACGCTATTTTGCAATATTTTCTAGTCGTTGCTTAATTGGCCGCGGAAACTATGGAAACTTTAGTGTTCCTGATATTATTATTTTATTCCATGGTTTATTCTGTGATGACTCTGTTAGTATGGGTGGTATTATTGCCAAATGGTTAAGTCTGAACCGTACAAAGGGCCCCATCTTTGGAGGTGTCTATGCTTCACGCCTTGCTGCATATTATAACATACCTATTAGGCACTATGAAAAAGAAGAAAAATTGCTGCCCACTGTTTATTTAGATTATAAGAGTATGGTAGCACATGATTTTATTGTTAAGGATAGGGAAGGGGCGCTTAAATACAAATTGCTCTTTGATAAACATCACCCTGAGACTATTACCTTGCCTGCTCCTTCCTTGTTTAATTTATCTGCAGGTCAGTATCTCGTTCCGCTGGCGGCCATTCACGCCTACCGGAACCCTACGTCAACCACATAGCCAGAGTCGGAACCACAATTTGATCCTCCACGACAGTCTAATTACCTGTGGGATCCGGAGATGGTTGCCAACCAGTGGCAATCAGGGGCTTCTTCATCTCAGTACGACCCCGGTTACAACTTTGGATATCCGCCAGGCCATCCGTGGCAATAAACCAACTTAGGCCAAAAGCCTAAGCTTGGGGGAGTACGTATTTCTCACCGACATTACATTTATGTCCACACACTCATTGCTAGTTGTCGGTGCTCATACTCTTTCACTGTAATATCATGCTAGTTTATTTTCCTTTTTTCTGCTTTCTTCTTGTGTGTTTGATAAACCTTAAGAAAAACCAAAAAAAAAATAGTAATAGCTTTAGCTAGTTTACCTTTCTTGCTGTAGTAGAAATAATTTAAAGAAAACCCAAAAAGATTTCTCGTTCTTCTTTTGCTTGTTGGGAGATTTCCCATGTAAATAGTTTTATTTCTTTTCTTTTCTTTGGGGGTCGATAGGAGAAGACCATGATTAAATTGTTGAAGTGGCTCTTATATGCATTATTGTTGATTTAACCAAGAGCCCATATTACCTTGTCTTCTCATGTTTATTGAATGCTCGCAGATTCCAGCTTATTCCAATGCACGTGCACTATTATTATTATTCACATTGTTCGGTCGTGCAAGTGAAAGGCAATTATGACGATATATAATGGACTGATTGAGATGAGAGAAGCTGGTATGAACTCGACCTCTCTTGTTTTTGTAAATATGATTATTTCATCGTTCCCGATTCAGCCTATTATGAATAAACATGTTTGCAATGACAATTACAGATTATAGTTACTTATGCTATGCTTAATTAGCTATGAGTTATAATGGTTTACCTTGTGTGCCAACATGCTATTAAAATGGTTGTGATGTGGTATAGTAGGGTGGTATCCTCCTTTGAATGATTCGAGTGACTTGACTTGGCACATGTTCACGCATGTAGTTGAAACAAATCAACATAGCCTTCACGATATTTATGTTCATGGTGGATTATATCCCTACTCATGCTTGCACTCAATGTTTATTAATTTTAATGCATGTTCATGACTGTTGTCGCTCTCTAGTTGGTCGCTTCCCAGTCTTTTGCTAGCCTTCACTTGTACTAAGCGGGAATACTGCTGGTGCATCCAATCCCTTAAACCCCAAAGTTATGCCAGATGAGTCCACCATACCTTCCTATATGTGGTATCTACACGTCGTTCCAAGTAAATTTGTATGTGCCAAACTCTAAACCTTCAAATGAAATTCTGTTTTGTATGCTCGAATAACTCATGTATCAACTAGGGTTGTCCATATCTTCCATGTTAGGCGGGTTATTCTCAAGAGGAGTGGACTCCGCTCCTCACTCACGAGAAAATGGCTGGTCACCGGGATGCCCAGTCCCATGCTTTATGCAAATCAAATCAAAATAATTGCAAACAAAACTCCCCCGGGGCTGTTGTTAGTTGAAGGCACTCGTTTTTTCGAGCAAGCCATGGATTGATGCTTGTTGGTGGAGGGGGAGTATAAACTTTACCAGTCTATTTGGGAACCGCCTATAATGTGTGTAGCATGGAAGATATCGCCATCTCTTGGTTGTTATGTTGACAATGAAAGTATGCAGCTCAAAATATTATTTATCTCTATTTCAAAACCGAGCTCTGGCACCTCTACAAATCCCTGCTTCCCTCTGCGAAGGGCCTATCTATTTACTTTTATGTTGAGTCATCACCCTCTTATTAAAAAGCACCAGCTGGAGAGCACCGCTGTCATTTGCATCCATTACTATTAACTTATGTTGGGTATGACTATGACTGGATCTCTTTTACCATGAATTACAATGTTTAGTCAGTCCTTGATCTTTAAAGGTGCTCTCCATTTATGTTTTGCGGTCTCAGAAAGGGCTAGCAAGATACCATCTTGTTATATCATATCATGATTGTTTTGAGAAAGTGTTGTCATCCGAGATTTATTATTATTGCTTGCTAGTTGATTATGCTATTGACATAAGTAAACATGAGACCTAAGAGTTATTGTGAATGTGGTTAGTCATAATCTTTGCTGAAAACTTGAATGCTGGCTTTACATATTTACAACAACAAGAGCAAACAGAGTTTGTAAAAGTTTTTCTTTATCACTTTCAGTTTATCAACTGAATTGCTTGAGGACAAGCAAAGGTTTAAGCTTGGGGGGTTGATACGTCTCCGTCAGATCTACTTTTCCAAACACTTTTGCCCTTGTTTTAGACTCTAACCTGCATGATTTGAATGGAACTAACCCGGACTGACGCTGTTTTCAGCAGAATTGCCATGGTGTTATTTATGTGCAGAAACAAATGTTCTCAGAATGACCTAAAACTCCACGGAACTTATTTTTGGAAAATATTAAAAATATTGGCGAAAGAATCAAGGCCAGGGGGCCCACCACCTATCCACGAGGGTGGGGGCGCGCCTGGCCCCCCTGGGCGCGCCCCCCTGCCTCGTGGGCCCCCTGGAGCTCCACCGACCTCAACTCCAACTCCATATATTCGTGTTCGGGGAGAAAAAAATCAGAGAGAAGGATTCATCGCGTTTTACGATATGGAGCCACCGCCAAGCCCTAAAACCTCTCGGGAGGGCTGATCTGGAGTCCGTTCGGGGCTCCGGAGAGGGAAATCGGTCGCCATCGTCATCATCAACCATCCACCGTCACCAATTTCATGATGCTCACCGCCGTGCGTGAGTAATTCCATTGTAGGCTTGCTGGACGGTGATGGGTTGGATGAGATTTATCATGTAATCGAGTTAGATTTGTTAGGGTTTGATCCCTAGTATCCACTATGTTCTGAGATTGATGCTGTTATGACTTTGCTATGCTTAATGCTTGTCACTAGGGCCCAAGTGCCATGATTTCATATCTGAACCTTCCAAAGAATTCATCAATGTAATGTGAGTTCTTGATCCTATCTTGCAAGTCTATAGTCACCTACTATGTGTTATGATCCGGCAACCCCGAAGTGACAATAATCAGGACCACTCCCAGTGATGACCTTAGTTTGAGGAGTTCATGTATTCACTATGTGTTAATGCTTTGGTCCGGTACTATATTAAAAGGAGGCCTTAATATCCCTTAGTTTCCATAAGGACCCCGCTGCCACGGGAGGGTAGGACAAAAGATGTAATGCAAGTTCTTTTCCATAAGCACGTATGACTATATTCGGAATACATGCCTACATTACATTGATGAATAGGAGCTAGTTCTGTGTCACCCTATTTTATGATTGTTACATGATGAACCGCATCCGGCATAACTCTCCATCACCGATCCAATGCCTACGAGCTTTTCACATATTGTTCTTCGCTTATTTACTTTTCTGTTGCTACTGTTACAATCACTACAAAACCCAAAAATCTTAGTTTTGCTACCGTTACCATTACTTCCATATTACTTTGCTACTAAATACTTTGCTGCAGATACTAAGTTATCCAGGTGTGGTTGAACTGGCAACTCAACTGCTAATACTTAAGAATATTCTTTGGCTCCCCTTGTGTCGAATCAATAAATTTGGGTTGAATACTCTACCCTCAAAAACTGTTGCGATCCCCTATACTTGTGGGTTATCAAGGGTTTCCATTGAACCCACCATGTAGTGATTTCTGAGGAATCTGTAGACGTCGTCCAGGGCACTGCTCTGTTGTGATGGACGGTTCGGTCGTTGGAGCAGCTTCGGCGAGCCGTAAGACGTCGAGGCTGAAGCAGTACAAGACAGACATTGTTAATCTCAAGTGGGGTTCTAATAGCATCTCCAATAGATGATGTAAAATACATTACCAAAAAGCGATAGATGTAAAATTTACATCACCAAAAACTACCTGACTACAACAGATGAGGTAAAAACTGTTGACTCTAAACTTAACTGTCGAAACTGAAATTTACTGTGGAATCTGAATGCTACCGTTAAACTGAACGCAATGGTAGCAAAGAGGCACTTCACATGTAGTTTAGGAGGGCCTGCAGTTCATCTTCAACCTGCACTTCGAGCTGCCAGCCACCATCGGCCGAACGTCGCTTGCCTCGCCGCCATGGCCGGCGGCGGCCTCCGCCCCGCCTCGCCGCCTGAAACCACTCCCACCGCCAGTCCGCCGCCACCCCGACCAGCCCTCTAGGCCCCTCCCCGCCGAGCTTTTCTCCAGCGATCCCCATGCCACCACCCCACCATCACGCCCCCCCACCGCATGCACGCCCCCCCACCTGAACCCTAAGATAGATAGTGGGGTACCTCTCCGTGAGCCCCCTCCCCGCCAGGGTGGTTCTTCCTTAACTCCGGCGAGCCCCCCCCCCCTGAAAATCGACTGACCCAAAAGTCGATTTAGTCAACTGAAGTGTAGCTAAATCGGAGCAGAGCAACAACACGAGCGAGGGGGAGAGCAGCAGCGCAAGCGAGCGAGAGCCAGAGCAGCAGCTGCAGCACGAGCGAGCGACCAAGAGCCGGAGCAGCAGCAGTAGCGCGAGCGAGCGAGCGAGGGCCGGAGCAGCAGCAGCAGATCCGGCTGGTATGGCCGCCGCCACCGAAGGGGCCTCGCACTGGGGGAGAGCCGCTGTGGAGATGTCGCCCGCGGTGCCGGCTTCGAGGTGTCCATGCCACGGGGGTGCGGGATGGAGCATCGTCGGCGCCGGGAGGTTGAGTTAAGGAGAAGGTGTAATGCGATGAGTGTACAACCTCTTTGGTGGCACCGAGTAGGCCTCAGCTTTGTCCGAGGAGTCGGTGAGGATGTTGCGGTTCCGGTGGTGCAGGTTAAGGCGGTGCCGTGGGGATGGAGCAGCCGCGATATACGAGGTGATCGTCGAAGCAACTCCTTGGAGGTGGAGGACGGGGAGGGTGAACTGGCGGGACGACGGGATGGACGACGGATCCTCATCCGGGGAGGTGGATGAGGGACATGGAGCTGTTACGGTGGACAACGTCGTCAGGGAAGAGGCTCCGGCTGGGTAGCGGTGAGGTGGCGAACGGAGGAGGGTGGGGTTTCGCATCTAGAGCAGAGAGGTTATGGCGGCTTGGGGTTTCGAATGGCGAAAAGAAGATGATGGGAGGGGGGAACCATGACTTAGGGACGCGCTTGTCCAAAATGTAGGGTGTGTTACAAAAGTACCCCCACTGATTTGAACTAGCGGCCCTTTCGGCTCAGGGTTAGAAGGGGGATTTCACGTGTCGGGATTTCATAGCTGGAGGGAGTTTTCGCGTGCGTTGTAATTTCAGGATAGCAAGGCGTGAGTTTTGGGAGCATGATATCTGAATTTTCAGGATATAACAAGGTGTAGGCTGAATTTTTGGGACAAGCCTAACGTGTAATATTGTACTTGTACGTACCAAGTCAATTTGCACTTCCCTCAACGAAAAAAACTAAAAAATAAAACTATTCACACCACACAAAGAGAGAGTCTTGTCCCGTTTTACTATACAAATGCTATTCAAAGCTATGAATCCATGTTCTGTCCAATTAAATTTTTTCGTTGGCTGTATAATGCATGTAACCTACTCATACCAACATTTTAGTGCATTCCAAATGTCTAAACTACCGCTGTAATTCCAACTAAATTTGAATTCGTTTCTCTATTTGAATAAGAATCTACAATCATGATTGTTGCCAACTTCAACTATCGTTCGTGTATTACCTTAACAACACACCACATGATTACTATAGAGATAGATATGAACTATGTGTACTATATGAACTCGAATTCAATTTTTTGAATACACTTGATGTTGATTCCAAATAATAGTACA
Source organism: Aegilops longissima (assembly GCA_021605205.1). NCBI lineage: Eukaryota > Viridiplantae > Streptophyta > Magnoliopsida > Poales > Poaceae > Aegilops > Aegilops longissima. Next base: position 203,310,568 of record CM038678.1, on the reverse strand, counting down.
TTTGATGTACTAACTAGATATTCATAATATAAACCATGTTCCATACGTACACCGTGTTTATCACACAAAGTATAGTTTCCCGCCCCCTACATTATGACAAGTATTTAGCCCTGAGCTGCAAAAGCCACACATTATCCAAAATTATAATCAATGTTCTACATTATGATATCTTCTTCAAATACCCGTATCCCCCTTTTTTTATAATGAATTATGATCTCTGTTCGTCTTTTACACCTTCATGATCCTCTTCTCTTGTTAGCTAGCTAGCGCTAACTTTCTATCATGCAAGCACACGCCCGCCCCCCTCTCACCCTCCCTCAGCGTCCCCTCCATCGCACACATTCGTTATTTCTCTTTAGGTCGTTCACCCATGGTGTGTGTAGGCCCCCTGGCTCCTTCTTTCCGGCACACACCGGTTGATATACCTCTCTAGCCAAGTGTGCCTACCACAAACACACACTTCCCCTCTTCTCTTCTCACCGTCCATACCCCACTATGTCCAATACGGTTCCACACAGGTGCACACTCCCGCCCCTCTTTTCATCGATCTCATACTCGTACACTCCTCCCCCCTCGACATAGTAGGCCCCTCGCACCACCTCCTAGATGCACCCCTCTCCCCCTGTCCGTCTCTGCGGACCTTATTTGCTTCTAACACATGCATGCATGTATACATACCGATCTCCCTACATATAGCTAGGTCGACTATAATTCTTTTCCCCCATGCACCGATAGACTTACCTCACTAGTTATGTCTCTCCCTTTCTCGGACACACGACGGTTGATCTTCCTATGTAGTTACGTCTTCTTACCACAACCATATGGTCCCCCCTCATCATCCTTGCATACCTCTCGACCCGTCTCTCACACGCACGTGCATAGACAGGCAGACATCCCCGACCCTCTCATTGATATTGCACTCGTACCCTCTGTTTGTCTAGCACGCCTCTCCCACCATTTGTGAGAAGGAACTCCACCACCAACCCTCTCGCACTCTACTTTTGTCTTTCTCCCAACCTTATTCCTCTGCTACACATATGCATGGATTTCGATCGATCTCCCCAATACATAGCTAGGTCTCTCTCCTTCTCCACACATATACTAGTCGATCTACCTTTCTATAGTTAGGTCTCTGGCCCCTCCCCCCCCCCCAACATACACACACCGATAGTCGAACGCTGTAGGTAGGTATCCATGCCACAGAGAAAAACTGCACCTCTCCCCTCTCAAATTCCAGTAGGCCAGCCACCCTGTAACTTTGACGTGGGCAAACACAAATTCGATGGCTCTCTTTATCGATCACGCAGCCACACACTTCGTCCCTGTTTTCGATTCTATTGATATCTTATGCTGTTGATCCCTCCACTCTCTTCTCGTGGATCGCTCCCTCTATAAATGATATATCCATGACTCTGTTTCACACACATTGCATATGTTATGTTTTTTTGTTTGAGATATCATCGACACATTGCCTCTGTTTCGCACAAACCATCTCTCTCACACCCACCCACATACGTACCTGCACCTAAAGAAGTGGTGCACGCACGACGCACGTACTCACGTCTCGTTCCAGGCCACACCCGCGCGGGTACACGGTGGAGTTCATTTCTGTACGAAAAGGCAGCCCACATCATAATTTGACGCGTGTAGCGGTTGTTTACCCGAAGAAGGGTCGTGTAGCACGCGTAGATGCAACAAAGTTCGACTTGACACGTTAGTATTAAATAAAGTTATATTCCTCAAAGGCACGTACAAATATAAAATGATTGTCATCGGAAAAAAAGAAAAATCCGCTCCACTATATACAATGGAGCCTACCTGCCAGGGTTTGTCTCTCGTCACACCATCTCACACAAGGTGGCGGTGGCCTCTCTATCACACCATTGGTCACTGATCTAGCCGCATCCCGTCCGCCGGCGAAAAGGGAGGATGTGCATCGTTTCTCCGTTCGACGGTGTTGAGGCAGCACATCCCGATCTGCGGTACCCGCTGTTCTCTTTGACCAAGCTTCAGTGCGGTAGGGCCTTCGCCACTTGCTCGCTGCCGCAGTACAGGCAGATCCCGGCCGCCCGAACCCTCCTAGTTACATCCCGACGACCCTCAGGTATAGCTTCCTCCGGCCTTGCTCCACTGCCCATCTTCCCACGTTGTTGCATGTGGAAAATCCTGCATGTGGATCTTCTTTAGTTGTTTGCTTAAAACTTATCTCAGCCGGCGTACTTTCCATCTTGAAATCTTGTCCTCAAACCATTTTTGATAAACGACCATGCTGCTATCTTTCCCTTATTACATGGAATATGCTTCTTTTTTGTCGGCGTATGTGTCTTCAACTTGTGTTATTGAGCAGTAACAGTTTCCTTTCTACCTCCTTTTGCAAACAGGGCTATTGCGACCTTTCGGTGCACTACACAAATCTCTTTTTTCGTAAGAGTGTTTTGTGCAGTTCCGCCAAAATGTCACACGGGCAACGTTTTTACATTTCTGTGGGACTGCAGAAAGGGAGATTGGTTTTGCTATCCTCCTCATCCAACTCCGTGCCTAATCTTCTCCAACAAGTAGTTAGTCCTAAAGAGAGATCGCAGAGGTGATTGGCTTCTATTTGTGTGTTTTATGTTTCATCATCTAGTTCCGCTATTATTGTAATCACACTGACTGGATATCTTTGCAAACAGGGATGGTCAGCTCGAATTTAGTGGAGCTGCACAAAATGATTGGATTGTGATGTCCTCCATACACCTCTTTTTTGGCTACAGAGCTGGGTGAAACTAGCTGCCAACCAATAAACATTGTGCCCAGGAAATGGAGCCATGCCTACGAACAGCATCGATCAATTATATATTTTTCTTTATTTGTACACCTTCTCACAACTTTGTCTTCAAATGTGATGTGAATATTGGCGCTGATCTGTGAACCATTGAGATGCATTAGCAGCCATGGTAGTTTCATTTGTATCTGATGGAATGTTGTAACGGGACAATCTTGAGGCAAGAGGACACATGAAACCTAAGTTGAAACCTTTTTTTCCTGCGGGAACCAAAGTTGAAACCTTCATAGCATCACAGTACAATTTCATTAAAATTATGTGTACATATAAACAAATACTGAAGGATTGATAGCAATGTCAGAAACAATTCAACTTCGTTTCGCTGACATGCGGGACATCCTTCATCCGGTTCCACCTGCCATGCAGCAATATTGAGTGCACAACTGCAGGGAAAGATTCACCCCGGTCGTTGCACCGCATTAGTAATGACTAGTGAGCAGTCAAATCACAAAGCCACACCTTCGCCACAGTAAGTTGCTCGGACGAAGCAACCATCATTTCTCTGTTCATTGAATCCACTGGTACTCCCATATTCCCAGAGTAATAAGTTGCTCGGGCGAAGCAACCATCACTTCACCTTTCCCACAGTAAGTACTACCTCCTTTTTTTAATTCTAGAAACAACCACATGCGAATATTGGACGGTAGCAGCACAACAACTGAATCAAAAATCAAAACCAACCAATGAACTACTACTAATGGTGAGTGTTTGCTAGTATCATGTACTCCGTTTGTCCATGTATATAGGGCTTAATGTGTTTTCCGAGACTAACTTTGGCCCTATTTGGATCCATGGGTTAGAGTTAGTTTGAGCTAGTTGGGGCTCAAATAGCCCTAAAGTATCCAAACATTAGGGTTCAATTGGAGCAAGTTGCACCAAACCCACCAAAAAAAACTATCCCACCCAAGAGGTGCTAATTGGAGATAGTTCTCTTTGGGACCACTGAAAAATCACTTTTCTCTCTCTATCCCGCTAGCCAAGTGGTGCTAAGACTAGCCACAATGGGTAGTAACATAGACTAGTAACATGCAGATGTTACTAGTCTATGTTACTACCTCTATAGTGGATAGTAACATATGTGTGGTAACATGCAACACTTCATTTATTAGACTATAGACTCATTTTGCCTTGATATGTGTGATGTTACTCATACTACTAGTACTCCCTCCGTCCAGGTGAATAAGTCATCTTTGGTTGTGCACCATGACCAAGAAGGAGGAAAAAACAAGAGAACTTAATGTTTATTTGCTAATTAATAGCATTGCATGCAATGAGCTAACCACTGATGTCGTGTTTGGTAGTCTCGAGTCATTCAAAACGTGCACGCCCACATCTCTTATTGGTTGATATGTCAAGAAACAAGAAACGAGGTGGGAGTTCTTAGGCGCGGTGCATTAACTCCCACCACGTTTCTTGTTTCTTGACATATCAACCAATAAGAGATGAAACTCTTAGGCGCGGTGCATTAACTCCCACCTCGTTTCTTGTTTCTTGACATATCAACCAATAAGAGATGTGGGCGTGCATGTAGGCGCGGTGCATTAACTCCCACCTCGTTTCTTGTTTCTTGACATATCAACCAATAAGAGATATGGGCATGCATGTTTTCAATGACTCGAGACTACCAAACACGACATGCAGTGGTTAGCTCATTGCATGCAATGCTATTAATTAGAAAATAAACATTAAGTTCTCTTGTTTTCCCTCCTTGATCACGGTGCACAACCAAAGATGACTTATTCACCTGGACAGAGGGAGTAGCACTTGCTCTAAATGACGTGCCGCTGCAAGAGCCGCCTATATTAATTAACCATGCTCTAAAAAGGTGGACCAGCTTTGGCTATAGTGGTATATTTTACTAGGTTAGTAGGTGACCTTGCGCTTGGCTCTTTGCCTCTTCCGGAAGTGGAACAATAATGATGGTACTACAGTAGTACTTCTGGCAATCTGACACCAAATGAACTACTGCACGTCCACCGCTTGTAAGCAAAAGTTTCTCCTCGTGTTGCGAGCCACCGCGCAAGCGTTGGCGAGGGATAAGGCATAGTAAGCAAGCTTCTCGTCTTTCCGCGAGTTGACGGGACACATCAAAGCTATTTAGTATGTACTCTCTCCAAAAAAGGGCTGACCATGTCATGGCTACCATCCCGTGCTCCGTCGTTGATTACATGCACTATTCACGTGCCATCGAGGAGAAAAAATATTGCTTAGTAGGTGCCATCGAAGTGCACGACTCACTTACGCACTGCTTATCTGATTATCTCCATTTTCTGGCATGACACGTGCACCTTGATGCTAGATGTCTCGCGTGTTGGCAAAAGGATGAACAAAGCTCACGTAAAAAAGAGAGTGGAAGAACATAGATTCCCGACGACCGAGAAGGAGCAAGGAACCTCGCGTGTTTTCCCCTATTTTTGCTGCCTGCCAACCTATAGAACCACCTCGCGCTGGCCAATTCCTCTCCAAACACTTAGGGAGGCGGTTGAACCGAAAGTCTAGTACTCTCTTTGTAGGAAATTAAAACACAGGAATAGGAAAATTATGAGGAGGTGTCTCCAACAGTGTTCCTCGGCTCGCACATAGCATCACGGTGGTCGAACTTGGAGTCATTCATCTAGTACACGTGGCATCTCAGATCTGGACACAAGGTGACATACACCGTCAAGGTCCACGGTCAAGGGGGTCAGGGTGCACGCGACCTCTCACTGCGTCCGCCATTTGAAGCGGCACACCGGCCCAGGGTGCCGCCCGCTGCACTCCCAGCTGTACCCGCCTCCTTGCCACATTCAAAAACCTACATTTAAACCCGCGGGGAATGCGAGAAACCAACTCTGGCCACACACGTCCGTTCAGGAGCAGGACGTCGCCCAAGCTCCTCCTTCCACCATTTTGTCCACTCTTTCGGCGGCATCCGACGAGCAGAAAGAGCAATTCTCTGGCATAAAAGTCGTCTGGGTAGCCCGCCGAGCCCGGCAGTTACGAGCGAGGCAGCTCGCTGCTCCACCTACCTCGCCTAGCCCGTCGGAGACATTTGCCGCACTAAGCCAGCGCGTGGTTCCGCAGCTGGCCTCTCCAATACAGCTCGAGGAAGAGTGTCGATTTGCTCCACATCGGCTTGTCGAGAAGGACGGCGGCACGGGCATCGTCGCTGCCCTCGACGCCGCCGCGTCATAGAGGGCCTCCAGTGTCTGCGGCCGCGTCATCCGCAGTCGACTCACGCGTAGCCGCGACATGCAGGTAGAGAAAGAAGCCGTCGCAGATGTCGACGAGCTGACACGGCTACGCAGCTACGTGGATGTCGATGAGGTGACGGCTAGCATGTCCCCGCCCGCCGCCATCATCGAGGGGAAGTAGAACACGGGAGGCCGCCGCCGATTGTATCCCATGAAGGCCAACACCGAGGCGACGCCGGCGAATACAGCCGGTGTCTTGCACGATTCTTCTTCTGCCAGATGCTGGAGGAGGACAAAGAGATCGGGCAGCGACCATTTAGATTAGGTATATTAATTCTATCAGGCTGGTTGTAATGGGAGTATCATAAGTAGTTGCATGCCAACTAGAAGGCAAATTTGATGAAGTGGCGTAGAATTAAATGAAGAAAGAGAGGGTTGAGTATCATATTATGATACCATATGGAATTAAGTTACTCCCACTATGGTTAGTCTTAGGCCTTGTTTGGTTCAACCTCCTCCCAAGGGTTTGGAGAGGAATGGAGGGGAATTTGGCTTGTACATGATTTAATCCCCCACAATCTCTGTTAATCTAAGTATATTGTGGGCATGTTATTTGACCCCTCATTTTGCCGCGCTACGACCATTGTGAGTGTCTGCATGCAATACACCATCCTCTAATTTGGTGGATGCCAAGCTGGCCTGAAAAGGAGCTATAACTTTTTTTCAAGTTGAAAAATGTTACCGATGAGGAGCCATAATTAATCTGGAGGCGTCTCTTATTTTCTTTCGAATGGGCAATAAGCTGGAGAGCTGGAGAGTGTCTCTAGTGGGCTGCCTCTTGTGTTAAGGCCCTCCAGTACGAAACACGGGCAGCCGACTGGGCCGATACAAAATCCTATCCATCTTAAAGTCCATTTGCTTTTGTTTTTTGCGAGGATAAGCCCATATTTCTTGAAGAGGGAGCGATCCCAGAAAAACCCTCCTTCCTCCTCGCTTCCACTTATACTGCAGCTCACTGGTCTCTCCCGCTTCCGTTGCCCCCAATCCCCCCGCTCCCCATCATCCTCACTCGTACAGAAAACCCCCGCACACCTTCTTCCTCACTCGTACAGAAAACGCCTTCTCCTCTTCTTCCACTCCTACGGAAAACCCCAGCCCTCCTTCCCCACTCGCACCGCCACTAGGCTCGTCTCTGGCTACTCTGCTCAAACCTGTGAGCTCGGCGCTACCCCACTCACATTCTTCCTGTTGAATGTGAGGTTACTATTGTCCATGAGGCTTAAGTTTTTCAGCAAGAGATTTCTCACGGACGGACATGTTGAACAACAAAAGAAGAAGTTTCGGGTGGAGAAATGGGCTTCTGAACGTGCTCGGCTTCTATTTAGAACAACTTGTAGTCATCCTCCAATATTTTTTTGCACAAGATGTTGATTTTATGGATCAGGACGATCCATTTGTTTGTGACTGCGAAAAAGAGTGGTTGGGTTAGATGTTATTGCCATGTTCAATCTGGGTTTTGTCTAAATTTGATGAAAAAATAATCCTTGGGCTTTTGTACTGTTTGTAAGCTTGAGTTACATGTTGTTGCCCTCGTACTCCCCTACGCCTGCCACAACACTGCCGCACCTTCCACGGCTCCTGTTCGTTCCCGTCCCAGGCCTCATCGTCGTTCTCCTCCTTGGTTCGCTCCCTGTGCTCGCCGCCGTCTGGCGTTGTCAACATGGTCAACAACCAAGAGGAATCAGGAGATGATTGTACGTGGAGAGGCTGACAGTAAGGACCCACCAGGGTCATTGCATTACGCAAGCAGGTGCCTCGTTATTACAAGCCAAAAAAAATACTTCCTCCTAATTGTTTGACAACTAGGTCCCACACCATTGTCAATGTAGTCAATAAACGAGAAATTCCACTATGAGCGGATAACACCAGGGACGCAGCAGCTCGCCCAGTTGTTTTTTGTTTTAGAGACGGAGCTCAACTGTGCGTTGTGCGAGGGCTGTGGCCCGTCTAGCCCACGCTTACACTTTTATTTAAGCACATGACAAGCCCAGTTGAAATCTTTTTTCTTTCTGAAAATGGCTAGCCCAGTTCTTTTTTTGGAGAATACCCAACTGACGCCTACTTGTTTTTATCAGCCCTGCTGGGCTGCAAATCTTTCAAGACGAGGGATGTAAGTAGTAAGAAATGGGCTTCCCCAGAAAATGGACTATAAGTTGTAAGAAATCGGCTGCAAATTTTTAAACCAAAGCCAACCGACAATTACATTAAAATATCGTTTTTTCTGGATTTCTCTACTCTTATAAAAAGCAGAGTTGGTGATGATGGTGTGTCTGCCATCCTGCAATATAGACCGTCCGATCTATATCTAACAGATAGGAAGGAAACTATGACAATTTACCCGCATGCCTCTCCACATTTGCAGATACGGCCTTCCCTCATTCATCATTTTCTCCCATAAGATAAACTATTCATACAAATGCATCTTCATGTTCCGTGCAACGCACGTGCATCTTGCTAGTAAATATTTTAAATGTCATTCATTTTTTTGTGGAGAATTTTTTAATAATTTTATTTTGATATATTTTTTATAAAATTATTTTTAACATGACTCGAAATTTTGTGATTAGAAGAGTTCGGACACAAAATTTCGTTGATTTTTTAGCAGTGCCCAGAATATATGGTCTGTAATGCTAATAAAAAGAATATGGGCTTCACAATATCTTTAAGAATTAGCAAATGGGCTGTAAATTATTGAAAATAATGGCTAATGGGGTGTATGCTGTTTTCCATAGATTTGGAGGCTGACTTCTGGGCCTACTAGGTTGATGATGACGCTGTCCTAAAAAAAATTGACGCGTACGCAAGGCTTTGTCAACTTAGTCAACACTGAGCAGTGACTGTTGGATGTCCATCCAACGGCCACCATGCTTCTTCAATCTCTGATCTTCCTGCTCCAGCCTCCCAAACCAACGCCGCGAGGGACTGCCTTCTCCCTCCTCCCATGGCCAGCTGTGCTGCCGCCAAGCCATCCCTCTACCCACCCGCACATCCTGTTATTTTCCGGCGACGTCAGCCTCACCCCGCAGCCGACCAGCTAGCGCTCGTACTCCCCTCAGCGTGGGCATCCACTGCCGCGTTTTCCCCGGCTCTGCGTCGTCCCCTTCCTAGGCCTCACCGTAGTCCACCTGACAGTTGGGACCCACCAGAAGGGCCTCTGTATTTCGCGAAAAAAATGTCCCCCCCCCCCCCGCTGACAGCTCGGGCCCACCAGCTATATATCCGCACGCAAGGAAGTGCCTCCTTATTATGCACAAAAAATGAATACGCCCCCTGCTAGCTGGGACCCACCATAGTGGAAGGCTGACTTGTGGGCCTACTAAGTTGACGCGGATGGAGGGCTTTGTCAACTTAGTCAATATGAACGATTTTAGCTCTAGTGACCGTACGATGTTCATCCAACGGCCGTACTGCTTCTTCAACCTCTGGTCTTCTTGCTCCAGCCGCCCAAACCAGCGCCGGTCGTGCCACGTGCTCCTGCCTGTCGTGGCCGGCTGTGCTGCCGCGGAGGCCTCACCGCCCCCTACTACTCCCACCGCTGGCCGGGCCATCCCTCTACTCACCCACACCCCCTCTTATTCTGCGGCACGACAGCCTCACACCGCAGCCGAACCAGTGAACCCTCGTACTCCTCTCCGGGTGGGCATCCACTGCCGCGTCTTCGCCGGCTCCACGTCGTCCCCTTCCTAGGCCTCGCCGTCGTCGACCGCATTGGTGCTCTCGGTGCGGCGTGGTCAATGTGGTCAAGGAACGACTTCCATCGGAAGAGTACTTTACGTGGAGAGGCAGACAGCTAGGCCCATGGCCACAGCAAGGAAGTTCCTACTTATTACGCGCAAAATAATGATTCCTCCACTTGACACCAGGGACCCACCGGATGGGCTACCGTATTTCGTGAAAAAAAACATTTTCCCCTGACTGCCGGGATCCACCAACTACATCTTTGCACACAAGGAAGTGCCTCCTTATCCTCCCTGACAGTCGGGACCCACCTGGTCGAAGCGTATGTAGCGTTGTCATTCTGGTACTGAACGTGTACGTACATACTGGTCAATCGGTCTGTTTGTAGGCTGTAGCGATGAACCGTGGCTGAGTATGGAAGGGCACGTGTCATAGTAGAGGCGCGGACATAGCATGTACAGGTACATACAGCCAGGGTGCAAGAAAGTAAATACTGCAACGTACGTACATATGGGAGGGGTCTCGAACGCCTACTTGCGCATACGTATGGCCAGGGCTCATGTACATGGAGAGGCAGCGACGGCATCCTGTTCATCGGCAGCCAACCGGCTAGGTTGGAACGGAGAAACTGCGTCGTCGTGTTCATCGGGAGGCAACTGAATACGTCGTGTTCATCGGGATCCAACCGGCTTGGACGGAACAGCCGAAATGAGGTCTGGCGTACCGCAGAATGGAGGAAACGGGCCTTCTGTTCGACCGTGTACGGTCGAAATGGGGTCCTATTCATCGGGAAGGGTCTGGCGTACCGCAAAATGGAGGAAACGGACTTGCGCTCGATTGCATACGGTCGAAACGGGGTCTTTTTGATCGGGAGGGGTGTGGCGTTCCGCAGAACGGAGGAAACAAACTAGTGTTGGAGAGCCTACGGTCGAAACGGGGTCCTGTTGATCGGGAGGGGTGTGGCGTCGCAAAAGCGGACTCGCTGGCTCTCGTTCATATCCACATCGACCTCCTCCGGCCTCCACAGACTCTGTTCATCCACCGTCGACCTCCTTGGCCTCCACTGCATTGTTCATCCACGAGCTCATGTTCATCCAGCCTCCACCGCTCATCCACCGGCTACTATTCAACCAGCCCTCTCCACGGGGTCCTGTTCAACCACCCCTCCACGGCCTACTGTTCATCCAGCCCTCCACCGGCTACTGTTCAACCAGCCCTCCACGGGGTCCTATTCATTTGTCCCTGCATGGGGTCCTGTTCATACACCCCCCAACCAGCTCGATCGATCGGGGTCCTGTTCATCCAGCGACAACGACATCTACTACCACGGGGTCCTGTTCATCCAACCCCCACCGGGAACTGTTCATCTAACCCCCCCCCCCCCAACAACGCTCACTGTTCATCAAGAGGCAGCAGGTACGATCGGCTTCAATTAGCAGCAGTAGCGAAGGAACTGCTCGATCATGTTCAATTAACAGCAGGGATCGATCGATCGCTCGGGTTCAGTAACGCGCAGCCTGCAGTGCAATCGCTCGGGTTCAGTAGGCGAACGCCTCGCTCGGGTTCAGTTAGAGCCCAACGCCTCGCACCCACGCTCGTACATGTACGAGAGAAAGCGCATCGCTCGGCCCTGAGCTCCCAATATTTTCCTCGCCCTTGCTTCTACCATGGATTTTTCCGTCATGGACGGCCCAAAGAATGTCATGCAGCTGCGTCTCTGGCCCACCCAGGACGAAAAAGCCCATTTTCTGTCATGATTTTTTGTCATAGAAGTAGGAGACCACCACATCTATGATGATACCAGGTTTTGTCACAATTATCGTCATAGAACTGTCATAAGCATGATAGAAAAAAATCCATTCGACCCAAAATACCACGGATGTGTCTTTTTTTTGTAGTATGTAGCGACGACAAGGTAATGCCGTTGTGTGGCAACAAATCCCTCCCATTCCCATCATTTAGCATTAATTACGCACATGAATAGAGAGGGATGCCATTAGTTATAGTGCGAGGATTGAGGCGCATGACCCTTCTTCATGGGACGTGGCCTTGGTGGATCACTGACCCACTCCGGCATGCCACATTGACTGTCAGGTCAAGGACACCATGTGTCCAGGTGGGCAGCGGATAACACCGGTCTAGCTTGTCAAAACCAGACCAGATAACCTTCACGCTGGGGCGCGGGAATCCTTCCTGCCAAGTGGTGGGTTGCGCGGGAAATTTTCCCTACGTGCAACTCAACCGTACTCCTTCGACGTTTTTCCTAGTCCGAGGTGGTCTACGTCAGCTCGAATGCAGCAGCGTCATGAGCCAATTGCAAGGTGGCACTTTTCGGGGGATGTTCACGTTGAACCAGTTTCAAGATCGACGACCAAAATAAACGAGGTGCTGCCAGTTTGAAGACGAGTTATGGGGCTACTAACGGTGTCCTGGATAAGGGCCCTCTCACCACATCTACTCCTGACCTGGTGGGCAAGGCAGAGGACCCCTTGTTGGTTCCATCCTAGGCCGCATTGGGCAGCCCATGACGCTTGCAAGGAAGATTCCAGAAGAGTTGACGTACACGACAAGACGCTAGATTCATGGAGGAATCTACCTTCTAGTACATAGCCGACTAGGATCCATGTACCCTAGGACACCCCCGCCCGTGTGCTATATAAGTCGAGGGGTCTATCTCATAGAAAATATCAAACAATCTCTCGGTACTTCGTACTCTGTACACACTCCAACACAATAAAGCACAAGCAGGACGCAGGGTTTGATCTCATCAGAGAGCTCAAACTAGGTAAACTCGTGTCCCTGTTACCATCATCCCAAAACATCTAGCTTAGGGTATCGAGGGATCTGCGGATTGAGCTCCGACTACATGCCTCAGTTGTATAAGCATCCATCCATCCATGCATGCATATGAGGACCGGGGTACATTGAGGCCTCCTTTGGTTTACCGGGACTTTGTAGGAATTCTACAAGGTATGATTTTTGTAGGAATTTTTTACAGTCCTTTAGTTTACAGGAATATAACATATTCCCATACAGGACTGATGCACATATTTTCTATCGTCAAAGGGGAAAACATCAGTTCAGACCCAAGAGGAAATCAAATAAGCATATCATGCAAACCCAGACGAGGGAGTGGTAGACTTGAGCTTGGGAAGCTCCTCCTGTCCATCATCATGAGGGGCTTGTTCAAAATAGTATGAACCTTACCATATCTGCCCTTGTCGTCGATGAAGGTGTCAAAGGATCAACTGATCGTCATTGACGGCATGGTCGTGGGCATTTGTGGTTGTCATTGTAGACGGTATCCAATGGTCACTCCGGTTATGTATGGTTGATGAAGCGATGACAAGAGCATGACAGTTGGTGGAGGTGTTCAACGTCGATCAAGTTCCTCCAAAAAAATTAACAAATGATGTGGCAACCAAAATGATTATTAAGGGTGTGTCAATAGCTTCAAAATGAGTATAAAAACACTCAAATCGGAGTTTGGGAGTGAAAATTACGACGAAATCGGTAAATGACGTCGGCAGATTCCGTGGGAGGGGGTCGTGAATAGAAAATAGCCACCACAAAGTGAATGAGATAAAACGTTTCAACAAAACAACTAGAGTAAGATACACATGCCTGGAAGCATTTGAACTTCGGAGGCAATGTGCATTGCCCTAATTAAACAAATATTGATGTATAAAGCACATCATCAAAGAAAGAAAACATATGATGGATTGATATATGAGACATTAACGTCTAGATCTAACTCTTGGTAAAATTGTTCCTGAAATAGCAAGAAATAGAATTAACAACGGACAAGTGGAGTCAAAAAAGAAGAATCGAGGTATTAATATGAACAACTACTATTTTGCATGATTTATGTAGAACATACAATGGACTTCAGTGTCATCACATCGTCTTCACGTATCACGCTCACATCAATGTATCTTTGCCAACTATCAATATATTAGACGATACCCCATGTGTTGTCGTGGAATTGGGTATATAGTTTATAAATCTTGTGTGGAATATCAATTTAGCCCTTACGATTTAAAATGTCTGAGAGATTTCTTCATAACCAAAAATAGATCTTAACATGAAGTTGTGCATGTCACAATTAAATGCGCTATGATTTAAAATCCACTTAGAATGCACTAATTCATGTTGCATGGTAAAGGATTTTCATGCATAGATCAAACGGATGCTAATGGATCAGGCTAGTAAATCTAACGACTAATACTTCTAATGATCTGAACGCACACATGTTGAGATAATTAGATGTAGTGGAGTCGCTCTCTTAGGTATATAGGATTCAGACCAATGTCTAATGATAGCTTTTATTACTTTCTATTATGTGTGACTATCAATATTTTTAGCAGCAAGTTAAATGAAATAAGAATTGACCATGAGAGCAAATAATTAAAAGTAATAATAAGTTCAATAAATATAAACATAGCCCAAATACGCCGGTCAACTCTTATAGTTGTATTTTCAAAGGTAGGAACATGTAACATGTCTGCTTTTGCGACCGTAATAATGAACAAACTAATGGAGAGAAAAAAAATCCTCCAACTACTTATACATATCCACTTTGCAATTTGTGCCTAATTTTGACCATGATTAAATTAATAAAGTAAAGTATATGTTACTTAAAATTATATCATTTTAACAAAGAATTTAGTCTTATATTTTCATAGCATATACCATATATTTCATTGACCAATCAATGGTCAAAGTTAGACACGTCTTAAATGATAGCCTTGTATAAGTAGACGGAGGAAGTATATAGTACCTCCAGACAATATCAATATATCCTGTTTTAGCCCACCTTCCATTACAACCAAAATGCACTAAGAGCATGCAGACAAATAGACAATTAATTTAAGCAGCACTAGCAAATGTGGTCTGGATGCGCACCACTGGCTAATTATTAATAAAAAAAGATCTGGAAGGCAACCATTCAAAACAGTAGTGCCTCTCCTTAATTGGATAACCACCTATCCTTATTGTTGCTAGGTTATTGGGCACCCCATTGCTACGTTTCAAGTTCCCTTTTGGGCTTGCTTGAACCTCAGACTCTTTGACATTTGGACAAGCACAAGATAGCAACTTAAATCTTGTTGATTATTAGGGGCAGAGATTCTCCTTTATGTATACTAGTGGTTGGGGCGCCACCCTGTGGTGCCGATTAAGAGGAAGTTGTGCGCATGTTTTTATCTACAAAAAATACATAGAGTTCTCGCCTCCGTCCAAAAAAACATTTTAGAAAAAATTCTCACCTTCATCTAAAAAAAGTATAAAAAAATTACCACCGCAACCTACCAGCGAGTGCCACTTTACATAACCTTCATTTAAAAAATGTAACAGGTCCTCACCTCCATCTAAACATAAAAGGTGCATTTAAAAAATAATCCATACCTTCATCTAAAAGAAATTCAAAAGATTTCTCACCGTGGCCAACCAGCTTGCGCCACGTGGCATAGCTGGTTGGCCGCCCTTCACGCGTAGCTTAATGAGTTTAATGTGCCACTATGGCTAGGAATAACATTGCACAAATGTACAAACAAGATCAAGCTATATAGATAGCTAGCTGCACTGAAAAGGTAATTTGGTTTCTGCAATAATAGAGTTGTAAAGTGGTGGACTGGCTTTCTTTTCTTGAGACCAAAGTAATAAACTAAAGGGAGCTACTCTTTGATCTATGGTTCTTTTTTTTGTCTGAAAAAGGATTCAGTGTCCCCCTTTTATTTTTCTTCACGAAGAAGATAGACCATAGTTCTTGAGAATATGCATGCATGGATCTCTTGCCACCCTTTTCTCTTCAATTTGCCTGACATTGCAGCCATTGCTTCAGTTCTTCTCCATATGAGGTTAAGTTCCACTGGCACTAATCGAGCATTGAATGGTTCAGATTCCATCAAGTACAAGTAACAAAATCATGAATGATGTGCTAGCTAAGACAAGAAATGACAGCTGAGCTGAGTAAACCAATTGAAACGGAATGCCTTGTGGTATTTTGTGAAGTTGCATACGAGCATGCATGCATGCATGGTTCATGCCTACATGGCCGCGGATGGCTCATGAAACACTACTCCTCGTATCTCCACGGTTACATGATTAACATGCACGCTTAAATTAAATCCACCCATGTATCGATGATGAGCAGAGTGCTTGCATGCCGACGCCCAAGAAGTCCCTGGTCTCCTCCCTCCCGACGGCGTCCTTGAGGCCGGCGTGGTGCGCGGCCGAGAACACGTCGTACGGCACGTTCCCGGTGGCCGTCGTGAGCTCGCTCATTGCACTGGGGACGTTAGCATTGTGCTGGTGCTGGCTCGCGCAGAAAAGAGCTCTGTCGTCGAACTTGCTGCGCTCGTCGATCCGCCCGGCGGAGTTGGGCGCCTGCTCGAAGGCCCCCGCGAGCGGCATCGAGGTGTTGGAGGACGTGACGGAACCGATCTGCGCGGCTCTCTGCAGCAGCGCCGTCGCCGACATGTCGGTGGGCGCTGCGGCCGGCTTTGCGTGCTGCTGGCCGCTGAACACGGACGGCGCACTGTCCGCCTCTCTGGAGGAGTTAGTCGTCAGCTCGCTGGCGTTAGATGACGAGAGCTTCCCGTTGCCGCCGTTGTTCCCGTACAGCCAGCTCAGCTGCGCCATGTCGAACTGAGGCGGCACACCGGAGCTCGGCGCGAAGAGATCCGCGTACATCTGCATTGGCATTGGCGCGCCAGTACCACCACCACCGGACGACAGGAGACCGCCAATGTGGTGGCCCATGGAGGACGGCAGCGTGTTGTCGCTGCCCCACAGCGAGAGCCCGCCGTGCCTCGCAGCGGCGCCGTCGCAGAGCGGGTCCCCGACTGCACCCGCCGCGTGGCCGAGCATCTGCCCTCCCGCAGCAGGCTTTAGGTGCGCGGCGAGCGGCGGCTGGAGCATCATGCTGTTCGGCCTGGCGAAGAGGTATCCCTGCCCGCCGCCGCACATGGAAGGCGCGGACGCCGCCGCGGCGCCCGAAGTGGCGGCCGTGAGCCTGGCGGTCTCCTCGGCGAGCGCGTCGCAGAAGGCGCGGTGCGTGATGAAGCTGTCCCGCCTGGAGAAGAGGGTGCCGCAGTCGCAGCGGTACTCGCGCGTGCCGCAGGTCTTGGAGTGGGCCTTCCAGTCGGACTGCACGGCGTAGCGCTTGGCGCACTTGTCGCACTTCCACTTCTTCTCGCCGTGCTTGCGGCAGAAGTGCTTCTTGATCCCGGTGAGGTCGCCCAGCGCGCGGGACGGGTTGTGGTGGACGCAGCTCTTCTCGGGGCAGACGTAGACGCGCTTCCTCGGCTCCTTGCCGCTCCGCTGCCGCAGCTTCCAGGGGAGGTTGTGGCCGCGCCGGTGCAGCTGCAGGTTCTGGTCGCGCTGGAATCCCTTGCCGCAGATCTCGCACACGAACCGGTTCGTCGCCATCAGCGTCCGTGGCGACAGCGCGATCACCTCCGCGTCAGGGTCTGCAGCGCACACGATCGATCGACCACCGGTTGGAATTTGCAAACAGACAACATGCATGCAGCTGCAGCTCTGCTGCAGGGGATATACGTGCTGAGGTTGGACTTATTACCTGGTGTACCGGGGAGATTGCGCTTCTTCTTCGGGGGAGGAGCGGCAGGGTGTTCATGGGACGGCTGCTGCTGCTGCGGCTGGTTGGTGAGAGGAGCGAAAGGGCTGGCCATGGCATCACTCGCCATTATTGTGCTCCTTCTTGGTGTCCTTCTAGCTCTCGATGAGATTGTTGTTGTTGGTCGACGTACTGCTGGTGCTTAACTAGTCTTGATTTGGAGACAAAAGGGCAACTTTTGTTCTTAGGTCGGTGTGGGGCATCACTCAAGCAATCTAAGCTAGTAGTGGAAGCAACAATACCAGCAGCTGGATTAATATAGGAGAGAGCAAGAGAGGGGAACTGGGTTAGTGAGACGGAGACTACCATAGAGAGAGAGAGAGAGAGAAAGAGTAGCTAGTGTTTGGAGTATAAAATATTTGGAGTGGTAAAAAGGTGAAAGTTGAAAAGGAGTGCGTGTTTAGTGTGTGGGTGTGCAATGAATGATGACACATATGATGAGGAGAAAGATAGGGAAAGGGGGGATCATCAAAGGGCGGTAAAAAGCTGCGCCTTGGTGCCTTTGCATTTGGCATGATTAGCCCATAATGTGCTGCTCCTGCCCTTTGCGAAAGAACCAACTATGCCGCCGGTCTGAGCTCTGGAGCGCCTGCACAAACTCTGCACTGCATGGTCTGCTCTGACCTGGACCCACTGCATGCGCACTCCTTTGTTGATTTCATCCTCGCAGCGACCTTGAGCTGACTGTTCGAGTCGCCCTCTGACTGCTCGATGGATTCCCGGGATCCCTTGATTGGAATGCTTGAGCTCGATGTATTCTGATGCGTCCTTGTTTCTACATTTTTACCAGCTACTGTCTAACTGGCGGAGTAACACTCGACCATTTTTTTGCTTTAAACAATCACCGGAGGAAAGGATCTTCAGCTTAATACATTACTCACAGGTGCCAAACATGAAGTATTACAAGACAGCGATAGAGCGGCAAGATTTTTCTTTTTTCGCGGGCGTGCTAGTGAAGAAAGGTATTGACACCAAGACAAGATATCAACCTTCTTTGTGGGATCTTTAAATCTGAAGGACCAAAGTTTGAGATCGTTAATGATACTCCTAATGGCGACACAAGCGGGACAAGTCTTGTTGTAGAAGACCCAAGTGTTCCTCAAGTTCTAAACTTTTCACAAAATGGGAAGGGCTACCGACAGCCATTGCCGAGGCCGAGTAGGCCGATGGAGGTTGGCGTGGGGAGACCCAAGTCTGGCCAAACCTTAGTACTTCCTCCGTTTGGAAATACTTGTCGTTGAAATTTGTCTCAAAAAAAAAACTTGTCGTTGAAATGAATAAATATGAATGTATCTAAAACTAAAATATGTCTAGATACATTCATTTTTTTTGACAGGTATTTTCGGACGGAGGGAGTAGCATCGAGCGTTGGACGAACATGTGAATCATGTCCTCACAGTGGGGCATTACATAATTGGCGGGGGATGTTTGGAACGATGTTCTTGTTTAAAAGCTTGCTCTTGGGCTGAGGTGGTCTTCAAAGAGTAGCCATCCAAAATAGTGTGCCTTGATTGACACCTTTGAGTTTGATATGAGAGGGACATCTAAATCTTCATCTTATTCGTGTGTAAGCAACTATACCAAGCGTGCTTGGAGGAGAAGAAAGCCCCATAGATTAGGAACTTATCTTTATTGGCGTCGTTTGGGACAAAATCTTACAACAAAGACAACACGACATCTAATTCAAACGACACAACATTAGTAAGGTGGTTCCGCAGGTTGGACAACAGCCCATCTTGCACGATGGTGTTGGTGGAGTGTGAATAGAGATGCGGAAAGACACTGGATAGAGGTTTGCATAAGATCCATGTGTCTTTACAGAAGAGGTGGTGAGACCATTATTGGTAAGAACAAAAGAGATTTCTTGAAGGGGGAGGTGGTTATTTAGAGTTGAAATGTTTATTGACAGTGACATGGGAATAGTGGTGATGGTACGAGTGTACCAAGGGAAGTTAGGGTAATTACAACAATTCAAAGGTAAACTTCGTGAGCAATCAGTTATTCAGAAGAAGGGGTTTTAATGCCTTGACCACCATTTTTTGGGGCTGGGGGGTTATAATTTTTCACGCAACAAGACACTGTGCCGGTTGACGTTTGAGAACTAACTTTTGACTAGGGGGTATCCTTAGTAGCATTGTAGGAAATTAGTGAGGGCATGTATGACAACCTTATATCGAAGGTTGTCGTACACTTGACAAAGTGGCACAACGATGTTTTTTACAATAGGCTCAGTCCCTCATGGGAGTGCGACCAATCCTATGGGAGGGTCGCCGAGAGTGTTGCCCGAAACACTAGGTACTTGGAGTGTGTGGCCATTTTCGTAGTTTCATGACTCCCGACTAGTCCGAGCCTTGCAAGGTCCCTCGGATTCCGAGCTCTCGACCTTTGTTTGCCCTTCTGAAGCGGCTTGGAAGGGGAGAGTGACCCTCCACTTGAGTGTTTTCAAGTGAGAGTGAGTGAGTTACATGCCCATGGGGGCGGTTATATAGCCTATGGGTCCTTGCCAAATGGGGAAAACTTTGTTTTTGCCACTAGTTTTTGCCAACTTTGCTTATGCCATTCTAGAATTTGACATCTCACTTTTGCCACTCTTAGCTTTTGACAATGCATCACTAATGCCATTCCGTGGCAAAAACGATAATTTTTCATTTCACTTTTGCCACTCTTAGCTTTTGACATGTATCACAATTGCCACTCTAAATTTTTTGCTTTTTCCACGGAATGGCGAAAGTGATATATTGTCAAAAGCTAAGAGTGGCAAAAGTGAAATGTCAAATTCTAGAGTGGCATAAGCAAAGTTGGCAAAAACTAGAGTGGCAAAAACAAAGTTTTCCCTGCCAAATGACCAAGGTTACCCTTGAAGGACCATGTAATTTTCCGTCCTTTGGCCCATGTGCTCCTTATTGGGCTAGGAGGTGGGTTGTAGCCCATTAGGGGATAATCCCTAGACTATGAGGGGGCTTCCTTACTTGGACTTGGGCTTATTTGCTCTCTTGACTTCTTTAACTTCTTTTACATTGTCAACCTCCTTTGAATTGTT
Organism: Aegilops longissima; assembly: GCA_021605205.1. NCBI lineage: Eukaryota > Viridiplantae > Streptophyta > Magnoliopsida > Poales > Poaceae > Aegilops > Aegilops longissima. Next base: position 203,290,154 of record CM038678.1, on the reverse strand, counting down.
AATCATCAAGCCTTGCTTAGATTTTCGTCAATCACAATAGTCAGCTTGGACCCACGGAGGATGGCTTTGACTATGGTTGCTTGCTTTATGCTGATTTCCTGGGTGGCACTCCATGTATGATAGGGTGTGGGACCTCCATGAGGGTTAAAATCCACTACTACAATAAAGCCCCCCCTTACAAGTTTCCTCGGTGGCCCAGAAAAAACTCTATTTTTCGGGAAGACCAAAAACATACGCGGCGTAGGTGGTGAGAGAGTCTAGAACTAAGGATGCAAGAGTTATTCTATCACCACGTGGTAGCTTACGAGCCTCCCAAGCGGTGAGATATTTGAAAAAGTTTTTAATGATGGGTTGGAAAGCATGGTGTAGAATTTTCAGGGTGGTGGAGGTAAGCCTAGGTACACTTGAGGTAGGGAAGATGTCGTCTAACCAAAGAGAGTTGCCATCTAAAGAGAGAGCAATGTGTCCCAGTGGATAGGGTAATAAAGTGGTTTTTTTAAGTTTAAGGCAAGCCCAACAACTAGGGAAAAATCATCAAGGATGGATGTAAATTGAATGGCTGCCTATTTGGAGGTGAGGGCTAGGATAAAGGTGTTATCGACGTGTCGGAGAACTGTGTGTGTGTGGGGGGGGGGGGGGGTAGGGGGTAGGGTAAATGTGGTGGTGAAGGATTCCATTAGCATGGGCTTTAAGAACTAGGCATTTGATGTCTAGTATGCAACTTTATTCTTGTAGACTTTATTGTGCCTCCAAGGCAGAGTTTTGTAGGGTAACAACAAATTTCCCTCAAGTGCATGACCTAAGTTTATGAATTTGCGAGAGGCGTAATCAATGAATATTTGATCTAAAAATAGGCAAAATTCACCATGACCTAAAAATGGGACATGTTGAGTGACACCAACTCAATGAAATGGAAATTAATCAACATTTCGATGAGATTAGGCACTCATTTGTATTTCCTAAAAAAATGCAACAAAGCATGCAATCAAATGAATGTTCTGTCACCCTAAATGTCCACCGCCACACCAACAGTCAACTACGCAGGCATGATGACACAAGTACTACTCTAATTAAAGTGTATAGGTAGATTTTAGAACAAGAAATTTCTCACCTAAAACACGCGTATGCCGCTCGTCACTACGGTCGTGTGCGATTGATCGGATGAAATCAAGAAGAGAGAGATGTGGTGGTTCAAGGTGTTTAATTTGTGGCCCTACCTATAGAGGATTAGAGAGGGTGGTGGGTGTCTTATTTAATGGAAGGGTGGTTAATTAGGATGGAGGTGGGGCCGGGAGTAACTATATATGCCATGGAAAAGTGGGCGTTGATGCTAAAACTGGTGGATCTCGGGTAGGGGGTGAAAGGATCGATATGGTTGACTAGAGGGGGGTGAATAGGCAACTACCATTTTTTAGATTTTCTTAAAAAATTAGGTTAAGCAACAAATAGGTTGTCTAGATATGCAACTGAAAGGATCGATATGGTTGACTAGAGGGGGTGAATAGGCAACTAACATTTTTTAGCTTTTATTTACCAAATTAAACTTAGCATCAAAATAGGTTGTCTATATGTGCAACTAGGTGAGCAACCTATATGATGCAACAACCACAAGCACACAAGCAAGAAAGGGATATAACACAATAGAAACTTGCACAAGTAAAGGTAAGAGATAACCAAGAGTGGAACCGGTGGAGACGAGGATGTGTTACCGAAGTTCCTTCCCTTTGAGAGGAAGTACGTCTTTGTTGGAGCGGTGTGGAGGCACAATGCTCCCCAAGAAGCCACTAGGGCCACCGTATTCTCCTCACACCCTCACACAATGCGAGATGTCGTGATTCCACTATTGGTGCCCTTGAAGGCGGCAATCGAACCTTTACAAACAATGTTGAGGCTCTGTCCACAACCGAATTGGAGGCTCCCAGTGAAACCACAGAGCTTCACCACAATGGAATATGGCTCCGAGGTGACCTCAACCGTCTAGGGTGCTCAAACACCCAAGAGTAACAAGATCAGCAAGGGATTAGTGGGGGAATCAGATTTCTCTTAGTGGAAGTGTAGATCGGGGCCTTCTCAACCAATCCCTAGAAAATCAACAATTTTGATTGGCTAGGGAGAGAGATCGGGCAAGAATGAGCCTTTGAATGGGAATGGAGCTTCAGGGGAAGAGGTCAACCTTAGGAAGAAGAAGACCCCCCCCCCTTATATAGGGAGACACAAATCCAACTATTTTCTGCCCTGTGCTCGCAGCTAACCGTTACTACCGCTCCTAGGAGCGGTACTACCGCTTAGGTGGTACTACCTCACACATGCCTAAAATACACTGGATGTACCAATGGTAGTGTTGCCGGAGTGGTACTACCACTAACCCTAGCGATACTACCGCTTAGGGATCTTAGAAATGGAGAGGTAGCCGTAGTAGAGGGTGCCAGGGCGGCAGTACCGTGCGAAGTGGTACTAACGTCCTAGTGTCGCTCTACTACCGCTTAGCGCAAAGTGGGAACATGAGCTTACACAAAGGAACACCCCGCAAGCGGTAGTGGCGGCGGTAGTACGACTGTAGTACCGCCGGAGCGATACTACCGTGCTACTACCGCCCTACTACCATGAAATGCATTCCGACAACAGAATGTTGCACGCTTGGGGAAACCCTAAGCGGTAGTGCCATGGAAGTACCTAGCGGTACTACCGCATAAGCGGTACTACCGTGGGCACTAGCGGTACTACCGCTTGCAAGTCACTAAAACACCCAAGAAAACAAATGGATATGCTCCAGAGAAGGGAAGGAAGCTATGGGTGCATATGGAGCTGTGTACGTGTCGATTCCACCCATACCTTTCCAACGTGGACCCCCTCTTAATAGTACGATCTCCTACTACTCAAATCCACTAAAAAGAAATCGTCGGAAAATAACCGTCTTCACTCTTTACCATCGAGGGGAGAAAAACAGTCGCGTGCCTATTGATATCGTCTCTAAAAAGGTCAAGCACACGGTTAGTCCGCAAAACGTATTTTAATCAATCACCAAAACCACATAGGGAGAAATATGCCCTTACAGCAACTAGATGAACAACCTATATGATGCTAACAACAACAACCACACAAGCAAGCAAAGGATACAACACAATACAAGCTTGCACAAAGTAAAGATAAGACATAACCACAAGTGGATCCGGTGAAGATGAGGATGTGTTACCGGAGTCATTCCTTCCCTTTAGGGGGAAGTACGTCTCCGTTCAAGCGGTGTGGAGTCACAATGTTCCCCAAGAAGCCACTAGGGCCACCGTATTCTCCTCACGCCCTCGCACAATGCAACATGTCGTGATTCCACTAGTGGTGCCCTTGAAGGCGGCAACCGAACCTTTACAAACAAGGTTGGGGCAATCTCCACAACCTATTTGGAGGGTCCCAACACCACCACGAAGCTTCACCACAATGGATTTTGGCTCCGAGGTGACCTCTTCCATTTAGGGTGCTCAAACACCCAAGAGTAACAAGATCTGCAAGGGGTTAGTGAGGGAAATCAAATATCTCTTGGTGGAAGTGTAGATCGGGGCCCTCTCAACCAAACCCTAGAGAATCAGTAAATTCTGTTGACTAGTGTTGGGGATAGGACTATCAGGCATGACCCGCCAGGAGGGGCCGGGTCATCCTTATGACGATTCATCTCCATGAAGCCCAAGAAGCCTTATGGCGGTTCATAGGTAGGCTGAGTAGAGGGCCCAAGCCCAAAGGCGGCTTAAGGCCCACGGTTATAAACCGCCATGTATCTATGACTTGTATTGTAAGGCATATGTAATTGGTCTCTGAGCCGGACACGTATATGAGCCGGTCTGGACTCTGTAGACCACAGGGCGTCAACCCGTGTATATAAGGGGACGACCCGACGATGGCTTAGGGCAAGAAACAATAGATCGAGAACCAGGCTAAGCGTATTCGCTCCCTGGTCAACGAAACCCTTGCAATACCACCTCAAACTGGATTGGGCCTTTACCTTCACCGCAAGGGGTCGAACCAGTATAAACTCCTCGTGTCCTTTGTCCCGTTTAACCCCTTTAAGCTAATCTCGTTGCGATGGCTCCACGACTAAGTTCTCATACTAGGACATCTGCTGTGACAATTCCACGACAGTTGGTGCCCACCGTGGGGCTATCACACGATGGTTTCAAGTTCTTGGAGGGCAACTTCGAAGGACTCAAGGGATACGCGGTGGGCAGGATGACCAAGAGTCGTCGCGGCAAGCTCTACATCAACGATCCAGGCTGGGGCCCTGAGGCTGGCTCAATTGAGTACGGGTATCGGGTCCCCTTCGGCGGAATTCACGTCTTCATTGGCAAGATTGGCGAACCGGGCCCTGAGCCGGACACCTGCACCGACATCATCGAGACGGCTCAATGTGCAAGACCTGCCCGGGTTCAGTCCGCCATGAAGCGTGCCTTCATGGGATTCATTAACAGTGCGGAATTTGAATCGGTATCTAGCGGTGAGTCGGTTGTCTATTCAGATGGCGAGTCATCCATCGGTGAGACCGAGTCATTGTACCAACTGCAAGATGGCCGGCTTGGGGGCTGTTCCGATGGCGACAGTATTCCAGACCCCTACGAGCCACCGAACCGGGTTGCGATTTTCATGGCCGGTACGCAGCCGGTGTTGCACTCATCGACTGCAGCAACACTGATTTCCGGGTCAGCAGCGGCGACGGCCGCTGGGGCAGGAGGCCCTGTGTGCCCGCCGGCTCAGGCTTTAACTGACCTGCTGGATAAGTTGACAACATTGTTAACAACGGTGGTTACCCCGGCGGATCAGGATCAGCACAGTACGGTTGTTGTGAAATTGCGTGATGAGATAGCGCAGGCCAAGGAGGAGCTAAACGCGGAAAACACGAGGATGGCTGAGGAGCGGGCCGCTTTGGATGCTCAGGTGCAGCGGATTCAGTCGGAGTCGTACCGGCTCATGCTAGATCAGAATGCTTCAAATGATGTCATGAGGAGGAGGCATCGGAGTCATCTGCCCCCGGTTTACGAGGCAAGAAATCTCTTTAACACGCCAGGAGCAGGAACCAGTAACCTGGCAGTGTTAAATCGGGTCGAGACACCCGGGACGGGCGCACGGGTTCAGCCACGTACAACGGACCCGCCTTGTCAGAGCAATAACCCGCCGCAGCACGTGTTGACGCCACCGGGTCATTACTCTAATCCTTTGGATAACATGATTGCTGCGGCGTCACGATTGGCGGCTATCCTGGTTGAAGATGAATCTTTGACAGAGGTTGAAATGCTGAGGGCTAGAGAGCTCCTTCAGACTGCTTTGGTTCAGCAGCGGACTTATTCTTACAGTCGTGACAGGATTCATTCCACCCCTCGCCCGAGCCGGAGTTACAGTAGGCATATGGACGGAACCATAACCTGCCCCGAGCACATAACCCGGTGGGTGGGGGTGCTGATGCTCAGAACGTAGTGGATCAAGGTAGAGCACGTCGGGAGGCCGAGCTGGCGGCTCTATATGCGGCCCGTCAATTTTCTCCGGCTCGTCCGACGACTTCGATAGAGCCGGGCATGACCTCCAGGAATTTGGGCGTGCCGTGTTTGGTACCGGCTCTGCGCAATGAGCGTCTGCCCAGGGATTTCAAGGGTCCTCGCAAAGTGCCTAACTACACAGCCGACTTACCTCATGAGGCATGGATCGAGAGTTATGATATGGCCATGGAATTGCTGGACGTTAGTGAAGCTGCATGTGCCAAATATTTCCCCCTGATGTTGGAAGGAACAGCCCGTACTTGGTTGAAGGGGCTCCCCGCCAACTCTATTGGATCATGGGCCGAGTTTAAAGCCCAGTTTATCCAAAACTTTAAAAATACATGCAAGCAGCCCATGTCAATTGTGGATTTAGCCTCTTGTGTCCAAGAAGAAGGTGAGTCGATGACTCATTGGGTGCGCCGGGTCTCAACGATCCTGCATTCGTCGGATCGCATCAAGGCCGACTCAGCAGTCTTAATGTTGGAAAGCAATTGTCGTTTCATGCCCTTAAAGAAGAAATTAGGGCGTCTTAAACGCCACTGCAATGACATGGGGACACTCATGGCGGCTCTGGTTAAGTATGCTGACTCTGATGGTACCAAGGACCCCGAGTCTGATGATGACAAGCCGGGAAAGGGAAAAAAGAGCAGCAACACCAAGGGGCAGTAGCATAACCCGGCGAGCCAAGGAGGCAACGGTAAGCGCAAGGCTGATAATAGTTTTGACTTTGTGGCTAACACCAATGCGCAGAATAATGGTCCGCGTCATAAGAGTAAACCACCCCCGCAGAATGGAGGATCAGGCATCAACCTTGAGCAGCTGTTAAATCAGCCCTGCCGAAGGCACGAGACGCGAGAAAGGCCATCTTCGCACCTCTGGAAGGATCGCTTCATTATGAAGGAGTTCAAAAATTTGAATTTTTACCAAGACGGTCATGGACCGGGTGGCGGTTCAGGATCCGGCTTTCAGGGACCGGGTGACGGCGGTGGCGGCTCTAACTCCGGGTTTCAATGAAATCAAGGCAATCATGGCAACCAAGGTGGTTACAATCAACAGAATAACCAGGGGAATCAGCAGCAGCAATAGTCTGGTTATCAGAGCAACTCGAAGCAGTTGAATAGTGGACAGTATCATGTCTTTACCACTAGCTTATGTAAGCGCGACCAGAAGCTTCATAAGAGGGCAGTCAATGCCGTTGAGCCAGCGGTTCCCCGTTACTTGCGCTGGTCTGAGAAGCCCATTGTATGAAGCCGGGAGGATCACCCACCCCGGGTTGACAATCCGGGTTACTTGGCTTTGGTAGTCGCATCTCAGGTTGGAGGATATAAGTTCACCAAGGTACTCATGGATGGAGGGAGCAGTATCAATATCCTTTACTATGAAACCTTCCGCCGCATGGGGTTGACTGATAAAAACCTTAAGCCGTCAAACACCATTTTCCATGGCATGGTGCCTGGTAAGTCGGCTTATCCGGTTGGTGAGATAGCTCTGGAGGTTGCTTTTGGAGATGATCATGACTCTAGGTCGGAGACATTGACCTTTGAAGTGGTTAAAATCCACAGCCCATATCACCCTCTGTTTGGACGGCCGGCTTACGCCAAATTTATGGCACGGCCTTGTTATGTGTACCTGCAACTCAAGATGCCGGGTTACAAGGGAACCATCATGGTGCACGAAAGCCGGAAGATAGCCTTGGAGTGTGAGGAAGGAGACGCTGCTTATGCCGAGTCTGCTTGTGCAACGGAGGAGCTGAAATTTTATAAGGATAACGTTGACCCGGCGGACATGACGTCTCTAAAGAAGCCAACCACAGAGCAAGATCCTTCACTCAAATTTAAGTCGGCAGATGACACTAAGATGGTTGACTTCATTCCTGGCGATTCATCGAAGCAGTTCAGTATCAGTGCCAACCTAGATCCGAAATAGGAAAGCGCGCTCATCGAGTTCATTCGTGAGAGCTGGGACATCTTTGCATGGAAACCTTCAGACATGCTAGGTGTACCGAGAGAACTCGCTGAGCACAGTCTTAATATTGATCCAAAGTTTAAGCCGTTCAAACAGTTTCTTCGCCGATTCAACGAGGAGAGGCAGAAGGCCATTGGAGAGGAAGTGGCCCGGCTCTTGGCAGCTGGGTTTATCGTTGAAGTTTTCCATCCTGAATGGTTGGCTAACCCAGTGCTGGTGCTCAAAAAGAACGGTACTTGGCGGATGTGTATCGATTACACGGACTTGAATAAGGCTTGCCCGGCTGATCCGTTTGCTATCCCTCGTATTGATCAAATCACTGATGCTATGGCGGGTTGTGAGCATCTGAGTTTTTTGGATGCTTATTCTTGTTATCATCAGATCAAGATGGCAGTTAAGGACCAGGAGAAGACAACTTTCATTACTCCGTTTGGAGCCTTCTACTATGTGTCTATGCCTTTTGGGCTTAAAAGTGCCCAGGCGACTTATCAGCGGTGTGTGCAAAATTGCTTTCATAATCAGATTGGGCACAATGTTCATGCTTATGTCGATGACATTGTGGTGAAGTCAAGAAAGAAGGAGACCTTGATTGATGATTTGAAGGAGACATTTGATAATCTCCGGGTCTACAAGATGATGCTTAATCCGGCTAAATGTGTCTTTGGTGTACCTGCAGGCAAGCTCTTGGGTTTTTTGGTTTCTAACAGAGGCATTGAAGCTAACCCGGAGAAAATCAAAGCTATCACTTCTTTGGCTAAGCCGGTGTGCATTAATGATGTTCAACGCTTGGCGGGTCGTATTGCCGCTTTGAGCCGGTTCATAAGCCGGCTGGGTGAGAAGGCTATCCCCCTCTATCAAATGATGAAGAAGACAGATCATTTTGTTTGGTGTGATGCGGCTAACCAAGCATTTGAGGATCTGAAGAAACAGTTGGCCGAGCCGCCCGTGCTTGCTGCCCCTGTTGATAAGGAGCCTATGTTGTTATACGTGGCTGCTAACAGCCGAGCCGTCAGTGTGGCCATAGTGGTAGATAGGAAGGAGGCAGGCAAGGAATATCCGGTTCAACGGCCGGTTTATTATATCAGTGAGGTGCTCATTGAGTCCAAGCAGAGGTACCCACATTGGCTCTCCATCAGGTAATCCTGATTGACCTGGCGAACTCTTAGCAGTCAATCTTTTCAACAAGACCCTGAACTAGTTAAGGTTAAAACGCTGGTTTGTCATGTGAGGGCACGACTTACGGATAGCAAGGAGAAGCTCAGGCTGATAAAGTCGCCTTCCTTGAAACTTGGATAAATCGGCCTGTGATGCACGATGCTACTCTGACCCCGCGTACTCCTGATAAGTCTATCTTTAAATAAGAACTGAACTTATCTGGGTTAAAATGTCGATTGGGTAATGTGAGTGCCGGCTCACGGAAAGCGCGTACCTTCCAATGGCTAATGCTAGTTTCATTGAACAAGATATTTTGGCTTGGCGGCCTACGAAAGCCTTGGATTTTTCTGCTGGTTTGGTTTGAACGTCTTTTTGCGATTTTTCTCTTGTGACATGGTAATACATGGTTGAAAACCAATAAGGCTTATAATGCCTTATGAGTCATATATGACATTAGCCGGTGTTCATTAACCCGGCCTGGTACTTGACTATAAGTCACCAGTATAAGCTAATGTAATATCCGGTGTTTATTAACCCGGCCTGGTTTTAAGCCGGCAATATATACTTACCAGTGCTGAAATTTTGGGTTATCACCCTTATTTCACTGGCTTGATAAACCAACAATGTGATCAAATATCACAGGTATGCTATATGTTCAAATATATGGTTATCCCTAAGTCCAGCTTTGGTTATAACTTATGATTATTTTTCTATAGCTTTCTATATTGGGCATTATGACCCGTCCTATGGTAAACCGTGGGACACTCGTGGTCTATTTTTGTATATAGGAACAGATTCAAAAAACTGATATTATAAACATCAGTGGCAGATATTCAATTGGCAGTTTCATGCAAAGCGGAACGTGCATGATGGCACGGCAAATTCAAAAGTTTTTCTACTCTATTACAAGCCTCCACGGGCTAAATGACACCAAAGTGTTTTTCAAAAGCTCAACTATTTAGAGCCGCCCGACAGTTCAGTCTTCTTGGCCTTGTTGCTCGGAGTCTTCTGTGTCATCCTTTGTCGGCTCTTCGTCTTCTTCCACTGGCTGAAAAGTTGGTGATGACCAATCGATACCAGATAAAGCTTCAAATTCAGCTTCATCATCTATAAGCTCAGATGAATCGACTTCAGGAGCAAAGGTGTGCTTACGGATTGGCGGGATTAAGTCCATCACTTTGTAAGCCAGAGTTGGCATCTTCTTATGCTCCCCGTCATAAGCCGGATGGTACTTGGAGAGGTCCGAGTCATTGGCAATCATTGTGGCCATTGAACGAATTTCTGTTACACATGCTGCAAAGTCTTTCTGATTGAAAGGTGTACCATCTTCTATCAGACTTGGCTAACTAGTAGCTACCTCAGACGGGTCAAGCTCTGGTACCCATGCCTTGGCCCGACTCAAAGCTGTCACGGCGCCGGCTCTTGCAGATGATCACTTTATTTCATCAAATCTAACAGGCAACACAGAGAGTTTCTTCAAAACATCTATCAGTATAGTTGGTGCTTGACCTGTTGGTAAAATGGTGGCTAGTGCACGCTGAGTCCCGGTGGACAACTGCTCAACAAGTGTATAGACAGCTTTAAGCTTCACCAGCATGTCTTGATTGAGATTGCTGCTCCTGGGACCTGAATATATTGCAAAATGATTAAAATGGCGGGTTATATGATCAAAATAATGATTCACTTCTGATGCTTGATAAGGAGACTCACAAAAGATAGCTGAAACCATCTAATTCACACGACATTTTAAACCGGAAAGCTCGGTGGTCGCTTCTTGAAGCGCTGCCTCTGCCTTCTCAGCATGTTGGGTCAAAGCCGTCTTTTCATCTGCCCAGGTCTTTTTATCTGCTTCAAAGCTTGTCTTCAATTTTTCCGACTCAGCTGAAAGGATCGATATAGTTGACTAGAGGGGGGTGAATAGGCAACTAACAATTTTTAGCTTTTCTTTAACAATTTAAACTTTGCATCAAAGTAGGTTGTCTAGATATGCAACTAAGTGAGCAACCTATATGATGCAACAACAATAAGGACACAAGCAAGCAAGAGATACAACACAAATAAGCTTGCACAAGTAAAGGCACGAGATAACCAAGAGTGGATCCGGTGGAGACGAGGATGTGTTGCCGAAGTTCCTTCCCTTTGAGGGGAAGTGCGTCTCTGTTGGAGCGGTGTGGAGGCACAATGCTCCCCAAGAAGCCGCTAGGGCCACCGTATTCTCCTCATGCCCTCACACAATGCGAGATGTTGTGATTCCACTATTGGTGCCCTTGGAGGCGGCGACCGAACCTTTACAAACAAGGTTGGGGCAATCTCCACAACTTAATTGGAGGCTCCCAACGACACCACGAAGCTTCACCACAATGGACTATGGCTCCACGGTGACCTCAACCGTCTAGGGTGCTCAAACACCCAAGAGTAATAAGATCCGCAAGGGATTAGTGGGGGAATCAAATTTCTCTTGGTGGAAGTGTAGATCGGGGCCTTCTCAACCACTCCCGAGCAAATCAACAAGTTTGATTGGCTAGGGAGTGAGATCGGGCGAAAATGGAGCTTGGAGCAACAATGGAGCTTAGGGTTGGAAGAGGTGGTCAACTAGAGGTAGGAGACACCCCTTTTATAGCTGTGGGCAAAATCCAACCGTTATCCACTTAACCAGCCCGCGACATGCGGTACTACCGCTCCAGAACCACGGTACTACCGCAAGGACATGCGGTACTACCGTGAGGCACCACGGTACTACCGCGGCAGCTGCAGAGACTAGAACAAGCCTGCCTAAGAGCAGGACTTCTGCGAGCGCGGTACTACCGCTCCTCCTTGCGGTACTACCGCAAGGCAGAAAGGTCCTAGCCTGGGAATGGGCGTGGATGAATAAAATTACATCCGTGCCTACTTCCGCTGGAAAAGAATCGATGCAAAAATCCAACACGGTACTACCGCTGGGGAGCGGTACTACCGCATGGAAGCTGGACCAGGCCACGCGTGGTACTACCGCGCACGAGGGGCAGTACTACCGCAGAGGCGCGGATGTAAAAAATTACATCCGCCCCTACTACCGCGATGCAGCAGCACTTGGCCTGGGGTCCACGGTACTACGGCTCCAGAGGGGCGGTACTACCGTGGGCTCCCGCGGTACTACCGCGCCTTGGCACGGTACTACCGCAGGTGCCTGCGGTACTACCGCAAGCACAACAACAGCAGCCAGGACAATTGCATAGAGGATAAACAGGGGATGCTCCAAAGAGCAAGGGAAAGGTGGGGACAAGGAAGGAAACGTGTACGTGATGATTCCACCCAAACCTTTCCAACGCGGACCCCCTCTTAATAGTACGGCTTTCCTATGACTCAAATCCACCAAAAAGAAACGTAGAAAAACGCCGTCTTCAATAGTCTTCGAGGGGCACTGAACCTTCTTGTGCCTAGCGATAAAACGTCTGAGAAACTCAAGGCACACGATTAGTCCACAAATGCATTGTCATCAATCTCCAAAACACTTTAGGGATAAATATGCCCTTACAATCTCCCCCTTTTCGGTGGATTGATGACAATACGGGATTTGCACAAAGGGAAATAAACTTGAGTAGAGGCAAACCCCTCCTCTCTAAAATATAGACGGGCTCCCCCTAGATGTGTGCAATCTAGATGGATGCTTTGGACTGCACAACACACAAACTAGGATAAACACTCCCCCTATATTTTAGAGACAAGGCATATCTTGCAATAGTAAAGCTATCATCTAAACAAGAGCATAAAACACAGGTAGCACAATATAACATAAGCTCACTAAGATAGGATAAAGTGCATATGTCTTACACCATATGAAGGATAAGCCTCAAACCAAACCAAAGCAAACGAAACGAGGTTCAAACGAGAAAGCAAACACCCCGAACACAACGACACACGGCACGCAAGCACAGGCAAATCCCTACACTCTCTCCCCCTTTGGCATCGAGACGCCAAAAAGGCAAAGAGGACACCTACACACAAGGGGTGGCTCAAGCAGGGAAGTCATCCCAATGCTCCCCGTCAGACTCTGCAGCAGGGATGTCCTCCTCGATGTCCTCGTCAGAATTAGACCACTTGAAGCCTTGCTTCGCCATCCACTCGGCCTCCGGGGTGATGACCTCCTCAGAACCACCAGAAACGTCCTCTCCAAAGACCTTCATAATCTTCTTGTCGTGGCGGTGACTCTCCTTGGACGCCACGTGAGTCCTGTACTGCCCCTTCGCTTGCATGCAGAAAAGAGTCTTCATCTTGTCCTTCAGCTTCTTGGCCCACGAGGGCTCAGAGGAACTATGGGAGGACCTAGCAGCACGGTCCTCAGCAACATCCTCTGCTCCAGCCTCCTCCTCACCAACAACCCTCCTAGCAGCAGACGCCTCAGCACGAGTAGTAGTGTTGGCCCAGTTGGGCTTGACACGGAGACTGATGGGATCATGCCGAATCCAATCTGGAGCAAGGAACTCATCACCAGGGAACAGCCTCTCCCAAGTCTTGGAGATCAGCAGAAACAAGTACAGTCCATAGATAGGCACCTTGCGGTTGAACACCGCAAACCGAAGCTCACACCACATGATGTGTGAGACATCAAGAGGCTGAGTCTGAGACACACATGTCTCCTCGCACATGAGCATCATATCCACCATATAGGCATGAACCTTGTCCTTGTCGCCAATGCGAGGGAACAGAGAGTTGCGGAAGATGCGATACATGATATCCAGAAAGGAGTTCAACACCCAAGCCGACTTGCCATTGGGAAGCACCTTCTCAACATAGTACTGCTGGAGCTTGTTCTTGTTAGCGGACTCAGGATTGGCATGGGGACGAACACCAACAGGTGTGTTGAGCCCATCATCAGGAACATGCAACAGATCCATGAAATCCTTCTAGGTAGCAGTCAACTGACATCCATTGGTTATCCACGTCATCCTCCGCTCCTCCCAAGGATGAAAGTACACAGAGGCAAAGAACTGACAGACAAGTTCAGGGTCAAAGTCCAGATGGAACGAGATCACATGTTCAATACCAAACTGCTCCACCAAATCCAGAGCCTCTCCAAAGTACTCACGAAACTTGTCCTTCCTCATGTGATGCATGTCTATCCACTTGACTTCCACGTAGGTGTTTTGCTTGTTCTTGATGACATCCAGATAAGTAAGAGTCTACTACTTGGTCCAAAACAAATCACAGCCTCTGATGGTAGCACGAGGATTCACATACGGGTTGATCTGCCTGAGACGGATGAACTCAGAAAGGGGAATCTCATCCATGCCCTTAGCGGGTTCCTTGTTCTTGCTAGCGGTGGTCTTGACATGGCGCTTGGGGGCATTGGAGCCCTCTGGTGCTTCACCTTGATTGCGCAAACGCTTGGAGCCAGTGTCACGACTGGGATTGGACCGACGAGAGCCACCACCTAAGACACAAAGCGCAAAACACACACGACAAGCAAAAAGGATCAATGCAAAGACCACGGCAAAGCAAAAGAAACATGTAGGAAGCATACATGGTAATTGCCATGAGAAAGATTTGACCCCAACGGTAGTACTGCCAGGTGCTGCGGTACTAAAATTTTAGTACCGCTCCTAGTCGCGGTAGTACCGTGTGAAGTCACGGTAGTACCGCGGCTGGGAGCGGTAGTAGGATCTTAGTGCCACAGCCAGCGTGGTAGTACCGCGCCTGACGGGCGGTAATACCGCACGAGCAGTAGTACCACACATGTGGCGCGGTAGTACCGCACCGCGTCAGATCCGAACCAGTTTGAATCTGAGAAAAACCGCGAAACCCCGGCGGTACCACGGTTGATCAAATCTAGCACAGGACAACATATCAAGTATAATTCCTACGCAACACGACTCTCCTACATCCTACTCTTGCAAAGATTTGTCCTAAAATCTCACGAACAACATGCATGTCCCCAAAAACCTAGAAGCGAAAGAACAACCAAGAAGGAGAGGGATTTGGGGAAAAACCTTGTTCCATGGCAAGAGGAAGTGATGGGGAATGATCCCACCGGTCGGAATCCGAGGAGAGTGGCCGGAGACGGAGATCCGACGAGGACCTCCGGCGTCGTTCTTGAGCAAGAGAGAGAGAGAGAGAGACGTGGGGAGAGAGACAAGTGAATGGGTATGGGGAGTTGGAACTCCCCTGCCCGAGTCATAACCCCCACGCCCACTCGTCGGCGCGGTAGTACCGTGCATTATCGCGGTAGTACCACTCGGCAGAAGTACCGCACTTGAGCGGTAGTACCGCTCTCCTGGGCGGCAGTAAAAATTTACTGCCGCGCAGGTGCGGTAGTACCTTGCCCTCCCAACGCGGTAGTACCGTGGCTGGCCATGGTAGTACCGTGGGCTCAAGAATTTGCACATTTCAAGCACAAGAAAAAGAGGTCTTTGCACGGAAACTTTGAGGCAACACGACACCACAAGAACACGCGACACACAAAGGCAGAAAGGAAAATGACAACACGAAACAACCACGAGACACCACCTATCCAAAGAGAGGGCGGTGGCCGGAGCCACCTATGTTTGAGTCAATTGGTATGGCACCGCGAAGAATTATCCTTGGGCCCATGACCAAAACTCATATTTGAAGCACAAGTACCATCGAAAATGGCTAATGTGAAAGAGTTGATCGATTTATGCATAATGGGGGGAGGGAGAGTTCATTGAGAGAACAACACTCCCCCTATGTCCATGCCTACACCTAAACAAGACAACAAGTTGAGTATGGTGGGGTGTGCAAGGGTTCAAGCAACATTGCTCGAATCAATGATATTTAGCTCATGCCTTAACTCGCGAAATCTTGCTTCATCCAAAGGCTTCGGGAAGATATCTGCAAGGTTATCATGAGTGTTGACGTAGTTGAGCTCGATCTCCCCTCGCCTAATGTGATCCCGAATGAAGTGATACCGAATCTCAATATGCTTCGTCTTGAAGTGTTGCACCGGGTTGAGAGAAATCTTGATGGCACTTTCATTATCACACAAAGAGGCACTTTGTCACAAATGACACAGTAATCCTTTAAAGTTTGCCTCATCCATAAGAGTTGTGCACAACAACTACCGGCCGCCACATACTCCACTTCGGTGGACGAGAGAGACACACAACTTTGCTTTTTAGAAGACCAACTTACCAAAGAGCAACCAAGGAATTGGCACCCTTCGGAAGTGGACTTCCTATCCACTTTGTCTCCCTCCCAATCGGAATCCGAATATCCTACAAGCTTGAAGTTTGCTCCTCTTTGGTACCACAAGCCAAAGTTTGGGGTATGAGCCAAATATCGGAAGATTCGCTTGACTGCCACAAAGTGGCTTTCCTTAGGTGCGGCTTGAAACCGTGCACAAATTCCCACACTCAACATGATATCCGGTCTAGATGCACAAAGGTAAAGCAAGGATCCAATCATGGAACGATATACCTTTTGATCCACCGCTTTACCATTGGGATCAATGTCAAGTTGGCATTTGGTGGGCATTGGAGTGGAAGCCGGCTTGAATCACTTAGCTTGAATCTCTTGAGCATGTCTTCTTTGCTTCACTCCGAAATCGAGAAAGAACTTCAACTCTCCCATGGAAGACATCTTGAACTTTGAGGTCATTAGTGAGGGAAATTCCTCATTGAAAGCTTTGTTAGGGGAACCAAAGATAATGTCAACAACATATAGTTGGCACACAAACAACTCCCCTTTGACGTTCTTAGTAAAAACAGTGGGATTATTAGCCCAACTTCAAACCCGCGATCTTGTAGCAACTCGGTAAGGTGGTCATACCACGCACGTGTGGCTTGTTTAAGGCCATAGAGTGCCTTATCGAGTTGATACACATGATCGGGAAAGTAGGGATCCTCGAACCCGGGGGGTTGTTTGATGTAAACCAACTCATTAATAGGACCATTAAGAAAAGCACTCTTCACATCCATTTGTTGCAACTTAAAGTTGTGATGAGAAGCATAAGCAATCAACAAACGAATGGATTCAAGACGAGCAACGGGAGCTGTAACATCCCAAATTTTCAATTTGGAATGTTATACATTAGGTCATCATGCATATCATATTTTCTCGCATTTTTCCGATCCTAGAAATTTCACGCAACTCAAGGACCCTCGGAGAGAGTTGGAAGTTTCATAATTTTCATATTTGGGATCTCTCAAATTTTTGAAAATAGGATCATTGGATTATTTAAATTATCTTCATAAAGTTTTTCCTATAAAATATCTTGAGAGGGAATAATATGACTTTCCCAAACAATTAGGAAAATGAAGATATTATAAATAAACCAACATTGGTTTTGGAGATTTATTTTGCTTAGGCAAAATGAGCATTTTAAAATATTTTTCATGTATTTTGTTTTTAAAAGTTCATTTTGTTCGATTCAATTTTGGAGTCGGAGAAAATTTGTTTTAATTAATTTGGAGTTCATTTGCTATTTATTTTATTTGTTTTTGTTTTAAAGTTTATTTAAAAAAAACGCTACTCGATCGAGGCCCACTGCCCAGCCAGCCAGCCTCCGGCCCAGCCGCGCCTGCCCATCTCTCCTCCGCTCGCGCCCGAGTCCCGCTCGAGCACGGCAAGGCCTTGCCGCCGAGTCCCGCCCGCCCGACTCCTCGCCTCCCCAAGCAACCCCCGCCCCTCCCCCCCTCTTAAATACCCCCCGCCCCCTCTCTCTCACCCCATCGCCCCGCCGCCCGCCTCTCCCGACCGAGCCGCCGACGCCTCAAGCGCCGCCGCCGTCGCCCCTCGTCGCCGACGACGCCGCTGAAGGAACCCGCCGCCTCGCCTCCCGACCCGCCGTCACCACCCCGCCGCCCGAGAGCCGCCGGTGATCGCGGAGGTAGCCGCCCGCCCGCCGCCCGATTCGGTCTATTCCCGTGAACCGTCCGTTTTTTTTTTAAAAAATATTTGTTCGGTTTTTTTTAAAACCTAGATCGGTTTTGTTTTTTCGGTTTTCTTATTTAACGGACGCCATCAACCGCTCGCTTCAAAGGAACGCGTTCGTTAGATTCGATTCTGTTA
The DNA here is from genome assembly GCA_021605205.1 of Aegilops longissima. NCBI lineage: Eukaryota > Viridiplantae > Streptophyta > Magnoliopsida > Poales > Poaceae > Aegilops > Aegilops longissima. Next base: position 203,272,515 of record CM038678.1, on the reverse strand, counting down.
ACTAACGCTTGCTTTTTAACTCGCTAAATCGTTTTTCTTTTTAATCGGAATTAATCTGTTATTTTCGATTTGATTTCAGATCTGATTTTCAAAACCGCTTTATTTCTCGCCGCTTATCGGAATCAGTGATTCAAGCGCTGGAGTTTCAGAATGAAACCGCCGTTCGACTACTCTACTTTCACAGAGTTTTGCCACTGTGAAATTTTGACCTAATTTCGATCGCTAACCGAGAGGTTTCTCTCGAGTTTCGACTTTCGGAGTTTGTTTTGATTCGATTCTTTTGCAACCAGGGTTCTTAAGTTGAACTTTCTGGTTAGATCTTTTATTCGAGATTTCCCTGTGCATTAGATGAGTACTTATTGTATGCTTGTTGTTTGTCTGCGTTAGATCACCCGGAGTGCGCCGCTTGTTACTTCGAATCTCTAGGACTCGCGGATCATCAACAAGGCAAGTAACACTTTGATCATACCCTTCTACTACCCAGTTTTATGCATTAGATCTATTCCTCAAACACTTGCATGATTAGGATCTAATTAAATTGTGGGATGGGAAGTAGATTGAGGTAGTACCTATTACCTGTTTTACTTATGAAACCTTGGGAGTTACTTCACGCTTGCTTGTTCATGCTATGCTATGCTAGTAGACGTGGATTGGGTGAGTGAATATCCATGATGATGTGAGATTGTTAATTAATGGTTTATCTAAGGTGGCAACCTAACACACATCTGGGTGGATTGAGGCACCTGGTTTCTATCAGACTTGCTCAGATTTCTTGGACCGCCACCTGTGCTCTAAGGGATCATAAGATTATTCAAACTGGAAACTTCCGTGCAGCCACAAGCCAATTATGGGCTCTGGCGTAGTTGACTAAGTTGTGCGAACTCTTACGGGTAGGCTAGCTGATGTAGGGGATGTAGGTTGGTACGGTCTACCCACATGTAAGGTGCTAGCGCTCGAAGACTATGTCTCGGTCATCCGCTTCTCAAACACCATGTAGTGCGAGAACCAAGCGGAGGCGATCGAGTCTTGTGGGGAAAAGTCGCAAACCTCTGCAGAGTGTAATAAACTAATCATGATTAGCCGTGTCCCGGTTATGGACAATTTGAGTATCCGGACTTGATTATCATGTGAATCTCAACATGTTACTTCTAAATAAAAGCTATTGGGTTTTGATGAGTACTTTTAAATTGGGATTGAGGATGTGTCAACCATCTTCAATGTTTAACAACCACCATGATAGTTAAATAAAATTATTCCTTTGATGTAGGGAAAAATCAGCTTTATGCAATGTAACAGAGAGCCTTACCACCAGCCAAATATGCATGTAGTATAGGCTTATTCATTCATTGCTCTTTATGTGTTACATTGCCAAGATATTCCATGTTGACCGTTTTGGCTGCAACTTTTACGCTATGAGACTTTTCGCATTTAGTAAGGTGTTAGGTCGTGGTTCTATTCTCGGTGATGCCGTTGGAGTTGATGGACTCGCTTATCTTCCAAGCCTTCGCTGTTATTATTAGATGGCCTTAAGCCATATTTTTATTCAGTTCCCTTGTGGACATCGATGTAATAAGTGTGTGATTGCTACTCGCTATAAATCCTTCAAATCATGTGTGGTGTCAAGATTATCGATCCAGGGATGACACCGAGCACGAGCGCTAGATCCATTCGGTCCGGTCGCCAGAGAATGGTATCGAGCACACGCCGACCGTAGGACACGACCACTAAGTTAAAGCCATAGATCACTCTCTCTTCTCATTTTTTCTAACTCCTCATCTTTTCTACTCTCTTTAGGATGATCGACGCGAAGATCAAGTACACCCAACCGGATGAAGGCACACCTTTTGGATTTCACTTGAAGGAAGTTACTAAGCACCGAACATTGGATTACCAAGCTTCACCGAATTTTCAACGCCACTCTGCTCAAGAGGAGCGCTGGAAGATTCATGCTCACGCTTCAGAAGGACATTCGCCCCAATCACCAAGCCAATAGATAGTGTTTTGAGGCACCAACTTGAGTCCGGGAAGGAGCATGGCAGCTCACATCACCATGGGACGATTGGAGAAGTCTATCAAGAAGATCTCAAGGACACCATCTACCAAATTTGCGGACGCCGAGATGACAACTGGACGTCGTCAACACCAAGAAGGATAGGTCCATTGCGCATTCATCCAGAGTTAAATCAACACATTCGACGCCAAGAGAATCAAATGTGCAATGACATGTTGGAGTTCTGAGAAGACGAAGGAAAGGATCATCGAATTGGAAGGAGAACTAAAGACTACACGCAAGGACTACATGGACGAGATCGTGGCTCGCAAGACACAATAACGATCTTAAGTACGAGATCAAGAACTCAAGAAGAAGTTGGCACTGTGAATGAAGACCAGATGTCGAGCATCAAATCGACTACATCAACATTGACGACTCAGATTCGGATCCAAGTGAACCCGACTTTGAAGACGAAGTCTGGAGCAGACATCATGGAGTCTTCCACCGTTCAAATTAGTAGAAGTCCCCACATATTAGTAGTATTCCTCCATGTAACATTATAGTACACGCACTTTTGCGATAGTTAGATCGTTGTAAGCCCTTGTTTGATTGAATGAAGTGATTTGTGTGCATTTGCTCATGTGCATTTGGGTAGTGATTCCCTTAGACCTCATTCTATTCTATTCTCTCTTCTTTTCTAAACCCTTCAGATGCCTCCAGACGCGACCCGGATTCGCTTTTCCGCCAGAGATCACCCAATTGATCCAGCAGCAGAATACCTGATTCAAACATTGGTGCGTAACAACAACAACAACCCCAACAACCCACCGCCACCACCACCACTGCGGATCATCGACTCGCTTCCTTAGACTGAACCCGCCGGTGTATTCCAAAGAGCACCGAGCCAATTGTAGCAGATGGTGGCTCCGCAAGATAGGAAGGAGCTGACCACTGCAGGATGCACAGATGGTGAAAGAGTGAAGTTTGCAGACATCAACTTGAAGGACCCGCAGCAGCATGGTGGGAGAATTTCACAGCCACTTATCCGTGAGACACCGCCACATGGGATCGGGCCAACAAGCTTTTCAGACAGCCCATGTTTCAGCAGGAGCCATGGCTATGAAGAAGCGTGAGTTTCGCAACTTACGCCAAGGAGGAAGGATCACACAAGATGTGGATGACTTTAGCAAATTAGCACGTTATGCCCCAGATGACGTTGCTACAGATGCAGCTAAACAGGAGAAGTTTCTAGAAGGACTAAATGATGAGTTCAGCATGCCGTTGATGGTAGCAAGTTTCAATAACTACCAGGAGTTAGTAGACCGAGCTCTCATGATTGAAGGAAAGCAGCAGCAGATTGAGAACCGCAAGCGGAAGTATGGACAAGGAAAGTATAACTCTGGAGCCCAGCAGAAGCCCCGTTATACCCCTAAATCAGGAATTCAGTTTCAGCATACCCATGGAGGAGGTAATTCGCATAACCATAATGGCACCAAGAATGGGAACGGGAATGGAGGAAGCAACGGACAGAACCGCACCAACCCGTCTACACCATCCAAGGTAGACTGAGTCACATTACTTGCTTTAAGTGCCGCAAGATGGGCATTATGCAAATGACTGCCCGTAGGCCGAATGGAAATGGCAATGGAAGCTCGAAAGAAGCCCAACCCTTTCAACAGGGGACAAGTGAACCACATTGATGTGGAGGAGGTTGAAGATCAGCCCGATGCATGAATCGGTAAGTTTTTGGTTAAGTCTTTATCGCAGCTTGTTCTTTTTGATCTTGGTGCATCGCATTCATACATATCAAGGGGATTTGTGGATAAGTACCAGTTACCAACCCAAGCCCTTAGGTCACCCATGCTAGTAACCTCACCCGGAGCAGAGTACATGGCTAGTAAATGGTGTGATCGACTACCACTACGGATTGGACACTATGTTTTCCCCTCAGACCTAATTGTTCTGGAATCCCAAGGATTGGATGTGATATTAGGAATGGATTGGTTATCAAAGTATGGAGGAAACATAGATTGTACCACAAGGTCAATTTTGCTCACCACACCCGAAGGAAGAAGGATTAAGTATGTATCACGGCACGAGCCGAGGAGGGCACAAGTTAATTGCTTAACAGGAGTGGTACAGGAAGAAGTACCAGTGGTGAAGGATTATCCTGATGTATTTCCTAAGAGTTGCGTGAATGCCGCCGGATAGAGACATTGAGTTTTTAATCGAGCTGTTGCCGTGAACAGCCCGATATCGAAGCGACCGCATGTGATGCCCGCAAAGGATTTGGCAGAAATTAAGAAGCAGATTAAGGAACTATTGGATAAAGGTTTTATTCGCCCAAGTTCTTCACCTTGGGGATCACCCGTTTTGTTAGTAGAGAAGAAGGATGGATCTTTGAGAATGGTTGTTGATTATCGTGGATTGAATGAAGTAACAATCAAGAACAAGTACCGCTACCTATGATAAATGATCTGTTTGATCGCTTGCAAGGAGCCAAAGTGTTTTCTAAGATCGACTTGCGATCAGGGTACCATCAGTTGAAGATTCGGGAGCAAGACATACCCAAGACAGCGTTTACCACGAGATATGGACTGTACGAGTATACCGTTATGTCATTTGATGACTAACGCACCAGCCTATTTCATGAACCGATGAACAAAGTGTTTATGGAGTTTTTGGACAAGTTAAATCGTGGTGTTCATTGATGACATCTTGATTTTCTCAAGAATGAAGAGGAACACAAGGAACATTTGAGATTGGTTTTGGAGAAACTAAGAGAACACCAGTTGTATGCCAAGTTCAGCAAATGTGAGTTTTGGCTAAAGGAAGTTGGATTTCTCGGACATGTTATATCCGGAGAAGGAATAGCGATTGACCCCACAAAGGTTGAGACCGTAACCAAATGGGAAGCACCAACGACAGTTGGAGAGATTCGAGTTTCCTTGGACTCGCAGGATACTACCAAGATTCATTGAGAATTTCTCAAGGATTGCAAAGCCTATGACAGAATTGTTGAAGAAGGAAAACAAATTCATATGGACCGAGGACTGTGAGGCAAGTTTTCGGAGTTGAAGAAAAGATTGGTTACCTCACCAGTTTTGATATTGCCGATCAAACTAAGGATTATGAGGTGTTTTGCGACGCTCACGCCGAGGACTTGGAGCAGTGCTTATGCAGGAAGGAAGAGTTGTTTCAGATGCTTCACGACAACTTAAGCCCCATGAGTTGAATTATGCCACTCACGATTTGGAGTTAGCAGCCGTTGTGCATGCCTTGAAGACGTGGAGACATTTTCTCATTGGAAATCATTGTGAAGTATATACGGATCACAAGAGTTTGAAGTACATCTTCACACGTATGAATTGAATCTCGACAAAGGAGATGGTTAGAGCTAATCAAGGATTATGATATGAGATTGCATTATCACCCCGGAAAGGCTAATGTCGTAGCAGACGCATTGAGCCGTAAGAGCCACGTCAATACCCTAATGATGGGAGAAATACCCAATGAGTTAGCCGAGGACCTTCGAGAGCTATGTTTGGAAATAGTTCCGAGAGGCTATGTAGCAGCATTGGAGATTGATCGACATCGATGGACAAAATCGAGAAGCCCAAAAGGCGATAAGGAAGTTGCCTCTATAAAGGAGAAAATGAGCAAAGGAAAAGCTAAAGGATTTCGTGAGGACGAGCACGATACCCTATGGTTTGAAGACCGTGTTTATGTGCCCAATGACCCGTAGATCGGGAAGTTGATTTTACAAGAAGCCCATGATTCACCCTATTCGATTCACCCAGGAAATACCAAGATGTATTTGGATTTGAAGAATATTTTCGGTGGACCGGAATGAAGAAGGATATTGCGGAGTATGTAGCAGTTTACGGCGTATGTCGAAAGTAAAGGCGGAACATCGAAGCCAGCAGGATTGTTACAACCATTGCCGATACCGAATGGAAGTGGGATAAACTAGGCATGGATTTCATCACAGGTTTGCCAAAGACCCGCTCAGATATGACTCGATTTGGGTCATAGTCGACCGTTTGACCAAGGTAGCCCATTTCATTCCAAATAAGACTACCTATAGCAGTGCTAAGTTGGCAAAGATATACATGACCAGAATTGTGTGTTTACACGGAATTCCAAGGAGCATTGTATCGCATGAGGAACCCAATTTACTTGAAATTTTGGAACCAGTTACACGAAACATTGGGAACCCGATTGAGTTCAAAGACAGCTTTCCACCCACAGACCGATGGATGCAGACCGAGAGAGTCAATCAGATTTTGGAGGACATGTTGAGAGCTTGTGCACGGATTATGGATCTAGTTGGGATGACAATTTGCCGATGCAGAATTTTCCTACAATAACAGTTACCAAACCAGTTTAAAGATGGAACCCTTCGAGGCCTTGTATGGAAGAAGGTGCAGGACACCGTTGTCATGGGACTAAACCGAGATCGTCCATTGTTTGGACCAGATTTGATTAAGGAGTCCGAACGAGAAAGTTAAATTGATTCGGGACAGGCTCAAGGTAGCCCACCGCATGTAAGAGCTATGCCGATTCAAAGCGCAGCGATTGAGTACGGTTGGAGAGAGTATATCTCGAGTATCCCCGCTTGAGGAGTTAAGCGTTTGGAGTTAAAGGAAAATTAGCACCCGCTTTGTTGGACCATATAAGATTTTGCAACGCATGGGAGAAGTTGCGTATAAGTTGGAATTGCGGAAGGACTGTCAGGAGTTCATGATGTATTCCATGTTTCTCGATTGAAGAAATGTCACCCGAGATAGCAGAGGTACCGTTAAGAGACACGGTGCCACCGGAGGCAATTCAGTTGAAGGATGACTTGACATATGAGGAAAAGCCGTTAAGATTCTCGATTATGCCGGCAGAGTTACCCGCAGCAAGGTTATCAAGTTTTGCAAAGTTCGAGTGGAGCCACCACACCGAGGATGAAGCCACCGGGAAAGAGAGGAAGTTTTGCTTAAGGACCACCTCACCTATTTTCTAGTTAACCCGAATCTCGAGGGCTAGATTCATCTTAAGGGTAGGTTTGTAACATCCCAAATTTTCAATTTGGAATGTTATACATTAGGTCATCATGCATATCATATTTTCTCGCATTTTCCGATCCTAGAAATTTCACGCAACTCAAGGACCCTCGGAGAGAGTTGGAAGTTTCATAATTTTCATATTTGGGATCTCTCAAATTTTGAAAATAGGATCATTGGATTATTTAAATTATCTTCATAAAGTTTTTCCTATAAAAATATCTTGAGAGGGAATAATATGACTTTCCCAAACAATTAGGAAAAATGAAGATATTATAAATAAACCAACATTGGTTTTGGAGATTTATTTTGCTTAGGCAAAATGAGCATTTTAAAATATTTTTCATGTATTTTGTTTTTAAAAGTTCATTTTGTTCGATTCAATTTTTGAGTCGGAGAAAATTTGTTTTAATTAATTTGGAGTTCATTTGCTATTTATTTTATTTGTTTTGTTTTAAAGTTTATTTAAAAAAAACGCCTACTGGACCGAGGCCCGGCCTGCCCAGCCAGCCAGACCCTCCGCCCAGCGCCCTGCCCATCTCTCCTCCCGCTCCGCGCCCGAGTCCCGCTCGAGCACGGCAGCGCCCGCCCGCCGAGTCCGCCCGCCCGACTCCTCGCGCCTCCCCAAGCAACCCCGCCTCTCCCCCTCTTAAATACCCCCCCCCCTCTCTCTCTCACCCCATCGCCCGCCGCCCGCCTCTCCCGACCGAGCCGCCGCCGACGCCTCAAGCGCCGCCGCCGTCGCCCTCGTCGCCGGACGACTTGCCGCCGCGGGAACCCGCCCCCCTCGCCTCCCGACCCGCCGTCACCACCCGCCGCCGGAGAGAGCCGGTGATCGCGGAGGTAGCCGCCCGCCCGCCGCCCGATTCGGTCTATTCCCGTGAACCGTCCGTTTTTTTAAAAAAATATTTGTTCGGTTTTTTTAAAACCTAGATCGGTTTTGTTTTTTTCGGTTTTCTTATTTAACGGACGTTTATCGAACCGTTCGTTTTGATGAACGCGTTCGTTAGATTCGCTCTTAACTAACGCTTGCTTTTTAACTCGTTAAATCGTTTTTCTTTTAATCGGAATTAATCTGTTATTTTTCGATTTGATTTGAGATCTGATTTTCAAAACCGTTTTATTTCTCGCTCGCTTATCGGAATCGGGTGATTCAAGCGCTGGAGTTTCAGAACGAAACCGCCGTTCGACTACTCTACTTTCACAGAGTTTTGCCACTGTGAAATTTTGACCTAATTTCGATCGCTAACCGAGAGGTTTCTCTCTCGAGTTTCGACTTTCGGAGTTTGTTTTGATTCGATTCTTTTGCAACCAGGGTTCTTAAGTTGAACTTTCTGGTTAGATCTTTTATTCGAGATTTCCCTGTGCATTAGATGAGTACTTATTGTATGCTTGTTGTTTGTCTGCGTTAGATCACCGAGCGCCGCTTGTTACTTCAATCTCTAGGACTCATGGATCATCGCAAGGCAAGTAACACTTTGATCATACCCTTCTACTACCCAGTTTTATGCATTAGATCTATTCCTCAAACACTTGCATGATTAGGATCTAATTAAATTGTGGGATGGGAAGTAGATTGAGGTAGTACCTATTACCTGTTTTACTTATGAAACCTTGGGAGTTACTTCTACGTTTGCTTGTTCATGCTATGCTATGCTAGTAGACGTGGATTGGGTGAGTGAATATCCATGACAGATGTGAGATTGTTAATTAATGGTTTATCTAAGGTGGCAACCTAACACACATCTGGGTGGATTGAGGCACCTGGTTTCTATCAGGACTTGCCTGTAATTCTTCGGACCGCCACCCAGGCTCTAAGGGATCATAAGATTATTCAAACTGGAAACTTCCGTGTGCAGCCACAAGCCAATTATGGGCTCTGGCGTAGTTGACTAAGTTGTGCGAACTCTTACGGGTAGGCTAGCTGATGTAGGGGATGTAGGTTGGTACGGTCTACCCACATGTAAGGTGCTAGCGCTTCTGAAAGACTATGTCTTGGTCATCCGTTTCTCAAACACCATGTAGTCACGAGAACCAAGCGGAGGCGATCGAGTCTTGTGGGGAAAAGTCATAAACCTCTGCAGAGTGTAATAAACTAATCATGATTAGCCGTGTCCCGGTTATGGACAATTTGAGTATCCGGTACTTGATTATCATGTGAATCTCAACATGTTACTTCTAAATAAAAGCTATTGGGTTTTGATGAGTACTTTTTAAATTGGGATTGAGGATGCTGTCAACCATCTTCAATGTTTAACAACCACCATGATAGTTAAATAAAATTATTCCTTTGATGTAGGGAAAAATCAGCTTTATGCAAATGTAATCAGAGAGCCTTACCACCAGCCAAATATGCATGTAGTATAGGCTTATTCATTCATTGCTCTTTATGTGTTACATTGCCAAGATATTCCATGTCTTGACCCGTTTTTGGCTGCAACTTTTACGTTGCACTTTTTTAGAACGACGAGTAAGGTGTTAGGTCGTGGTTCTATTCTCGGTGATGCCGTTGGAGTTGATGGACTCGCTTATCTTCCAAGCCTTCGCTGTTATTATTAGATGGCCTTAAGCCATATTTTTATTCAGTTCCTTGTGGACATCGATGTAATAAGTGTGTGATTGCTACTCGCTATAAATCCTTGAAATCTTGTGTGGTGTCGACATTCGATCCAGAATGACATCGAGCACGAGCGCTAGATCCATTCGGGTCTGGTCGCTACAGGAGCAAAGGTTTCACCATAGTCGATACCCTCGACTTGGGAGTAGCCTTGTGCCACCAATCTTGCCTTGTTGCGAATGATGGTCCCACGAGCATCTTGCTTGTTCTTGAAAATCCACTTGGTCCCAATGACATTGTGGTTCCCCGTTGGCCTTGGCACCAACCTCCACACCTTGTTGTACTCGAAGTTGTTGAGTTCTTCATGCATGGCATTAAGCCAATCCGGATCTTCGAGTGCTTCATATACCTTTTGGGGTTCAACACAAGAGACAAACGTGTGATGTTCACAATAGTTTGCCAATTGTCTACGATGCTTACCCCTTTGAATGCTTCCAAGTACATTCTTCATGAGATGACCCTTGGTGGAGAGCTTGAAGCAATCTTGGCGGCACGACGCTCTAATTCCTCCTCGGTGGTGAGTTGAGGAGGTCACTTGATCATCTTGAGCGCCGTCTTGAGCTTGTTCTTGATCTCGAACTTGCTTGGGGGAGAGAACTTGACCTTGGGCATCACTTGGTGTGTCAACACCGCCTTGAGCATGATCTTGCCCTTGGTCTTGTTCATGAGGTTGAGGGCCTTCACTTTGTTCTTGAGCGTGTGGGCCTTGGGTTGGTGATGGCTCCACTTGAGTGGAGCATTGTCCTTCTCCTTCGGCCACAAGGGGTTCCTCAATGGGTAGGATAAAACCAACACCCATTCTTCTTGTGGCTTGAGGAGGAATTTCATCACCTACATCACAAGTGCCACTTTTCTCCACTTGGGAGCCATTATTCTCATCAAACTCCATGTTACACGTCTCCTCAATAAGTCCCGTGGATTTATTGAGGACACGGTAAGCATGAGAGTTTGTAGCATAACCAACAAATATGCCCTCATAAGCTCTAGCCTCAAATTTAGACAACCGAACACCTTTCTTGAGAATGAAACACTTACACCCGAACACCCGAAAGTACTTGAGACTGGGCTTGTTACCGGTGAGTATCTCATATGGAGTCTTGTTCAAGCCCTTGCGAAGGTAGAGCCGATTAGATGCATGACATGCGGTGTTGATGGCTTCGGCCCAAAAGTTGTATGGAGACTTGAACTCCGCCATCATGGTCCTTGCCGCATCCATCAACGTCCGGTTCTTCCTCTCTGCAACACCGTTTTGTTGAGGGGTGTATGGTGCAGAATATTGATGCTTGATCCCTCATCACTAAGAAACTCATCCAAGGTGTAGTTCTTGAACTCGGTGCCGTTGTCACTTCTTATTGTCAAGATCTTTGCATTGTGTTGACGTTGTGCTTCATTTGCAAAGTCAATGACGGTTTGTTGGGTCTCGCTCTTCCTCTTGAAGAAATACACCCAAGTGTATCTTGAATAGTCATCCACAATCACCAAGCAATACTTTCTACCCCCAAGACTATCAAAGGATGGAGGCCCAAAGAGATCCAAGTGAAGGAGCTCCAACGGCCTCTTCGAGTAAATGATAGTCGTGGGAGGGTGAGCCTTCTCATGAAGCTTTCCTTCGATACAAGCACTGCAAGCACGATCTTTAGCAAAACTAACATTCTTAGTCCACGGACATGGTCCCCCTTGAGAAGACTTTGCAAAGATCTCATATTGACATGGGCTAAATGGCGATGCCAAAGCCATCCCACGTCAACTTTAGCCATTAGGCATGTCGTGGTCTTAGTGGCTCGCTCCGAAAACTTAATCACATATAGACTGTTCTCGACATGCCCAACAAAGGCTACTTTAAGAGTCTTGCTCCACAAGAGGGCCACGGTATCAATATCAAAGAAAGTGGCAAAGCCCATGATTGCAAGTTGACGAACGAAAAGTAAATTGTATGCAAGGGACTCTACAAGCATGACCTTCTCGATCGTGAGATCATGAGAAATGACAACCTTGTCGAGTCCCAATACCTTAGAAGACGAGGCATCACCCCACTCGGCATTGGTGGGCATAGATGGAATCTTCTGCACGTCCACCACCAAGTCCTTGCTTCCGGTCATATGATTTGTAGCTCCACTATCGAGCAACCATGATCCCCCACCGGAAGCAAACACATACAAGAGATCAATGCTTGGTTTTAGGTACCCATTTTGTAATGGGTCCTTTGATGTTAGTAACAAGGGTCTTAGGAACCCAAATACACCATTCAATATATTCATGAGGATAACCACCAAATTTGGCATAAACATGCCCATCACTAGCACGGCATAACACATAAGAAGGATTAAATTCGCCGGCTTTGTTGGGAGGGGTGGCATTGCCCTTCTTGACACCGCCACCCTTCGCATTGTTCTTCTTCTCCTTGAAAGCACCTCTCCCTCCTTCACAAAAGTTTGCTTGAGAGGAGGAGGTCGTTTGGTCTTGTCATTCTTCTTCTTGTTCTTGGGCTTAAAAGTAACCCAATCCCTCCTTAGCTATAACTTCCTTTTGATTGCTCAAAAGGTCGTTGAGGTTCTTCTCACCTTGTATGCATGTAAAAAGGCCTTTCTCAAGTTGCTCCTTCAACTTAGCATTCTCCTCAACAAGATGCACATGCTCACAACAAGGGTTAGTAGCATTTGCATTATCAATCAACACCATATGAGGAAAAGTGGCTTTCTCCTTGGTTAGCTTTACTTGGAGTTGATCATGAGACTCTTTGAGGCTAGCATGAACACCCTTCAAGACTTTGTGAGCCTTGTCGAGAATGTCAAAGTCCTCTTTGAGTCTAGCAAGATCAACTCCAAGCTTTGCCTTCTCGGAGCTTAGCACATGAGAAACAACAAGAGCATGATCAAGATATTTCTTTAATTTAGCATGATCATCGTTGTATGACTCCTCAAGAGCCAAACGAAGACCACACTCTTCCTCAAGAGCATTGGAAAGATCCGAAATCTCATCGGCATAGTCACGACTATGCCCCTCCATCTTAGAGATGGTATCTTCGTGAGCCTCGATCATATCATTGGCTTCACCAAGTTGTTCCAAGAGAGCAACGAAGTGCTTCTTGGATTTACCCTTGAGTTTACCCATAAAGGCCTCAAACTCATTCTCCTCCACATTAGTTCCCTCATGTTCATCAATGCTATCCATCGAAGAAGGATGATTAATGATGGTATTTTTGATGTTGGGGGTTACCTTGTTGGTGGCCTTAGCCATGAGGCACTTGGCGGTGATGCTTTCATTGGGTGAGTCGAAGAGAGACACCTGTGGAGTCGTCGCAATGGCAACGGAGGCCATGGCAACCGACTCACCATCTTCATCATCATCATCATCCTCATTGTACTCTTCTTGTACCACCAATGCCTTGGGAGGAGTCTTCTTGGTGAAGTTGCTCTTGTTGGGGAACGACTTGGCCTTGTCCTTACGGATGAGCTTGCCACCGTTGTCTTCCCTCTTCTCATAAGGGCACTCCGCAACAAAGTGACTCACGTTGCCACAATTGAAGCAAGCCCTCACTCGTTGCTTGCCATTTGCGCCACTTGAGTTGTTCTTGTCGAAGTTGGGCCTTGAGTTGTTCTTGCTCCAAAATTGCCTTGAAGCAAGGGCCATGTGTTCATGATAGGCATACTTCGTATCTTCAAGGTTGCTCTCCTCTTCTTCCTCCTCTTCCTCTTCTTCGACACAAACCTTGGCCTTGAATGCAAGGTTGGGCTTCTTTCCTCTTTGATAGCAAAGAACCGGATTGTCGGCGGTCTTGTCCAATATGCTCATAGCCACAAACTCATCTAACACCTCACTTGAGGACAAGGTGTGGAAGTCCGGCCTTTGACGAATGACGGAGGACATGGCTTTGTGGTAGGGCATCATTGCCTTGAGGAATTTGCGCTTGATCCAATTTTCATCTGTGTCCTTACTTCCATGATCTCGAAGAGAGACCGCGAGTTTGGTAACTCTCCGATAAAGCTCACGAGGTTCTTCATCTTCTTTCATTGCAAACTCATCGGCTTCATCTTGCACCACTTCATAGTTGGAACGTTGAATGCTTGCACTTCCCCGATAGAGGGAAACCACTTTGTGCCAAGCATCTTTGGCCAAGGAGTAGATCCGGAGATGAGGGAGATCTTCGGGAGGGATTGCTTCTTGGATGATGAAGAGAGCATTCTCATTGAATTGATTGTCCACGGCTTCTCTAGGAGTGAAGTTGCTTCGGTCATGCGGATAAAAACCTTCTTCAATGATTCTCCAAAGGTTAGTGTTCACATGATTTAAATGACGCTTAGAACGATAGACCCAAGAATCAAAATCCTCCTTTTTGTCAATCTTGGGGGGGAGGACCGGCATGATTCAAGCGAGTAGAAGGAATCGGTCCACCATAAACGGGTGGAGGTTGCACATGGGCAAAGATGTCGGTGCCATTCTTACCACTTGAAATAGGGGCTTTATCACTAGTATCTTCCCCCTTGTCGGGGTTAGCATCCGTCACCGTGTTGGCGGGATCACCCACTTTCAACGGTGCGGTGGAAAGTTTAAGCCCTTCTAAGAATTCCTTAAACATGTCTTTAACCTCGGTCGTCATGGAGGTTTTCAATGTGTCCAACGCCACATTGAGTTCCTCACGTGAGATCGAGTTACCCCCATCTCCCGTAGACAATATCGGGTTCGCACTGGAGTGCTCCCCCACATCGTCTTTGACATCAACCATACTCTTTGAACGGTGAAGTCCTTAAAAAGAGACAAGGCTCTGATACCAATTGAAAGGATCGATATAGTTGAGTAGAGGGGGGGGGGGGGGTGAATAGGCAACTAACAATTTTTAGCTTTTCTTTAACAATTTAAACTTTGCATCAATGTAGGTTGTCTAGATATGCAACTAAGTGAGCAACCTATATGATGCAACAACGATAAGCACACAAGCAAGCAAGAGATACAACACAAATAAGCTTGCACAAGTAAAGGCACGAGATAACCAAGAGTGGAGTCGGTGGAGACGAGGATGTGTTGCCGAAGTTCCTTCCCTTTGAGGGGAAGTACGTCTCCGTTGGAGCGGTGTGGAGGCACAATTCTCCCCAAGAAGCCGCTAGGGCCACCGTATTCTCCTCATGCCCTCACACAATGCGAGATGCCGTGATTCCACTATTGGTGCCCTTGGAGGTGGCGACCGAACCTTTACAAACAAGGTTGGGGCAATCTCCACAACTTAATTGGAGGCTCCCAACGACACCACGAAGCTTCACCACAATGGACTATGGCTCCGCGGTGACCTCAACCGTCTAGGGTGCTCAAACACCCAAGAATAACAAGATCCGCAAGGGATTAGTGGGGGGAATCAAATTTCTCTTGGTGGAAGTGTAGATCGGGGCCTTCTCAACCACTCCCGAGCAAATCAACAAGTTTGATTGGCTAGGGAGTCAGATCAGGCAAAAATGGAGCTTGGAGCAACAATGGAGCTTACGGTTGAAACAGGTGGTCAACTAGAGGTAGGAGACACCCCTTTTATAGTTGTGGACAAAATCCAACCGTTATCCACTTAACCAGCCCGCGACATCCGGTACTACCGCTCTAGAACCGCGGTACTACCGCAAGGCCATGCGGTACTACCGTGAGGGGCCACGGTACTACCGCGGCAGCTGCAGAGACTAGAACAAGCCTGCCTAAGAGCAAGATTTTCCGCGGCGCTGTATTATCGCTCCCCTTGCGGTACTACCGCAAGGCAGAAAGGTCCTAGCCTGGGAATGGGCGCGGATGAATAAAATTACATCCGTGCCTACGTCCGCTGGAAAAGAATCGATGCAAAAATCCGACATGGTACTACCGCCGGGGAGCGGTACTACCGCATGGCAGCTGGACCAGGCCGCGCGCGGTACTCCGCGCACGAGGGGCGGTACTACTGCGGAGGCGCGGATGTAAAAAATTACATCCTCCCCTACTACCGCGATGCAGCGGCACTTTGCCTGGAGGCCACGGTACTACGGCTCCAGAGGGGCGGTACAACCGTGGGCTCAGGTACTACCGCCGCCTTTGGCACGGCATTATTATTATTAGTGCTGCGGTACTACCGCTCCAAGGAGCAGTACTACCGCAAGCACAACAACAACAGCCAGGACAATCGCATAGAGGATAAACAGGGGATGCTCCAAAGAGCAAGGGAAAGGTGGAGACAAGGAAGGAAACTTGTACGTGATGATTCCACCCAAAGCTTTCCAACGCGGACCCCCTCTTAACAGTACGGCTTTCCAACGACTCAAATCCACTAAAAAGAAACGTAGAAAAACGCCGTATTCAATAGTCTTCGAGGGGCACCCAAACGTCTTGTGCCTAGCGATAAAACGTCTGAGAAACTCAAGGCACACGATTAGTACAAAAATGCATTGTCATCAATCACCAAAACACTTTAGGGATAAATATGCCCTTACATTAGCCACATTGAACTGGAATTTTGACTCCGCCTTTGATAACCCACAAGTATAGGGGATCTATTGTAGCCTCTTTCGATAAGTAAGAGTGCCGAACCCAACGAGGATCTAAAGGTAAAACAAATATTCCCTCAAGTTCTATCGACCAGCGATACAACTCTACGCACACTTGACGTTCGCTTTACCAGAAACAAGTATGAAACTAGAAGTACTTTGTAGGTGTTGTTGGATAGGCTTGCAAGAAAGTAAAGAGCACGTAAATAAAATCTAGGGGCTGTTTAGATAAAGACACAACTAAATTAGTTTTAGTAAAGAGCTTGTTGTCACGAGAAAGTTATTTGTCCCTAGGCAATCGATAACTAGACCGGTAATCATTATTGCAATTTTATTTGAGGGAGAGGCATAAGCTAACATACTTTCTCTACTTGGATCATATGCACTTATGATTGAACTCTAGCAAGCATCCGCAACTACTAAAGATCATTAAGGTAAAACCCAACCATAGCATTAAAGTATCAAGTCCCTTTATCCCATAATGCAAACAACCTACTTACTGCGTGTGCTTCACATCACGCCACCCACCATAAGCAAATCATGAACATATTGCAACACCCTACAGCGGGGATCCCTCACGCTTGCGCGACACAGAGAGCACCATAGGACAGCACCAATAATAAAACATGCCACTCAAAATAATCTTGATCATCAAATAACCCATAGGACAAAACAGATCTACTCAAACATCATAGGATAGCCATACATCATTGGGAAATAATATATAGCGTTGAGCACCATGTTTAAGTAGAGATTACAGCGGGTAAGAGAGAGGTTACACCGCTGCATAGAGGGGGAAGAGTTGGTGATGATGGCGGTGAAGTTGTTGGTGAAGATTGCGGTGATGATGATGGCCTCCGGTGGCACTCCGGCGCCACCGAAAGCAAGGGGGAGAGGGCCCCCCTTCTTCTTCTTCTTCTTCTTCCTGACCTCCTCCCTAGATGGGAGAAGGGTTTCCCCTCTGGTCCTTGGCTCCCACGGCGTGCGAGGGGCGAGAGCCCCTCCGAGATTGGATCTATCTCTCTGTCTCTCTCTGTTTCTGCGTTCTGTTCTGCTGCCTTTTCACCGTTTCTTTTATATCCGGAGATCCATAACTCCGATTGGACTGAAACCTTCGCCGTGATTTTTTTTCCAAAAATTAGCTTTCTTGCGGCCAAAGAAGGGCATCAACTGCCTTAACGGGTGGCCCACGAGGGTGGGGGCGCCCTCCTGGTATGGGCGTGGGCCCCTGCCTCGTGGCCACCTCGGACACCGTTTCACGTTGATCTTTCTCCCAGATTTTCCAAATATTCCAAAAATAAGCTCCGTCCATTTTTATCCCGTTTGAACTCCGTTTGATATGGATATTCTGCAAAACCAAAAACATGCAACAGACAGGAACTGGCATTGGGCACTGGATCAATATGTTAGTCCCAAAAATAATATAAAAGTTGCCAAAAAGTATATGAAAGTTGTAGAATATTGGCATGGAACAATAAAAAATTATAGATACGACGGAGACGTATCAGCATCCCCAAGCTTAATTCATGCTCGTCCTCGAGTAGGTAAATGATAAAAAAGATAATTTTTGATGTGTAATGCTACCTAGCATAATCTTGATCATGTATCTAATCATGGCATGAATATTAAGACACGAGTGATTCAAAGCAATAGTCTATCATTTGACATTAAGACAATAATACTTCAAGACTACTAATAAAGCAATCATGTCATTTCAAAATAACATGGCCGAAGAAAGTTATCCCTACAAAATCATATAGTCTGGCTATGCTCCATCTTCACCACACAAAATATTCAAATCATGCACAACCCCGATGACAAGCCAAGCAATTGATTCATACTTTTGACGTTCTCAAACCTTTTCAACTTTCACGCAATACATGAGCGTGAGCCATGGACATAGCACTATAGGTGGAATGTGGAGGTTGTGTGGAGAAGACAAAAAAAAGAAAGTCTCACATCAACTAGGCGTATCAACAGGCTATGGAGATGTCCATTAATAGATATCAATGTGAGTGAGTAGGGATTGCCATGCAACGGATGCACTAAGAGCTATAAGTATATGAAAGCTCAAACTGAAACTAAGTGGGTGTGCATCCAACTTGCTTGCTCATGTAGACCTCGGGCATTTGAGGAAGCCCATCATCGGAATATACAAGCCAAGTTCTATAATGAAAATTCCCACTTGTATATGAAAGTGAAAGCATAGGATACTCTCTCTATGAAGAACATGGTGCTACTCTGAAGCACAAGTGTGGTAAAAGGATAGTAACATTGCCCCTTCTCTCTTTTTCTCTCATTTTTTATTATTTTATTATTTTTTATTTTTTTGTGGGCTTCTTTGGCCTCTTTTTTCTTTATTTGGGCTTCTTTGGCCTCTTTTATTTTTCATAAAGTCCGGAGTCTCATCCCGACTTGTGGGGGAATCATAGTCTCCATCATCCTTTCCTCACTGGGGCAATGCTCTAATAATGATGATCATCACACTTTTATTTACTTAAAACTCAATATTACAACTCAATATCTAGAACAAAGATATGAATCTATATGAATGCCTCCGGCGGTGTACCGGGATGTGCAATGATCTAACGTAGCGATGACATCAAAAAACGGACAAGCCATGAAAACATCATGCTAGCTATCTTACGATCATGCAAAGCAATATGACAATGAATGTTGGAGTCATGTATATGATGATGATGGAAGTTGCATGGCAATATATCTCAGAATTGCTATGGAAATGCCATGATAGGTAGGTATGGTGGCTGTTTTGAGGAAGGTATATGGTGGGTTTATGGTACCGGCGAAAGTTGTGCGGTACCAGAGAGGCTAGCAATGGTGGAAGGGTGAGAGTGCGTATAATCCATGGACTCAACATTAGTCATAAAGAACTCACATACTTATTGCAAAAATCTATTAGTTATCAAAACAAAGTACTACGCGCATGCTCCTAGGGGGATAGATTGGTAGGAAAAGACCATCGCTCGTCCCCGACCGCCACTCATAAGGAAGACAATCAATAAATAAATCATGCTCCGACTTCATCACATAACGGTTCACCATACGTGCATGCTACGGGAATCTCAAACCTCAACACAAGTATTTCTACTAATCCACAACTACCCACTAGCATGACTCTAATATCACCATCTTTATATCGCAAAACTATTGCAAGGAATCAAACATATCATATTCAGCGATCTACAAGTTTATGTAGGATTTTATGACTAACCATGTGAATGACCAGCTCATGTCATCTCTCTAAATAGATATAAGTGAAGCACGAGAGTTTAATTCTTTCTACAAAATATATGCCCATGCTCTAACAAATATAAGTGAAGCAAAAGAGCATTCTACAAATGGCGGTTGTCTAAGTGAAGAGAAATATGCAATCCAAACTTCAAATGATATAAGTGAAGCACATGAAGCATTCTATAAAGCCATACTCAAAAGATATAAGTGAAGTGCAGAGATCATTCTATAAATAAACCAAGGAACATCTCATACCAGCATGGTGCATAAAAGAAAAATGAAAACTAAATGCAAAAGACTCTCCAAGATTGCACATATCGCATGAACGAAACGAATCCGAAAACATACCGATATTTGTTGAAGAAAGAGGGGATGCCTTCCGGGGCATCCCCAAGCTTAGATGCTTGAGTCTCCTTGAATATTTACTTGGGGTGCCTCGGGCATCCCCAAGCTTGAGCTCTTGCCTCTCTTCCTTCTTCTCACATCGAAACCTTCTCGATCATTGAACACTTCATCCACACAAAACTTCAACAGAAAACTCAGTAAGATCCGTTAGTATAATAAAGCAAATCACTACTCTAAGTACTGTTGAAAACCAATTCATATTTTGTTTTTGCATTGTGTCTACTGTAATATAGCTTTTCCATGGCTTAATCCACTGATATAAGTTTATAGTTTCATCAAAACAAGCAAACTATGCATCAAAAACAGAATCTGTCTAAAACAAAACAGTCTGTAATAATCTGAACATTCACCATACTTATGATACTTTAAAAATTCTGCCAAAATTAGGAAAAATAAACAATTTGTATAGAAAGACAGTTCAAAAGAATCATAACCATTTGACGTTCCAGTAAAAAAATAAAATTCGCGCACTACAGCCAAAGTTTCCTTCCTGCACCGCACAAACCAACAAGCATTGTAAACATCCTAAAGGCAAACCTTGGCACATTATTTTTATAATACAATGGAATTGTACAAGGGGATATTTATTTTTGTTGAAAAGTTTCTGTAATCAAGATTCACAAAGTTGCCGTGAGCATGAACAAAGTTCAAGGAGCTCTCCCACTTCAACAATGCTTGTCTTTCTCACTTTCACTTACCTTTTGAAAAGTTTTGGGTTCCCTCTTTATTTTTGTTGTTTTAAACTATATGAAAGCACTCAACAGAAATAAATGACTCTCTAAAACTTCCGGTTGTCTCCAGCAGCGCTTTCTTTAAAGCCATTAAGCTAGGCATATAGTGCTCAAGTAGTGAATCCACCCGGATCCCAAGGTCTATGCAAGCCAATTTTAATTAACAATGATTTGTAATTTAGTAGTGAGAACAAAGCAACATATATCATGTAATGACGAAGTATAACTCTCTTCCTATGCATTGGCATGTCATAAAAGAACAATTCATGCACACAACGTAAAGGCCAATGCATAGTATAAACAGTTTCTTGCAATTTTATCATGTTGGAAACATAGAGAGGTGGAGATATAGTTCCTCTCTCATAATAATTGCAAGTAGGAGCAGCAAGCACATGCATATTATATTCATCAAAATCATCATGTGCAACGGTAAAAGGCAACCCATCGATATAATCCTTAATAAGGGCAAACTTCTCCGATATAGTATATTCGGGAGAATTCAAAAAGATAATAGGACTATCATGCGTGGGTGCAATAGCAACAATTTCATGTTTAACATAAGGAACTATAGCAAGTTCATCTCCATAAGAATAATTCATATTGGCATCTTGGCCACAAGCATAGCAAGCATCATCAAAAAGGGATATTTCAAAAGAATCAACGGGATCATAGTAGTCATCATAGAAATCATCCTTTGATAAGCATGAAGGGACATTAAACAATGTATGAGTTGAAGAGTTACTCTCATTAGATGGTGGGCACGAGTAGCTAATCCGCTCTTCCTCCTTTTGTTCTTCGCTCTCCTCATCATCTTTTTCATCCAATGAGCTCACAGTTTTAGTAATTTCTTCTTCCATAGACTCCTGCAAAATATTAGTCTCTTCTTGGACAGCGGAGTAGTCCTCAATATATGGTTTAAGATAGGCATTAGAAGCATAATTATCATAGCAATATTTAAGTATGGCAAAATTTTTAGATTTGTGAAAAGTAACATCATACTTTTCAATCAAAGAAGCAATTTCATAAACACCCTTAAAAGCAACAAATTCTTCAATTTGTTGAACATCATAGTAATTGTAAACACCTTTAGCATACGAAGATACGATTCCATTATCACTAAACTCACATTGATAGGGAAGGTGTTTCTTAGGGTTTTCAGAACAACAAGTAAAATCATATATTTCACATAAATTCCAAGCATAGCATTGCAAACAATGAATTTGATCCAGTAAACGTTTACCTTTTTCAGATATATGATGTCGCACATAACAAGCATGCT
Organism: Aegilops longissima; assembly: GCA_021605205.1. NCBI lineage: Eukaryota > Viridiplantae > Streptophyta > Magnoliopsida > Poales > Poaceae > Aegilops > Aegilops longissima. Next base: position 203,250,699 of record CM038678.1, on the reverse strand, counting down.
CATCTAAAGATTTGCCCTCAACTAAGCTAGTTGGGGTTTCAGCACGAGCACATAGGGATCGAAGATGATCCAAATAATAAGCTTCAGCAGTGTGATAGATTTTGAGTGGTTCTTCAACCATTGGTTCAGTAGGTACAACTATTTTTTTGGTATTTTGCGTTTCTTGCCCATAACTAAAGATAGAAAACAACTAAGAACAGCAAATAAAAAAAATTACTTAGTGATAAAGCAAACAAGCACACGCGAGAATATTCACCCCACGCTATTGCTCCCCGGCAACGGCCCCAGAAAAAGGTCTTGATAACCCACAAGTATAGGGGATCAATTGTAGCCTCTTTCGATAAGTAAGAGTGTCGAACCCAACGAGGAGCTAAAGTTAAAACAAATATTCCCTCAAGTTCTATCGACCAGCGATACAACTCTACGCACACTTGACGTTCGCTTTACCGGAAACAAGTATGAAACTAGAAGTACTTTGTAGGTGTTGTTGGATAGGCTTGCAAGAAAGTGAAGAGCACGTAAATAAAAGCTAGGGGCTGTTTAGATAAAGACACAACTAAATTAGTTTTAGTAAAGAGCTTGTTGTCATGTGAAATTTATTTGTCCCTAGGCAATCGATAACTAGACCGGTAATCATTATTGCAATTTTATTTGAGGGAGAGGCATAAGCTAACATACTTTCTCTACTTGGATCATATGCACTTATGATTGGAACTCTAGCAAGCATCCGCAACTACTAAAGATCATTAAGGTAAAACCCAACCATAACATTAAAGTATCAAGTCCCCTTTATCCCATACGCAAACAACCTACTTACTCGGGTCTGTGTTTCTGTCACTCACGCCACCCACCATAAGCAAATCATGAACCTATTGCAACACCCTACAGCAGGGATCCCTCACGCTTGCGCGACACGGAGAGCACCATAGGACAGAACCAATAATAAAACATGCAACTCAAACCAATCTTGATCATCAAATAACCCATAGGACAAAACAGATCTACTCAAACATCATAGGATAGCCATACATCATTGGGAAATAATATATACAATGTTTAAGTAGAGATTACAACGGGTAAGAGAGAGGTTACACTGCTGCATAGAGGGGGGAAGAGTTGGTGATGATGGCGGTGAGGTTGTTGGTGAAGATTGCGGTGATGATGATGGCCTCCGGTGGCACTCCGGCGCCATCAGAAGCAAGGGGAGAGGGCCCCCCTTCTTCTTCTTCTTCTTCCTTGACCTCCTCCCTAGATGGGAGAAAGGTTTCCCCTCTGGTCCTTGGCTCCCATGGCGTGGGAGGGGCGAGACCCTTCCAAGATTGGATCTATCTCTCTGTCTCTCTCTGTTTCTGCGTTCTGTTCTGCTGCCTTTTCACCATTTCTTTTATATCCGGAGATCCGTAACTCCGATTGGACTGAAACCTTCGCCGTGATTTTTCCCCAAAAATTAGCTTTCTTGCGGCCGAAGAAGGGAATCAATCGCCTTACGGGTGGCCCACGAGGGTGGGGGGCGCGCCCTCCTGGTACGAGCGTGGGCCCCTGCCTCGTGGCCACCTCGGACACCGTTTCGCATTGATCTTTCTCCCAGATTTTCCAAATATTCCAAAAATAAGCTCCGTCCGTTTTATCCCATTTGGACTCCGTTTGATATGGATATTCTCGAAACCAAAAACATGCAACAGCAGAAGGCGGCTTTGGGCATCGGATCAATATATTAGTCCCAAAAATAGTATAAAAAGTGGCCAAAAAGTATATGGAAGTTGTAGAATATTGGCATGGAACAATAAAAAATTATAGATACGACGGAGACGTATTAGCCTTCCGGGTCTCAGTTTCCTGAGTCGCCAGCCGGGTCTTCGCTTCATTCAATTTGCACTCCAGTTCAACAGTGGCAGCCTGTATAAATTACAAATTTATCAACATAAAGGTTACAAGAGTACAAGTCTGTTGGCCTGATCACTTTAGCCTTTTTGTTTGGCTTTGCTTGGCTGCTGCAGAGGTTATGATAAGTCAGTATTAATGAAAGAGTATACGAGGTTATAGAGTAAAGCTAATTACCCAGGGGCAGTCTTAAAAGCCGGCATCTCCGTTTGCGATGAGCCGTCAGAAGAAGAACGGGCAAGTTCCTGGTCAAATGATCATTAAAAGAGTTAAGTGACAGACAAGTAAGACCCGCCAGCAGATGAGAAGAATTTCAAGGTTTAAGAAAATACCTCGTTTCGATGTTTCCGAGGAGCAGGGATGTTCGGTAAGCCAGATGACAACTCATCACCTCCACTGGTCCGGGTCTGATGACGGTTTTCGTGTTGCTGTTGTTTCAAAAGAAAGTGAGGATCTAAATAAGCCAAGGGGTGTGAAAACCTTACTTTCCGGGTTACTTGTCAAAGTTTCTGTCTTGGCAAAGATTCTGAGCCGGAGGAAATAATAGTTACCTCTTATTCAGCTGCTTGGCTGGCTCCCGTGTCAGCGTGATAATAATCAGTGTCAATAAGATGGTTGAAAAATAATCCAAGAGAGTCAAGGGCTACCTCCAACTCAGAGGTATCATCCAGCTTGAGCATGTCAGAGGCGCTTGGTTTGTTCTTCTTCTTGGTAGTCTTCTTGGCGGCTTTCCTAGCGGCCTTCTTGGCAGCCCTGGCCTTCTTAGCAGCCTCGTGGTCATATTCCACTTTCCAGAATTCCGACTTAGCCTGCAAAGGTTGTTGAAGGTCAAGTTAATATGACATTCAAATGATGAGGTGAAGATAAAGTAAGTTCAAAGGCTTACATCTGGGGGCGGGTTAAGCTTGCTGAAAGGGGCCAGGCCCACTTTGACACAATCCTTCGGGTCTTCATTCAGAAGATATTTCACCATTTCATTGATTGCTTCCTCAAATAATGGTGCGGAGCTGTGATGCAGTGAATCTTTCTCATCACCAGTGTAGGTACACATTAAGCCGATACGGCGGCTCAACGGGATGATCCGCCAAGAAACCCAACACCTGACTAAATCAACACCAGTCAGCCCGTTTCCTAGCAGAGCTTTGACCTTCACGATAGTAGGTGCAATCTTCTTCCGTTCAGCAGCAGTAAGCTTTTCAGGAAGATTATGTTTAGGGTTCAGGCGCTCAACACGGTAACCCGTCAGAGGATTCTCATCAGCCAGAGAAGTGTCCTTGCAATAAAACCACGTCTGATTCCAGTCTTTAGGGTGACTCGGCAAGCAGGCGTAAGGAAAGATGGCGTCTCTACAACGTTGAATTGAAATTCCGCCGAGTTCCAAGCTAGGACCATTGGTGAATTCAGTCTGGCAGTTTAAGTAAAAATACTCTCTAAAGAGTTCAACACTAGGCTCCTCTTGAAGATACACCTCAGAGAAGACTTGAAAGTTACAAATATTTGACACGGAATTGGGTCCGATGTCTTGAGGGTGGAGCTGGAAAAAGTGCAAAACATCTCGGAAGAACTTAGAGTCGGGCGGTGAGATGCCCCGGTTCATGTGGTCAGTAAAAATGATGACTTCGCCGTCTTTCGGCTGAGGTCTCTCTTCGCTCGGGTTAGGAGCATGATAATGCATCACAGTCTTGGCGGGTAAATACCCGGTTTTGAAATAGTCCTTGAAAATGCTCTCGGTGACGATGGAAGGGACCCAATTGCATGTATACACAGTTTTGGGCGGCATTGTAAAAGAAAGCCTAAAGGAAAAGAAAAATTGCCGATTTAAGTTAATTGGTGAAATTACAAGTTTAACTGCTGACAGAATAATTCAGGATGGTGGCTTAAGTGAGGACTAATGGAATATGAATAATTATAAGCCGGAAGTGTAAGCCGCCATGAAGAGTACAGGTACTCAAAATTTGACAGAGGGTAAAATTCTATTAAGTGTTGGACAAACACGTTTCACATATTGCAGTTAGGAATTTGGATCTGAAACTGCGCAGAAAAAGGAAATAAATTTGAAACCTGCAGAGGCGACAATGGAAAAGCATAGGTGCTCTAAAAGGGATCTGGAGTGATGAGAGTATATTCTAGTATTAAAAATAGATGCTAAACTGCTACCGCGCGAGATTTGTATGGTTTGTGGATCTAATCCACAGATCTAGAAAAAGAATAAATACGATGGCGATGAACACTGACGAGCGCCGACAAACACTGAAGAACACCGAAACCCTAATGCCAGATCTATGGCGGAGGAGAGAAGGGCTTACCGGTGCTGATGAATGGCGGGGAGGTGCCGTGGTTCTCTGATCCGTTCAGGGTGATGCAGCGGCCGAAGCTGAAGACGGAGGCAGAAGTCGACGGCGGCGGAGCTCGTGCACGTCGGCGTGTCGCAAGGAGGAAGAAGAAAAGGATAAGGGTCGTGGTTTTGTCACGGCAGATGTCCTCATGAAAGGACTTAGTCGTGGAGCCATCGCTACGGGTTAGCTTGAAGGGGTTAAAGCGGACAAGGGACGCAAGAGAGTTTATACTAGTTCGGCCCTTTCGATGAAGGTAAAAGCCTACGTCTAGTTGTGATGGAATTGATGGGGTTTCGATGACCAGGGAGCAAATATGCTTCGCCTAAGTCTCGAGTTGTTGTCTGTTGTCCTGAATCGCCGCCGGGTCGTCCCCTTATATACATGGGTGACGCCCGTCGGTTTACAGAGTCCCGAGACCGGCTCATAAATGTGTCCGGTTCGGTCTCCACTCTTTCTATCTTATAAAACAAGTTTACATACTAATGCTGGTTTACGGCCTTAAACCGGTTCTGGGCCTTGGGCCCTTACATAACACCCTCATCTACTTTCATGGGCTTCAAGCATACTTGACTACTGATGAAGTTAACCCGACCTGTCCTGGCCGGTTTACGCCCAGTAGTAATATCCCAACATTAGGCCCTAGATTGATTTGAACAAGTTCATGTCAATCCTTAGTAAAAAACTTCGTCTTCAACATCTTCTTGTAACTTGGTAAACCGCCGTGATGTCATCTTCTCAGATCGTGGTGAACCGGCGTGACATCATCTGTTAAAAAACTGTGTATGACACATCTTCATTAATGGGTCTCCGACAATTGAGGCGACAGCTGTGCCTCACTTCCAAATTCGTGGCCCCTTGATTTTCGCGCCTGACACTTATCTCATGTCCTTATAAACAGGACCGAAGGGTCATTTTCCCTTTCCCCCTCGTGCCTCTTCGCATCGTCCTCCTTGCACCGCTCAGCTTGTGGAGCTCCGCCGCAACCGTCGACCGTCGTTTCGGCTCCGACCTTGGCCGCTGCATCACCCTGAACGCACCAGAACACTGCAGCGCCCTTCCGCTTCTTCCTCAGCTCCGGTAAGTCTTCTGCCCTTTCCGCCATAGATCTGTTCTAGGGTTTCTAGGTTCCTCGGTGTTCATCATTCGTTTCTTGTTCATATGATGATTCTGATAAACTCCTGAATATCTGCTCTGTGTAGTGGTAGCCTTTAGCCTCTGTTTCCACTTATGCATCTAAAAACAATAGATCTTATCTGAACCTTCCCTCATTGGTTCGGTATTGCTTCTTAGGTTTTGAATATACTTCCCTTTTCTGACATGCCTGAGATCCAAAACTACAACATAATCTTGTGAAACCTGTTTTCGTTCACTTATTCATCTGTAGTCTTGACTCTTCAATGCTTAGACTAGGCGGTTTAACTTTGTAAAGGAAATGACAATCTGGTGTATACCATTAGTCCCCTTGTTGAACTGCCAAATCCTTTATCAGGGCACTGCTGCATTGTAGAACTCCGGTTTAGAAAATATGCATTATCATGTAACTGTCCAACGTATTCTTGAACCGGCAATTACTGTATTGTAGATCTTTGCCATGGCCAAACAAGTGTATGAATGCAGCTGGGTCCCTTCTCGAGTGACTGAAGATCAGCTGAACAATCTGGTCAAAACGGGCGTTTTAAGTAAGAAGGATACCATTCACTGGAGGGTCCCTGGCACGGAATGTCCACCTACCCCTAGAGAGGGAGAAGTTATTGTCTTTACTGGTCATTTAAGCCGGGGCTTCAACCCTCCCGGTTCAAAGTTTTTCCGGGATGTCTTAGCTGATTTTCAACTGCACCCGCAAGATGTCTGTCCTAACTCCATAACCAATATCTGCCACTTTCAAGTCTTCAGTGAGGTTTACCTTCAGGAGGAACCTTCAGTAGAGCTATTCAGGGACTGTTTTCACCTGAACCGTCGCACAGAGTTCAAAGACGGATCCAACACAGAACTGGACGGTGTGGCGATTCAGAAAAGAAAAGAAGTCACCTTCCCTCATGCCAATCTTCACAGCCACCCAAAGAATGGAACCACACATGGTTTTATTGCAAAGACACCTCTCCTTCGAAAGAAAATCCCTTGCCGGGTTACCGTCCGGAACGTTTGAGCAACAAACACCCTTTCCCTCAGAGGCTAACTACTAAGGAAAGAGTCAAATATTCTGCTCAATTATCCAAGCTTAGCGCCTTCATGGCAAACGGGTTAACATGAGTTGACTTTGCTCGCTGCTGGATATCTTGGAGCATATTGCCCTTAAGCCAGTGCCTCGGTTTGCTGTGTGAGTACACAGAAGATGTAAAGGATGCTCAGCGGCACATTTATATCCAGCTTACAGACGACGAAGTTACCAAAGCTGTCAAAAAGATGCTGAATGAACTGGAAGAAGTCTATGCTCAAACCGGCCTGCCCCCTTTCTGCGCCATTAACAAACCGCCAGCTGTAAGAATCATACTTTCCGCTTATCTGAAATTGGGTTTGTCCAAACATCTTCTGAAAATATTACTATTTTTAACAGGGTGATAATCCATTCTGGAACAAGAAACCTTCGCAAGATAAACCGGCAAAGCCAACCCGGCCAAAGACCAAAGCTGTGAAGAAGCCTGCTAACAGGAAAAGAACCACCGCATCCTCCGATCCACCGGCTGACGATGATATGGGTAACCCGGATCTTGAGGTAGAACTTGACACACTTGGTTCATTTTTCATACGCCTTATTGATGATGATTATTGCCAGGATGACGCTAAAGTCAGTCACGCCGACGCTGTAGAGGTAATCGTTCTTTCCTCCGATTCAAACCCTTTGCCTTCACAAAAAATCTGTGGGGCAAACCGGAAAGTTAAATTTCTCATCCTCTTTCTTACTTGGACCCAAACTTTCTTGTGAAGACACAACAACACGAGGCTCGCCGCACAACCCGGCACAGCGGCCAGGTAGTTACCTCCGCCGGTTTACCGAACAGTCCGGTTCGAAAACGCCGTTCAGAGGTCTCTAACTCTCTTGTCACTGCATGCCCTAAAGCGGGTTGCTTTCGTCAACCTCTTAATCCTTCTGATTCCAATTATCAGGGCACTTCTCATTCATCCTCTGGAGAGTCATCAGCGACGAAGCTTCCACCGCTTAAGACGGTGCTTGGGTAAGTTGTTCACTTGCCTTATCTTTGACATATTAATTTAACATATGTTGTACTGATCCTTCTTAATTTTTCTCATTGCCAAGCCCAGACCAAGCAAGAAAGCTCGCCTGAACAAAACAGCAGCGGAAAATACAGCTGCTGAACCGGAGGGAATACCAAATCCTGAAGAGGCCAACCTTGATGACGTGCTGAATGACCCACCACCACAAGACCATGACCTTGTTGCTGTACAGGCAGAAGTTGATACCACAGGTCCTATTGATCGACCGACCAGCTCTATAGCGACTGATAAACCGGCAAGCCCAGCAAAAAATACTGACAAACCGGCGATCCCAAAACGCGCCGCAGAAGAAAAAGATGATGATGTGCTTATCACTGGCTTTGGTCGTACTGAACCGAGCAACCCTGTTGCCTTGTCAAAACATACTACAAAAAAGGAATTCTTTGTGGTTGGCAAAGGCAAATGGAGTGCGGATTTATCAACATACGCCGCTCTGAATGTTGAAGATCTTCATTCCAGCTATCTGAACCGGCTGTACACCAGCCGCGACTATGAAGCCGGCCTAGTCAATATGATGAAGGAGAAATATGAGGTAACTTCCTATATGCTTCCCTTCTTGTATTATTTGGTAGCTTTATCAACTCCAATAGCCCCCAAGTGACGGTTTAAGATATCAACTTAAGCCGGGACTTGAGTAAATATTCAATGTGAACCTCAATTCATCTGAACTTTGCTGACGTAGCCCCCAAGGGCCGGTTCAACTTTATGAAGTTAAACCGGGACTTTAGAGAATAAAAATTCCTGTATCAGTAGTCTTTGAACAAATAGCCATTAGCCCCCAAGTGCCAAGTTGAATACTTGTATTGAGCTTGGGACTTTGTAGAAACTGTACGATGAAGAGCAAATATGCATTAGCCCCCAAGTACCAAGGGCATAACTTGTTATGTGGTTGGTACTTCAACTCTGTACTGTCATTTCATCGTATAACTATCTGTTTGCAGGCTGAGCTGAGCAAGAGAGAAAGTCAAACCGCCGACCTGCAGGAGAACCTTAAGTCGCAACAGGCAGAAACCTCCAAGGCAAAAGAATAATTGACCAGCGCTTTAAGCGCAATGGAGAAGGGTCGGCAGGCGGATTGGGCAACTGAGAAAGCCGCTTTAACGCAAAGGGCTGAAAAAGCAGAAGCCGCCCTTAAACCGGTAGTTGATGAACTGACCAGCGTGAAGCGACACGTTCATGCCATGACTGCAGCTGTATTTGGTAAGTATCCTTGTTTTCCGAATTGAGCAGACCTGTTTATATAGCTGCCGGTTTACTAATCCTTGCAATGATACAGGAACTCGTATTGGCCACTTGGGAGCGGATGTGCGGAAGAAGTTAAAAGCTGCCTATACTCTGATAGAGCAACTGTACTCTGGTGCACAACGGATAATCTACGCCGCTTCCCACAACAATCCGCCGCCCACCTTGATCAAAGATACCCTTGAAAGGTTATCGATGCTCCCTGCCCGGGTTGAAGAGCTGAAAAAATCTGCTGCTAGAACGGGTGCTTTTAACGCCCTAATCCGGGCAAAAGCGTGGGTGCCTGACTTTGATCCTGTTGAAGCGGCCCAAGGTTATCCCAGGTTGAAGGAAGACGGGACATAATTTGATGAAGAGGATCTCCGAACCATAAACCAGGAAGTGCGCCCTCTGGCTTGTCAACTGGTGGAAGAGGCAGATCTATCCCACTATCAAGCCCAATATGATGATCAAAACAAGCGGGTTGCTGCACCAATTCCTGAAGCGGAGAACCTTATACCCCCAATACGTAAGCATACTTACGCTCCTGACATTGAACCATCGTTGCTGATCAGTGATGAAGCTGTATTTCAAGCGTTAACTGGAATCGACTAGGCAACTGTTGATTTCCAGCCACTGGGTAGGGAGGAAGAAGCTGAACCGGCGCGAGAGGACCTGCAACCATCAGGTCAAGTTGGTGACCAAGCATGAACTGGAGGCCGGTTTAAACCACTGCATGCTGTGATATGTAAAAAACAATGATCTTTGTTTGGGAACTGGAACGCCTTGTAATAGGCTAGTTGATATACTTGGTCTTTGTATGTGTTCGTGCATATTTATCTTCAACTGATGCCTGTTTGAATCATATTTTTCCAAACTATTTTCTGCAGTTAAGAAACTTAAAATGCCCTGGCGGTTTACCACCAGGTGGGTCATGATATCCATGTTTATAGAACCAAAGATGATAGCTTAGGTTAGAATATATAACCAAATATGGAAATATACAATACGTGCCATCGTCGGGCATGATGTTGGCTGGCCAACCTTGTAGCGGGGCTGATAACCCAAGCTTTGGAGGAGAAAAATAGCTCCTGTTAATATAAGGTCGATTTACAATGTAAACCATTCCGGGTTATGATAAACACCGGTTTACTCCATAGTAGGATGGTAACAGAAAATCAGACCGGGCAGATAGTCTCCGGATTAAGATTCGACCGTGTTCCGTCAATTTGTAATTGACAGTCGAACCGGATTAACAATGTCGGTTTGAAAACGCAACAAAAGAAATGTTTATTAGAAAAGAAAACAGAATTCAAGCAAAGGCAGAGATAAAACCATTGCAAATGAGGCTTTGAGCCGATCAAGAGGCATTACCATGGTCGGACGCGACCAAGCCCCCAAAAGGCGTAGCTATGGTTCGAGTCAGCCAGGTCCCCAAATGAAGCTTTGGCATTACGCCGATCAAGAGGTGTAGCTATGGTTCGGGTTCGACCAAGCCCCCAAGTGATGCTATGGCACTAGGCCGATCAAGAGGCGTGACTATGGTTCAGACATGACCAAGTCCCCAAGTGATGTTGTGGCTTTGCGCCTATCAAAAGGTGTTGCTATGGTTCGGACACGACCAAGCCCCCAAGTGATATAATATAAAGCTTTTGAGAAGCTAACTCAAGGGGTAAACCGGGCGCCGCTTTAAAGACAGAAGCTCCGTACAACCACACATGATGTAAAAATAATAGAGACCCCGCTTTAGCTGAGGTTCCGGTTTATTGCATTGATCATAATATATACATTGTCATAGTATGTACATAAGCAGAGCCTATGGCTCAAGTATAGTAAAGCCGAAGATGAGCAATGTCCCACGGCCGGTTGGTCTCCTCCTCCGACGTACGTGAGTCTTTGCGCTCTCGAATATCGATTAGGTAGTATGAACCGTTGTGCAGATTCTTGCTGACCACAAAAGGTCCTTCCCAAGGTGGGGATAACTTGTGCATGTCCGTCTCATCTTGGTTGAGCCGAAGCACCAAATCTCCTTCTTGAAAGGTTCTGGTTCTAACTCGGCGACTGTGATAGCGACGTAGATCTTGCTGATAAATCACCGCACGGGCAGCCGCTATGTCACGCTCCTCATCCAACAGGTCAAGAGAGTCTTGCCGTGCTCTCTCGTTGTCCGCTTCAAAATATGCCGCTACACGAGGTGAGTCATGACGGATCTCACTAGGAAGAACCGCCTCCGCTCCATAAACCATGAAGAACGGCGTATCCCGTCGATCTGCTGGTGTGGTGTTGATGCTCCATAATACGTAAGGCAGCTCCTCAACCCAACAACCCGCGCCCGCTGCAAAGGAACCATAAGCCGGGTTTGATGCCTCGCAAGATCTCTTGATTATCCTTTCGCTTGACCATTGGACCGTGGGTGAGCCATCGGTGACACGCTGTCGGATGTGCTCACGCTGATGTAACTCCTTCATGGCACCCTTGACAGATTGGTACCATTATCGCGATAATGCTGTGTGGAAAGCCAAACCGAAAATCACCTTTTTGATGAATTGAACCGCCGTGGCGCGCCACACTTGCTAACGGGCTCGCTCTACCCACTTTGTGAACTTGTCAACCGCCACCAAGAGGTGGATCTTCTTGTCCTTGGACCTCTTGAAAGGCCCAACCATATCCAGCCCCCAAGTCGCAAACGGCCAAGTAATTGGAATCTTCCTCAATTCTTGAGCTGGCACATGAGCGCGTCTTGAGAACTTCTGACAGCCATCACATCGTCTCGACCAAGTCCTCAAGATCGCGATGGGCTGTCAACCAATAAAACCTGTGATTTAAACGCTTTGGCCACCAAAGATTTTGAACCGGCGTAGGACCACAATCTCCTTCAGAGATCTCGCAAGAAAATTTCACAGCCTTCCTCAGAGATACACAACGTTGAAACGCCCCTGACACACTGCAATGATGCAGCTCTCCATTGATAATAGTCATGGACTTGGACCGCCGGATTATCTGCCGGGCTAGAGTCTCATCCTCTGGTAACTCGCCCCGGTTCATGTACGCGAGATAAGGAACCGCCAAATCCGGGATGACATGAAGAGCCGCCACCAATTGAGCTTCCGGATCAGGAATAGCCAGATCCTCTTCACCAGGAGCTTGACGGACGGATTATGCGTAACGCCCAAGAAGACATTAGGCGGACCGTTTACGTTGAGAACCCGACGCTCAAAGCGCCCGCCGCCGCTTCTTCCGGCTTGGTCCACGTGATCTACCCGATAACCTTTAAAGTGACTCGCAACAATATCCACCTCACGATGATATGCTGCCATGAGCGGATCCTGGAATCCCAAGTGCCGACACTTGTTGAGCCACCAGTCCGAGTCACCAAGCACTTAACTCGCTTAGATTCATCTCCTTAGCCATCCAAGACCATGGAGTAAAGCTTCGTACTCAGCTGCATTGTTAGTACAAGGGAACATTAAGCGGAGAACATAATAGAACTTATCACCTCGTGGGGAAGTTAACACGACTCCAGCCCCCGAGCCCTCCAATTGCCTGGACCCATCAAAATGAATAGTCCAGTAGTTGTGATCCGGCTTCTCTTTCGGTGCTTGCAGTTCCGTCCAATCATTGATGAAATCCACAAGTGCTTGAGATTTGACCGTCGTCCGAGGTATGTATTTAAACCCATGAGGCCCAATCTCTATAGCCCACTTGGCAATCCGGCCAGTTGCCTCCCTTTTTTGGATTATATCTCCCAAAGGAGCAGAGCTGTCCACTGTAATGCGATGACCTTGGTAGTATTGTTTAAGCTTCCGGCTTGCCATGAAAACTCCATACACCAACTTCTGCCAATGCGGGTACCTTTGCTTGGATTCAATAAGTACCTCACTGATATAGTAAACCGGACGTTGAACCGGATATTCCTTGCCTGCCTCCTTGCGCTCCACCACAATAGCCATGCTGACTGCTCGAGCGTTGGCTGCCACTTATAATAACAATGGTTCTTTGTCAATCGGGGCAGCAAGAACCGGTGGATTAGCCAGCTGCCGCTTTAAATCCTCAAACGCCTCATCTGCAGCTGAACTCCAGACGAAGTTGTCGGTTTTCTTCAGCATCTGATACAAAGGAATCGCCCTCTCACTGAGGTGGCTGATAAACCGGCTCAACGGGCAATCCGGCCAGCCAAGCGTTGAACATCATTGATACACTTCGGTTTATCCAAGGAAGTTATAGTTGTGATCTTTTCCGGATTAGCCTCAATGCCCCTGTTAGACACCACAAAGCCCAATAACTTGCCTGCCAGTACACCAAAGACGCACTTGGCCGGATTGAGCATCATCTTGTATGTCTGCAGGTTATCAAAGGTTCCTTCAAATCGTCAACCAGAGTCTCCTTCTTCCTTGACTTGACCACAATATCATCCACATAGGCATGAACATTACGGCCGATTTTCTTATGAAGACAATTTTGCACACACCGTTGATAAGTTGCCTGGGCACTCTTGAGCCCAAAGGTCATAGACACATAGCAGAAGGCTCCAAAGGGAGTTATGAAGGTCGTCTTCTCCTGGTCCTAAACTGCCATCTTGATATGATGATAACCAGAATATGCATCCAAAAAACTCAAACGCTCACAACCCGCCGTAGCATCAATAATTTGATCAATACGGGAGGCAAAAGGATCTGCAGGACAAGCTTTGTTGAGATCTGTAATCCACACATACGCCCATTTGCCGCTCTTCTTAAGGACTAGCACCGGATTAGCTAACCATTCAGGATGGAAAACTTCAACGATAAATCCAGCTGCTAAGAGTCTGACTACTTCCTCTTCAATAGCTTTACGTCTTTCTTCGCTGATGTCGGATTTCGGTTCCGCACTTTGAGGTTCAACACCTGCGCGCGGAGATCTCTCCCTCATCGACGACGCCCCATCATCTCGCAAACCGAGATGAAAACGATGAACAACACAAGGGACACGAGGTTTATATCGTTCGGGCCACTGCTAGGTGTAATACCCTACCCAAAGGTGTGGTGTGGTGGATTGCCTGGGTGATGATGAACAAGACAGAGGAAGAACAGCCTCATGAAAGGTGTTCTTGGGCTGGTGCGATGAGTTCTACTTGGTCTCCAGATGCCTCTACTCTATGGTGGCTAGCTCTATTTATAGAGGCCCTGAGCCTCTCCCCGAAATAATTGAGCGGGAAGGGCGCCAACAATTGGCCATTTTGAAGGGAACATCTAGTACAAGTTATCCTAACCAAAGGTGGTCTTCGCCGCCAAAGCTCGTGGTGACGCTGCCTTGGCTCCACGGTGACTCTCCGTCCGTCCGTCCGGCTGGTCTTGGTCTTGTTGCAATCGAATGGTAACCTTTGCTCGATGCCTTGGTTTATGCTTGCCCCTTTGCACCAAAGGGGAAACAAGGACTCGCACAGTCGGGCGCCTCACCGCCTTGATCGTCATGGCTTGTGTCATCGATCTCGCGAGGTACCCTTGCATTGATCTCCGCTTCCTCATGAGCCTGCCCGATGAGGCCGCCCCGAGGAAGTTCTTCCGTCCGCCTCATGAGGCTTGGCCCCTTGCAAGGGTCTTGAGCTTGATGAAGATGGGCCATGGCCCCCACTTGAGCCACGCCAGTCGCGACGCAGCAAGTCCTGGGACCCCTGCTCCTGCATCGCCGACAGTGAGCCCCCGGGCCCAAGATGCGGGCTTGGCTTAGCGAAGAAGCTTAAGGGGCAGCGCTGGAAGCGCCGCTGGGTCTAACAGACAAGGTTTGGGCACCCAAGGGCGGTTGATTGGACGTGGGCGTCTACACTTCCCACGACACCTCGGCAACTGCACGACTTGACAAGTCCCTGCATGCAGAGATATGAGTCATGATTACCTACGATCGTGGTGCTCGGCGGTTGGTCTTCTCCGGCTATAAGTACGGGGCAGCGTGAGCTCCGCCAGTTCACCCCTTTCTGCTTCTTCCTCCTTCTTCTTCCTTGGCCACTCGCCGTCCTCATGGCTCTGAAGAGGTTCTCAGCCGCAGAGAAGGGAAAGGCTTGCCAGGCAGGGCCTGACTTCACCCCGGCCAAGCGCAGCCGGGGTCGTCCTCGCAAGCATCCTGCGGTCCCCTTAGCGGCTTCCCGCGGCCACGGAGGAGGTTCCCTGCGCGGTGGTGAGTGCCCGGCTGCTGAGGGGAGGCATGCCGTGACCGTGCGGCCTCCCTGCCGCTCGCCGGGCGGAGGTGCTGCCGAGTTCAGTGTGGTCGGCGGACCCGCCAACACTGTGTCTGAGTAATGGGCCACGGTAGGCTAACCCAAGCCACGTAACCTTTCAAGACATCGGGGCAGGCTGCGCCCCTCAAGAACCCCAGGACGGAGAGCCGCCTCTGGACTACCCGCTCACGGCCGAGTCCCGGAGGCGACTTTGAGATGAGCCGACTCCTAGCTGGCGGCTCCCAGAGAAGCCGGCTATGGGGAGTCGGCCCGCGACTCCAACCACCTCATGCTCCCGTAAGGAGGGACGGGACGGGGTGTGGCCTTAGTAAGGTCCACGCCCGCCCCTTACCAAGGGCAGGCATGGCCACAAAGACGCCTGCACCATCGAGATTCATCCGCCCCGCGCTGCATCGCTGCCATGCCAGCCTTGACATCAGCCCCAGCGGGCGGAACCCTGTGCCCACGACGGCCTGTCTGTACGACCCAGAGACGGCGGGACCCACCAGTCAGCGGGGGTATAGAAGACGGCGAGAACGCCACAAGATGGACCCGTTGGGAGTCGGCCCCCGAGAGTCGGCCGGCCCCTCCCACGGGCCCCATGAGCCATTAACCAGACAAGTGGGGAATGGCAATGGTGACGCCCGTCAGCGGCGCATCAAGGTTAACGACTCCCATGACCATGCTAGGCCATTAGAAGCACGACCACAAGAATCCGCAGCCAACAAGACCTGCTCACGCAGACACGGCTCTGTCTGCCCATATCGGGCTGGGCCAAGGGCTCACTCAATGGCGGCCCTCAGAAGTCGGGCGGAGGCGATTTGAGGCTCGAGAGACAGACGGGCCGGGACCCGCGCCCATCCGGATTATCTGTACCCTGGGGTAGGCCTATATAAACCCCCGGGCACCCATGCAAAGGGTCGAATCCATTAGCACTAGACTCGATAATATAGGAAGGAGAGAGCTAGCCTTGCTTTCTCCTACCTCCGTGAAACAGTACTTCAAGGAGCAACCTTGTACACATTTTGCCATAGTGATCATGCCGAGACCCCGCAGCAGCAGCAGGGGTGTTATCTCCGTGAGAGCCCCAGAGCTGGGTAAGATTCGCCGCAAGCATGTTCGCCATCTCGCTTCAGCACCGCGACGCTTCTACTCGCCCCCACCATGATAAGCCATCCCTTAGCATATGTCGCACTCCAACCCCCCGACATTTGGCGCCCACCATGGGGCGAGGTGCATTCGCCGTCCGAAGACCTACTCGACGGGAACCTTTTCCTCCTCGGGCGAAGCGAGCCAGCCCGGCGCGCAAGAAGATGGAGTTCAGGCTTATGTAATCGCATGGCGCCGAGATCGCCACGCAGCCAGCTGCCTCATCAACTTGTCGGGCGAGGTTCGCTCTCCGACGAGCTCGCGA